>VWZZ01001629.1:15122-135500 GCA_013399095.1 Psophia crepitans | reverse complement strand
TGGGGGGTGGCTTGGGGCGGGGTCCCGGCGCGGCTTGGACAGGGGCAGCGCCCGCGGAACGGGCCGGGCCCCCTTTGGGCGGCGGTGCCGGGCGGTCGCGGGGCTGCTCCCCTTCCGAAAACCACCGGCTTGCTCTGAGGAGTAAAAGCGTTTTGAGCTGTTCGCCCTGATTGGAAGCAGCTATTACATAGCTTTGTCTTCAGGAGTACCTCAGAACGTTGGCTAATACTGTGTTGTATCTTATTTTTTTCAATACGAAGAATTGGCAGCAAGGAGACAGACAGCGTCTGTGCGCCTGAGTCTGTGTTGTGTTAGATCTTTTCTTAAACCTCCGCTCCTCCTCCGAAGGGTTTTTGGCTGTGCCGAAAGCGGTGAAGAAGGGGCTGCTCCCGGGGGAATCTGCCGGAGCGAGGCACGGCCGTGTCTGCTGCAGGCAGCTGTGGGACGTTTCGTTTGTCAGGTTTCCTACTGTTGCTGCTATAACTGGAGCTGACACTGATCGTGGGAAAGCTTAAGCAAAAAAAATAATAAATTACGGTACCAAGGAAGATTTAACGTCGCCCTTTTAAATGCAAGCCTGTCCTCCTTTTATTTGCTTTTAAAGACCAAAGACTGTAAAGTACAGACACTTTCCCTCAGGAAAAAATTTACAGAAAGCTAAACATTGCAACTTGAAGTCTATTCAGGAACTCTGAACTTGGACCTGGCATTATAGTGTGGGGTTTTCTGTGTTTTGTTTTTTTCTTTCTTTACTATTTGAAGTTGAGTTACATTCCTTTATCCGAATTTTCTAGTACAGGGCTATTAGTCTCTAGGGGAGCAAAGATCTGCTCAGCAGCGAGACAGCTCGTACCCAAGCGAGCTGGAGAGTCCAAGGCAGGCTGTGGCGTTGCAGTCAGACTCTGGGTGAGGTGCAGGAGCTGGGCTGATAAAGGTCCTGAAGTCACCTGCATAAATTGTGTCTGGCAATGCAAAATGAAGATGTAATAGTTTTGCTTCAAGTGCAAGCCTCATTTAAAGATATTTAGGGGTTACTTTAGTGTTTTGTACTTAATTAGGATTTATAGGTATGATGAGAGTTCGGATAAATGACACTTATGACGTACCGACACCACAGCTGTAACAAAACTGAAGTATAAGGAGTAAGTAAAAGCCATATTGGCAGCACACCTGTGTCTTTGTAGCTCATGCTTGTATATACTTCAGGTGAGAGGTTGTAGGTTAGTGTTTTCAAAGAGTGGGGGTTTGCATTTTAGGAGAACACTGAATTTTCTTCTAAGCATTTAAGTATGTATCGCTGTAGAAAACAGTTATAGCTTATTTATCTCTGTTCATTTTGGCAGCCTCTTAATTTTATTTTCTTTGTTCAGCTTGTAAATGGCAGTTAAGGTTTTGTAGTCTATTTTGTATTCAGTTTTGTAAGGAAGTGTTTATCTGCCTTACATGCTTAAGAAATATATGCACAAAGGTGGATTTTGACCTCATCCTTTTATTAACAGGCATTTCAGTCAGTGTCATGAAAGTTTTACCGTAACACTTTTATTTCAGCAATAATTCAAATTTTTTTTGCTTGATATAAGGAGATACTTGCAACTCTAATGGTGATATTTTATGCATAAAATGGTCAGTTTGTAACTAAACTGGACTCTTAACAATACAAATTGTTACATTAAAGTGTACCTTTTAAATGGATTATTTTTTTTCTGTTGAACCTAATCATACTTTTTAAAAAACATTAATTAGGGCTCTAAAGCAAACTGTTTCCTTAGTTGGAAAAATGTTACTCTTACTGATTGAAAAGAATACTGAACATGTAGTTGTTTTAACAACTTGTGTTGGGCAAATGAGGAATACATTTTTTAAATATGGAACAAAATTTAATTAATTTAAAATTATCTTAAATCTAGGTTAAAAACACAAGGAAAAATAGTATTCGTGGAGCTTCAAAGACAGGGTTCTGAACAAAGAGTAAATAAACTATTAGATGTGTTTCTGTTCTACTGTAGCTTTTGCTTCATGGTTCCCTGTTGCTAGCATCCGTGCCGCTTCAGAAGGCAGCCCAAGCCACCCTGGCTTTGCTACTGGCAGCAGGACACTAACAGCTCATGGTGTTAAGTGTCTCCAGGTGCAGAGAGTGGTTTTGCACAGGTTTTCTGGAGACCTTGTTGAGCCTGAAGCTCTCCCTCATTAGTGCTTTTGCACCTGTGGTCATAAAGTAGAATTTTTCAGGATTAAGGCTGGTATCTAGACAATAGTTTTTCAGAACATTTGCAAATACATATGCAGGCTTTGCTGACTCACTGATGCAAATCTGATGATTTTGTATCAGGTGTTTTAATACCTCCTTAACCCTGCCTTCTCAAATTGTATCTCTTCATGCTGATTCACAGTTCTGATTATCTTTTTTCCTGGACTCGTTATGCTAAAGTAAAAAGTGTGCATGGATGAATTTAGAGACAAATAAAGAACTGGAATTTAAATTAGGAGATTAGGAAAGCATGTCATAGCTGGTATTTATGTGGTACTTATTAAATATGGCTGTGCTGGTATTGAAATGATGCATATGCTACTGTTATTTAATAAATGGTTATATGAGGGACATGACAAAGGAAAGATTTGCTTTGATGGGCCAATATTCTCTAATTCTTTAAATTCTGTAGCTGCTATTTCTGCTTGTGGATTCTGGACTTTTTTTTCAAGCAACCATTTTTACAAGTACACCACCATTCTCTGAAGTGGGTGTGCAGTGGCCAAAATCTATGTCTTGAGTAGGCTTTGTGCTTTTCAGTATGTCTTGGCTAAACAGCATGCTCCCTGTTGTGTTACTGTTTCCAGTTATGAATGTATTTCCTTGGATAGCATTTTAGGAAATAATGTGAATTAATAGTAGTAAAATGAATGTTGATTCATTTAAGCCATTCTGTCATTAGAACTGCTTCATTCTACAGTGTTTTCTACGCTGTGTGAAATGTGTTCCCCTTCGTATGCCTTTTTTATCGCAACCAAAAAAAATGATCCATTTTGAAAGTACTATTCCACAAATACTTTTATTTTCCTTGGTGCATTTATCTTTATGGTCACTCTGCAGCATATTTCTTATGGTCTGTCCACACAAAACCTAAGATGCTTCAGTGAACTGCCTTGCATGATAGTATTCTTTTCATGATTAGAACAGAGTAGTGAGAATGGAGATGTCTAACCTTCTGTAATCGAGCTGAAATTATATTTTCTGAGAATTTGACTGTTGTATGCTAAATTTTACTGTCTGTAATATTTAACTTTTTCCTAGGTAATATTTGTAAAGCAATAATCATCCAATGAAGGGGGCACATAATTGTAAATTAGTATTGCTGCACTTCATTAATAATAGAAAATTGTACTGCTGTTTACTTAGATGTGCTTTTCACAGTTTAAACTTTTTTAGCACGCGTTTTTCAGATGCAGCATGCTTATGTTCACCTCATGAGCAGTAAGAGGATTTACACATTAAAGTTCTGGACAGATTTGCATATTTGCTTAATAAGGTGTCCTTGTCTGACTTCTGTCAAACTGTACTGTAATATCCAAGGCACAAATAAATGAATGGAACTAAAACTGAGGGTTTTTTAGTAACTTGAATTATTTGGAAATAAGAATTACGGATTCTGATATGTTAAAGAATCTACTCAGCATGAGCATCTGTTCCGTGTGTATGTTTCTGTACAACTGGAGTTCTTTTTGTGATGAGAGTAAAGTGTACAAATAATATTAACATAGAATATTTAACAAAATGTATCTGGTTTTTGTCATCTTGGGTTTTTGTTCAGTTAAATTGAATATGCAGTGCATTTGCTTTGACACCAAGGGCTTACTGAGCTTTGGAGGCTGGAGGAGGGTGGTTGATAATGAAGTTCTTGGTTTAATGAGTGGAGCCAAGTGAAACTCTGTGATTGGCACTCTGAAGTGGCTTCCTTGGAAATTAATTAAAGAGTTTGTGCTGTCTCTTTAAAAAAATCAGAAAGGATGTTTTTTGACTTTTGTTGCACGTTCTGTCTTTCGAACCTCTGTGAACCCTTTAATAGCAGTTGGCAAAAGAAGAGTTTGCATACCATGTCAGAACGTTCTCAGTCTGTAAAACCAGTCTAGCCATCTGTTTCTCACCTCTTGATAAATATTTAAAGCAGAAGTTTTGCTGAGGGCTTTTGTGCTAAGATTTTATGATTAAAAAGAAGTCTATAGAAGATTTAATGATACTATTGTTGTGAGCTCCTTGGGGCCAGAAGCACACCATCTTTTATAATTAAGAAACCACTGGCACTATAGAATACTATTTTACAAATGAATTATGTTTGACCAAAGGAAGATCAAAGTGTATTTGGTGATGTGCTCTTTTTAATCTTTCCTTAAACAAAATTAATTCCATGCCTAAACCCAAGTTTTTATTTTCAAAAATATTAAATAATTTTCAGTTGCATTAGTAGTTTTTCAAAAGCTGTTAAAAATTTTCTTAAGTTTTCGATGCCTGTTTCAGACATTGTTTCCTTCTTGTTTTAAAATCGTATGTTTACTTTGTATAGAAGAAGATAAATTTTGTGGTAATGTTGTCTAATGTGAAAAGTTGCCAAGTTTAATTATACGGAAAACATCCACAGAATGTAAATATGAAAAAGTTGACTTCAGAAAGTAGCTAAGTATTATTTAGCATATTTGTGTTATAATAATTTCTCATATTTTTGTTCACTAGATGAGAAAAATACCTTTTTTTTTTTAATAAGTTAAAATTTTTTTTCAAAGCAGTTTGAAAATGAGAAGCCTTTCTCTACAATTAATATGACTAGGTGGTTATGTAGTCATTAGCATTGTTAATGCTAGTAAATTTTTTTTTGAACAGTTAAAAAACAGTGAAAGTTATTCTAAATATCAAGGCATATTCCATGCAGAAATTCTTCTGTGGTTTTGAATTTTAATCTTTCATAAACATCTTTTCTAGTGTGCAAACGTACACTGTGTTAAAGGCAATATTCTGTTTAATGTGTAGATGTTTGTTAGATGAAACCTGGATGTTTTTTTCCCAGATTTCTCCTTCAACTTAACCCAAAGATTGCAAGCAGTGCTATGTATGGATTATCTTTTCAGTATTCTTGCTGTTGTGGTTTGCAAATGTGTGCAAGGAATGTGTCTTGTGGCTAAAGTATGAGATCACAGTTTTCCAGATGCATGGAATGTCCATACATTTTCTCTGTCATGGGCAAGATACTGGATAAAATGCTTAACCTCTGTGAGGCTACAGTCTTGTACAAGGAGTATTGTCCAGCTTATCCTTGTGAAGACCTCTGAGATTTCCAGATAGAAAGTTATGTAAGGATTAAGTACTTGATTATTGAATGTGTAGTTACTTCAGGCTCTGAAATGAAAACAATTATATTGAGTTTTAGTTAGAAATAATGTTTGTCCGTATTTTTTCCAGCAATTGTCTGGTTCGTAAACATCTGACCTTTTTACTGATTTTTCCAGGAAAGGGTGAGTCATTGTCTTGAGACTTTATCAGTTCGGTTTTGATGTTGAACATAATTTAGTTAAAGAATCCATATGTGTTTGTGCCCTTAGGTATCCATTTAGAGGATATTTTTTCAGTTTTGAAAACTGTTTATCACCAGATATTTATTAGGATGATATCTGTTTTTATTTATGGCCCCACTTGTGTATGTACTTGGAAATGTATATGCTCTTCGAGGAAGTTTGTACAAATATGCATGGGACTTTACTAATCTGGAAGTGCTGAATGCTGGAAAAATATTTGTCTTTCAAAAAAATGTATGTAATATCCTTGTTCATAATACAAAATCTGAGAGTTGCCTGTATCAAGATTCTAAATGCTATTGCAGGCAGTTTGATTGCCTGAATAAGAATAGCAGGAGGTCGTTTGAGATTGCAAGAGCTTTTATCTCAACCAAGCAGTGGATTTCTTTTAAGGGTGTATCTGTCAAAATAGTGATCCTTTGCAATGGCAAATGCATCAGAATTTGGGATGGTGAAAAGCATGAGTAGAGAAAAGTCTGTTGTCAATGTGTTCAGGCTTCTGTTCTTTGTGAGGGATGTCCAAATAGATACAATTTGTGCTTTCAACAGTTTGCAAGTAAATACTGGAAGACGGAAGGTTTGTGTTAATGCTTGTGTAGAGTTGTCACTGATGCTATAGACCTACTGAAGTAAGTGTAAAAGTTCATTTGTGTATTAAAATTAGTTCTTATATTGGATTGATCTAGGTGAGGCTCTCTTGTTATTAATACAGTAGTTAAATACTTTAGTCCTTACATTTGCAGAGCAGTTGTTTAACATGCTTGGTAAAGCCAATAATTGAGTAACACAGGGTTGATGTTTTTGTGGGGGTTTTTTGTGGGTTTTTTTTTTATTATTATTATTACTGAGGGGAAGTTCTTTAACACATTTCAGATTAAATTTTTATTGTTCATAGCACACGTGTGTACTTTTTCAACAAGTTGAATTCTTTTTGGTAGAAAAAGAATTCCCGGGAGTCTAGATAAGTTCAGCTTTTTCCTTGTGCTGGTGAACAAATTGTTCAGTGAAAGATGAAATTCCGATCAGCTTGTTTCATTTTGCCCCTAGTGAGTTTACGTACCCCAGTCTCAGTGCTCTCTTGGCAGAAAGTTGAGAGGTTTGTGTTCAAATGCATGTCAGTGCCTCAGCTGAATGGGAGGAGAAGGAAAAAAAAGTATTATACTAATGAAAACCTGCTGGTTTTCATTAAAATGCTCACTCTCCACACTGACTTTGTTTATGGAATTATTTGCAGTAAATTTGTTAGTCTTGGTTGCCATTTTTTCTCTGCAACACATTCTATTTTCAGAGGAGAGTGGAAGCAGTATTGTATGTCCTGCCAGGTGACAAGAACAAGAAAGGTCATAATTTCAGGTGTACTTACTTTTCTGTTAGTTTCAGTAGTTAATAGTTTCTGTTAATTTCAATAATATTGAAATTTATAATAATTACATGTGAGATTCATTAATACCTTTTCTTTGACTTCTTTAGTCAGAACTCTGCTTCTGCTTTGTCATTTACAATAAAAAGAGCATTAGACTGCTCTAAACTGCTTTCTGGCATTGTGGCTTATATCTAGTTTTGTTACTTTTTACATCTTTCAAAGGAGAAGTGCAGTCTTACAATTAACAAAAAACCCCTAATATTGCAAGACCTGAACTTTTCCTGGGCTTTACTGTGGAACTCTTGTGTGGTCTTGTGCTAGGAATGAAGTTTGGGATTTTTTTAAAATCAAATTAATATTGTAACGATACCTGCATTTGTAAAATACTTCAACATTCTTTACTGTGTAAGTGCAAAGCAATGTGGTGTTTTAAAGTGTTAGAAGCAAAACACAGAAAGCAGTAAGTTCTAATAACTTGTTCTGATTCTCATTGATCAGACACTCTACTTGAAGTAACCATTTAAAACTCTTCACTTGAGTGAGTAAAATCTGCTGTGTACTAACAAGAAAGTTCACTGTTTTATCATACTATCTATTTATGTAATGCTTACACTTAGTGAGTATTTGTTTAGGAGGCAGGTACTGTGCAAATTACTTCTCATCGGTTGGTACACAAGAAATAGTACAACATGCCCTTTTTGTAGTTCCGTATTAAGTAAACAATATTTTTTTTCAGCATTGTGCAATGAAATAATGTCCACTTGATTTGAGTTTGGAGTGTTTTTGAAGTACTGAAGAACTTCTTAAATATGACAGCAATTGCACTGGAGAGTTGTGAGGCAGTCAGACTTCTGGCATGCTTGGGGGAACCAGATGTGAGGGAAGGTGAAGATGGGTGTGTTCTCTTGCATCTTTATCTGCTTTGTAAGTCTTTTGGAAAGGCAGCATATGATTGCTGAATATTTTCTCATGGTGGGTGCCCAACTGAAGTGGATGTAAAAACCTCACCTTGTAAATTCTGGTTGGCAGAGTAACTCAGGGGCTTTTCTTTCAATGTGTGTGTGCTTTTTGTACTTTTTTTTTTTTCCCCCAGATGCTTCATTTCTTTTGAAAGAGGCAAATAATGTCCTACTTTTCTAACAATGTTTTCAAATAAGCATTTGCTCTAGGTTGCATAGGGTTTTCTTGTGGCTGTGAGTAGGAAAATAATTGATATTTGTGAACCCAAGACTGTGCTATGATGCAGTTGGCTTTCTCTGCAGCAGAGGAATATTATGGTAGAGGAAATTGCAAGGTTTCTAATGTTCAACACTTTTTTTTTTTCCTCTAGGTGAATAAATTGTTCCGGGTTTAGCTATCTGTTGTGACGTCTGATTGTCCTGCAGTTCCCCCCTCTGTTTATATGAAGTCATTCACAGTTAGAGGAATATTTAGAGTATTTAGTATCTGTCATCAATGATTGGAATGTATTTTTATGTTTATATTTATTTAGTGCCTAGAACCTTTAGTCCCATAGTGGGCTTGTGTTGTGTTCTACAGTTAAATTTCGATCCCAGCAGAAGATGGGTCACTTACTGATCATGCCAAATTACAGAGTTGTGCAAAACCAAATATTGTTCAGCATGATGGGCAGTGGTGTTGACTGCAGCGCCTTAACTGTTTCTTCTGGTAAGCCTTGCAAGGAAAGGGTAGTAACAGGGTGGACCTTTGTCATGTTTGCAGGGGATTAGGACATAAGCAACCTAAAAGAATGCAGGAAATACTTGTTTAAATGTTCAAGGGAGTGTTGGGAGCCTCATGAAAAGCAAACAGTAATCCTTTGGTATAATGAGGTAATAGAGCTGGAATCAGTCAGCAGTGCCCTTGAAAATTAGGTTAGAAGCTAATGTTTGATGCAGTAGAGAAGGATGCAAAGCAACAGAGAGAGATGACACACAAGAACTGTATGTGGATGAAACGAAATCTCTTAATACCAGAGAAAAGGATGCTGCTGTAATTGAGAAAGGAGATGGATAAGGAATGGACAAAAGTTGCAGCTATTGAAATGGTTAGGAAAAGCCTCATTTTCAAACAGTGGTGTAGAAATTGTTGAGTCTGAGGTTAGAACATAGATTTGAGATTCAGGAAAGAAGTCAAATGCTCAGGTGAGAGAAAAGTTAAATGTTAAGACCCTAGTTTAAAAAAGGTACGAAGCAATAAAGTGCATTAGCTGGTAAGAGATGATACACATTATCTGGATTTTAATAAAACATGTTTTATTGTAGTTTTTCTCTGAAAATAAGTTCAAATTTATGGTTAGTAAATGGAGAACTGTACGAAGGCTCATTATTGAGGACTGAGAAGTATGGGTTCCCCCATCCCCCCTTAGATCTACTTTTATGTGGATCCTAGTAGTGCAGCTACTTGTCTATGTATTTAATTTTACCAGTATTTGTTCATTTTATGAACAAAGGTCTCACAGGATCAGTGAAACTCATTATTGTGCTTGAGAGTAAGTGTTGTATACCAGTAGCTTTTCAGAGCAGATTTTTTTTTGGGGGGGGGGGGAATAATTGCAAAGCTGATTACATCTGCAGATACTCTGGTAATACTGCAGTACTAATGCATTCTTCAGGGTAATCTTACAGGGCAGTCTTTTATTTTTCACCCTGCCTGGCCCCTCTAGTGTGTTTTCTGTGGTAAAATGTGCAGTATATCTTGAGTTGCCACTTTGCATGTAACCTTCCTGACTCTACCTGTAGATTGGAGTTGCTGTACTGCATTCTTTAAATCAGCAAAATTGAACCATATATTATTTTAATTATTTAATGGGATCCCTTTTCAGGCTTACAAGCTTTGACTGCTGTAAACTGGGATTTAGTAGAACAAGGATATAGGTTAGTACTTGGATTTATGAATGGTGAAAATTTTACTCTCAAATTATTTAGAAGTAATTTAGTTTTTATGTTAATAACTATGGGTTTTATTGTCTGGCGAATTTGCTAAACAGTAGATGATAACATTTGTGATCTGTGCAATATGGTCAAGCAGGTGTTAGAAATTTATTTGGAAGAGGGAAAGAAAAGGATGAACTTGTGTTGAAAGGTTCTTCAGCATGTTGTAATAAAACAGGAAAAAACAGACTGGAATATCTGGGTAGGTCTAAGAATATGGCATGTTTAAAAGAGGAAGACTGAGTTTCTTGAAAATAATTAGTAACTTATCAGGAAAATCCAAATGCTTGAGATTTTTCTACTTCATAAGTAATGCAAGGGGAATGTAGACTGTACAGTTCCATGAAACTTAAATAAAAATGTCACCATGTGAGGCAAGCCGAGCAATTTTGTGAGGTATCCTGACTCTTTGGCACGATACTCAAATATTTATTCCTGTAACAAGAGGTGTGGTGGTCTGGTTAAGTCTTTATGTTGAGACTAAGGAAATAGGGGTTGTGGGTTATTCTTATTTTGTAAAAGCTGTGAGGCCTTTTGTGTCCCTTGTTGTGTTCTCATTCCTGCTGAAGCATTGCATTCATATGACCTAGATTTTTTAAATTTATCTCCCTGAGTTTGAGATACCATTAATATTGAGTAATTTTTCCTGCCTGATCGCTCTGTAGTCATGAGGGCAACTTCTTTCCAAGATGGCTTTTACAGAAACTTCTTTACTTTGGTACTGGTGCTAGGGAGTGTAATGATTATCTCTGTCCAGGAACAGTGTTGCAGTTCTCGGGTGCTAACCCAGCACTTGAGAGATAGAAGTGTGTTTTCCCCAGCTTCAGCTTTATCTTCTGCGTTCCTGAGAGGTAAATAGTGAGGTAGGAGGAGTTGTGCGTAACTAAGAAGTTTTAACCAGAAGAAACATGCTATCAGTGGATTGGAATTGGAGTCTTGTCAAACCAGGAATTGGTTCTGTATGTTAAAACCTTAGTAGGTGCAAACAAAACCAACAACAGGCAGCGTGCGCTGCCTGTCGTTTGGGCAACTTGCAGTTACTTTGGTTCTGATGTCATTTAGTTTCACTGAAATTTCAGTAGTTGAACTGAAGTAATTTTTTTAGAGGCTACAGCACAACTACAGGCTGGGCGGAGAATGGATTGAGAGCAGCCCTGAGGAGAAGAACTTTGGGGTGCTGATTGATGAAAAACTCAACATGAGCCGGCAGTGTGTGCTGGCAGCCCAGAAAGCCACCCGTGTCCTGGGCTGCATCAGAAATAGTGTGGCCAGCAGGTTGAGGGAGGGGATTCTCCCCCTCTGCTCTACTCTGGTGAGACCCCACCTGGAGTACTGCATCCAGCTCTGGAATCCTCAGTACAGGAAAGATGTGGAGCTGCTGGAGCGAGTCCAGAGGGGGACCACAAAGCTGATCAGAGGGCTGGAGCACCTTTCCTATGAGGACAGGCTGAGGGAGTTTGGCTTGTTTAGCCTGCAGAGGAGAAGGCTCTGGGGAGACCTAATCACAGCCTTCCAGTACCTAAAGGGGACCTACAGGAAAGCTGGTGAGGGGCTGTTTCTTAGGGAGTGCAGTGACAGGGCAAGGGTTAATGGGTTTCAACTAAAAGAGGGGAGATTTAGATTGGACATTAGGAAGAAGTTCTTCCCTGTGAGGGTGGTGGGGCACTGGCACAGGTTGCCCGGAGAAGTTGTTCAGGCCCCCTCCCTGGCAGTGTTCAAGGCCAGGTTGGATGGGGCTTTGGGCAACTTGATCTAGTGTAGGGCGTCCCTGCCCATGGCAGGGGGGTTGGAACTAGATGACCCTTGTGGTCCCTTCCAACCCAGACCATTCTGTAATTCTATAAAATGAAGTCTTAAAGAAGAGATGCCAGTGGTATTTCTGCTTAGTGATTCTTAGATAAAAAAATTTTCCATGTTCAGTCTGGTTTATATAGTAAGACTGTAATTGTGGGCTGTCAAGATGAATACCTCTTGACATCATTTGTATGAAATGTCTTGCAGTTTTGGAGAAACTATGTAATCAACTGAAGGTGATAGTACTGAATGGCCAGCATTCATGCTTTTTTCAATAATGAGGTACAATGGAGTATCAGTGTTTCAAACACAAGTTTCAATCCTGAGTTTTAATTCTGAAAGGAGAGCTGTTGTTTCATCTTTACACAGACCTTAGGTGGGAGTACTGCTATTAGTTTGCCTATGCTGGATGCTGGGAAACTGAGAACGGTGAATTTCTGACAAAGACCTTATATGCGAATGCTTCTTATGATCTTGATAGAATATTTGTAGTAGTTTGTACTTAGCATTTCAAACTTTATCATGCAGATGCAATCAGACTGTAAGTCAAACCTGAAGCTTGTGGCTTTTGTGATTGTCTTTCTTCCTTAGGTCATTGGAAAAGAGGCTTAATTTTTTTGCTGACTTCTGTTACATTGTGGGAAGAGGATCATACTGCTGTATCTCGAGTTAATCTGGCAGTTGTTTGGATCTGGCTTGTGATACTTTTAGGAACTTTGTTAGGAAGACAGCATAGCTTTTCATAACGTTGTTTCTTCCTATCCTTTCTTAGGTTGTTAATTCCTCTTGTTTGATACATTATACCCTTGAACTTGTTAATAATTTCAGTGGATTCGTAGGTGACTTTACAGTAATTAATTTTAGCATATGTCTGTTGTGGAATGCTTTCTCTTCGGTTCTGGTTATATATATTTTCTTTGTTAAACATTGAAGAATGAGTGATGCATATGTTTAAACTTAAATAAATTTTTGTTTTGTTACTGGTCAGGATAATGATGTAGAAAGGAAAGACAGAACGCTTGCAGGCTTCATCTGTGCTAAAGCAATCAATGTAAAACAATCTTTCATATGTTGTAAAGGGATTTTTGTTCTTTAAGTACAGAAATTGTCCAGTCAACAGTATGACATAGCAAAAAATGCCTTGCATCTCTCCATCTCTCCATATCTGTAATTTCAGGTGATGATTATTAAAGCATTTCTCCAAGAGCACTTTGCAAAGTTTTCATTTATTTCCAGTCGATTTCAGTGATCTCAAAGTAGTACAGTATGCAGTTTAACCTCATTGCAAGAACTTTTTTGTTTTTAGCTTTTACTGTATTTTGTAGACAGCTGATTGGGGCACTTGAAAAATCTAAATATTCATGTCATAAGTAAAGGGTTTGAGGCTTTGCTTGAAGTTGTATACTTTATCTTTAAATATTCTCTGCCACTGAACAAGCTAATGCAATAGTAAGTTTACCCCAGGAAATGGCACCCTGACATATTAAGCAATTTTTTGCCTTGAGATTCTGTTTTTCCTGAAAATAATTTCTTTTTATCTTCATTTGCTAGAAATTCCTAACAATTTACTTGCTCTGTTTTTAGTTTTTTAGCCTTAGAATCATAGAGTCATAGAATCTTTTAAGGTTGGAAAAGACCTCTAGAATCATCAAGTCCAACCATCAGCCCAACACAGCCATGTCTACTAAACCATGTCCCGAAGTGCCATGGTTATACATGCTGTTTTGAACACCTCCAGGGATGGTAACTCCACCACCTCTTTCGGGAACCTGTTCCAATGCCTGGACCACTCTTTCAGTGAAGAAGTTTTTCCTAATGTCCAAGCAAAACTTCTCCTGGAGCAATTTGAGGCCGTTTCCTCTTGTCCTATTACTTGTTGCTTTGGAGAAGAGACCAACACCCACCTCACCACAACCTCCTTTCAGGCAGTTGTACAGAGTGCAAGATCTCCCCTCAGCCTCCTCTTCTCCAGATTAAACAATTCCGGTTCCCTCAGCCCCTCCTCATCAGAGTGGTGCTCCAGATCCTTCACCAGCTTCATTACCCTTCTCTGGAATTTTCTTACATTATTTTTGTTCATAATATTTTCTCTCTTTAGAGTTACAGTTCAGTTGCTTCAGCAACATTAGTGTCTGTCTTCTGCTTAGTATTCTATTTTATGAGGAAAGTAGAAGAAAGAGTTGGCATGGCAAGCCAGCAATGAAGAAGTACCAGTTATGTAAAGTTGTGTGTGAGAAGGTTGTCTTTTGGGGTGCAGAATGCTTTCTGATGCATGCAGTTTTCTTCTGGGGTTTTAATGAGCTATGGTTTATCATCTCTATTATATGGTATAAAATACCTGCAACATCTTAAAAAGGTGTTACTGAAAGCTTTCATGTTAATATTTCAGCAGTCTTTCATAATTGGTATTGTCATATGAAGAACACTTCTCCATAGCCATCACTGCTTTAACTTTTTTGTGTGGAAACAATGATAGAGATGTTTTATATAGTGCCTAAATGCAGTTTATGAGTTTATCTTTTGGCTTTAAACCTTAAGGACAGTATATGAGAAGATACTTCCAGTAAAGTGGTATTTAATACTGGCTGACACAGGGTAGTACAGCTCATCCATTTACATTCATCTGGCTGGAAACAGTTTACTGTTTCAACTGCAAGTAGTTTATTTGAATTACGTTTGGTATGCTGTTACCCTGCATTAGTATTAGGAAACCTGAGGTACATCTTGAAAAAAGCATCTTTATTCAGTATTTTCTCCATGACTTTATGTGCCTGATTTCACCTCAGCATTTGTGTAGTAGTTGTGCATTTATCGATGTTGTGGCCCGGTTTTACTGCTATTCAGTATTTCACTGTAGTTACTGGGAATCTACTTGTTTCCATTTGAGTTCTTTATCTACTATGTGTTTTATTGCAAAAAAAATCTATTATGAGTTTATGCATTTCAGTTGTAAAAATAGAGTTCTTCCTAAGATACACAGATTCAGAAATCAGAGATTAATATGCAGATGTGGTAGTAAGTGTATTGTGTAATCTCTCCTGTTTGTTGAAATGGGGAAAACTATTTTGCAGCATGGGGAAAACTGTGTTAATTAACATCTTAGTTTATTGTAGAGTTTGGAATCCTTGATGCGAGATGCTTGCAGTACTTGTCAGCAACGAAGTTCCCTATCAATCAAAACACTTTATGTAGGCTTAGTTAAAAGTTAAAAAGAAATGTTGTTACGGTTATAGGCTTTCTTTTCGCAGTTTAAGAAACACCAAGAATTAACCTGTGTTTCTTGCCATTGTCATCAGGTTCACATTCATTTAAGTGACTTGGGCTAAAATCTAGTTCTCTGGATGACTCCTGCAGATAGGAAGATCAAATTGTAAGCAGTATTCTTTCTCTTCTGTTTTTATCTCCCTGTATAAATCTTTCTAGACTGTACAAGGTTATTTTCAATTTGCAGAGAAGTGAAGTTGCTTCGAAGGAAAGAAATAAAAGAAATCTAGCATTCTGAATTAAAAACTTCGCATTGAGGATTTAATTGGTAAAGAGATGTTTTGGGATACTGCTGACAGTTAAAAACAAATTCTTAACTGTTACTTGATTCAGTTTTGCTACCTTAGTTTCAGTTTATTAATTTACTTTGAAGCTGGAAGGTGGAGGTACTTAATCTTGGTACCAAATACTATGTAAGGTACCTCAATTTATCAGCTAAATACTTTGTTTCTGCTTTTTTATCATATGAAAATAAATTTTACTGTCACAGTAAGCCATGTGATTTTTTTAATGTGAATTGCCTGTTCTGCCCTTGTAGAAGTATAATAATTTTGCTTATTCTTATCTAGCATTTTAAAGCATCTGGGAAATCCTTCATGTGACCTCTTTCTAATATCATATATGATACAGAAGAACATTAAAAACTTAGTCAAATATATTGAACGATCTTTTGAGCATTTGAAATACTTAGTACTTTTCTGAGACTCATGGGGACAATAGTTACAAATAAAAGGCATTTATGACATTGTTCTCTGAGGGAATGATATGTAGTTGTCTTTGAACTCTTCTCTTGAGATTTTGTTGCTTCCTTTCAAAATTAAATGGATGGCTGGGGAGTGTCTTTAATTTCTTCAATTTCCCATTATATGCTCAAGATGCATTGAATTCAGGTACTGACACAGATAAGAAGATGACTAATTACACTTTATTTTGTTTGTGTGTATTTCCTTTTTAAAAGATAGGCATGGATTTATACATTGATATGTAACGATTAATGAAATAAAAAGGTACTTAAGGGAAAGGCACTTCTCTTGCATTTTTTTTCTGCCACAAAATCCTGGTGTGTTTTTGATTACAGCATGTTTTAATCACTGAATTGAAAATGTTTTCCCTAGGATGTAAAGTGTTAAGGCTCCCCAGATATGAAACATTGATTTTCAGTGGGTTTTTAATCAAGCTGATAATGTTAAATACAAAGTTGGAGTTCCCATATGCAATTAGATGGTTTCAGTTTTATAGTCAATGTAATAAGAAAAGACATAACAATTTTCTTCAGTGTAAAAGAAATGGTTTTGTGGTTTTGTTGTTATTTCATGTTTTATTCAACATTTGAGGCTGATTCTCAGAACTTTCCTAGCATTTCATGACAGTTCATAGAACATTGATTATTTACTGAGATTTATCACTCATTGTTTAATAGTTTGCTATTTTAATTCCCTGATGATTTAGTGAAATGAGAACTCAGTGACATGTGTAGCACTTCACATTGAAGAATGAAATTACAAATAGTTGGCTTTTCCATATAGGACATAAAGAATGTGATGTTGCAATGACATAAATTACAGGAGAGGTTCCACGTCTTTAGTCAAGAAAAAGACTGGGCCGCTTTCTTCTGCTTTCAGGCCGATGTGTAGTGAGAAGCTAGTTTTATAGTGTTCTTTGATTAGAACTAGATTTTGAAAGGGAAGTACTATGATTCGTAGTGAGTTATTATGCTGATCTGTAATAGAATTTTGAACTACATCTCCTGTATATTCTTGGGCACTTTTTTACTGTTTTGCTCTTTATTATTTCTGCTTTGGTAATACATTTAGGAAATTAGTCATTTAGGAAAGACACTTGCTAATTATTTACTACAGGAGCAGTTTTCCTGTGGCTGTCATCAATGGAACAAGCTGCTTTGTGTGGTGTATAGAATTAACATAATGCTTAAAATGTTGCTGTTAAATTGGTTTCGCAAAGTATTTCTTGATTAGGGCAGAGAGAAGGTTCTCTGTGTCTGCCAGTGGAGTAAACAGTAGGGCAAATTGTGCAAAAGAGGCTTAAAGGGGGAATTAAAACAGATGTAGTAGATGGGCAGGAGATGAAAAAAACCGCTGCTGAGAAATTATGTGAGGACAAAAGTGGCCAAGACTCTTCTGTTTCAGTCGCAGATAAAAGTAACTAGATTTAATGCTTGTTTATCTATACCTTTCCGATTGCCACTGTATTTCAGTGTGAATGCCTTTGTATTTTTATAAGTTTAGTCAGGAAGGAAGTAACTGCAGAAGATAGGCTCCTGCTGAAGTACCTTTTGATTTCTACATTGGCTGTTTGATTTGTTCTCAAAAAGAAATTGGCTCTTTAAAAAGAAATGGATGCAGTCTGGCGTCAGCATTGCCAGATGTGACCCTATTGTCCCATGTTTACTGCTGTCCTGAACATACTATTTGTCTTGCTTCAGAAGGGTTTGCGCTGATTATGCTATAGATTTGCTTGCTTTCAATATTGAACTCCTGCAGTGATCTAGAATGTATTTATGGAGCCTATTGTCTGTGTAATACTGATGTGATTGCTATGCAGATTACAGAAATGGTATGAAATTGAGCTGTTCTGAGTTTGGGCTTTTTGTATGTTTTGGAAAGAATGAGAAACATAGCAATGACAGTTTAAAAGTGTGGGGGTGTGTTTCAGTACACTGAAGTTTGTACTGAACTTGTGTATATGCAACTTCAGTGTCTAAATGTGCTGTAATAGGATATTTTACCATTTTAAAACGTAACTTTTCTAATGGAAGCGCATATGCTTATGGTTGTTACATCACTCTGGGAATTTCCCTTGTAATTTAAGGTATTTGGGAAAGAAAAATACCTTGTTAACCTGGAAGGCGAACAGTATAGGTTTTGCAAAGAAAGTACATTTCTACTAGGAAAAAAAAGTTTTATTTAATTTTAACGTTGTTGTTACAATACAGGTTATGTTTCTGAAGTCTGTGGTGAGGTATAAGAGGACTTCAGTGTGTATGGCTAGGCTCATATCTTAAAAACTGAGATAAACTGACACACAGCAGAATTGTTTTACATTTTCAGTTATCTGAATCACAAAACCTTGAAAAATTCCATTGTTTTGAAGATGCCAGTAGTAACATCTGGTTTGAGTTTAAATTCTTTATTCAGTTATGTTAATGTTACTACAAATATTGCTTTAAAAACAATGACTGCAATAGATTCCATTGTGAATACAGGATGGCTTTTGTGGGTTTGATTTTTTTATTTTTTTTTTTAATTTGTTTCTCCCCCACCCCCAGGTGTTATCTGAAATAGTGTTCCAAAGAAGATAAGGAAGGCTCTAACTTACTGCTGTGTTACTTACCTATTAAGTGTATGGATCTGGTTTTATAATCATGTTTGAAAAGTATTTACTCATTTTTGCAATATTAATGAAGGGGAAAAGATGTGGCTTGTATATTTTTTCTCTTGAACGCTAAAATATTTATAGGTGATACTGAAAAGGGAAGTTCACCTTGAAGTAGAATTTTTTGCAGAAAAATCCCCTAGTCTATTGAGTTGAGAAAAACATACAGCATATGGCAATCAGTTAACAGATGAGCCTTCCCATTGCCTAGCTGTTTACCTAACCAGTCCTCAGTGACCTCTGTCTTCTGAAGTATTGAATGTCTGCTCCCGTTTAATGGGGAGTGTGCTCAGAACAGAGTCTGTGGTGATTAATTCTGTTAATATTTGCAGCCTTTCCTAGACAACAAAAGGCTAATGATTCACTTCAGCAGAATTGAAGAGCTGATCAGAATACCTGTGTATGGGTGTCTTAACTCTGTGAGTCATTTAGAAGAGAAATATTTACTGGCAATCTGTATAGCACAGTTGTATCTTTTGAATACCAGTAGAAACAAATGTAAGGTGTACGCCTTCATCCTAAATTTCTTTGATGGGAGCCGATAATAGCATTAGGATACATTACAGTGTATCTACATTAGGAATAGTAAGAATAGTTGAAACAACTTATTTGAGCTGTGCTAAATAAGGAGATTCTGCCTGGATCTCTAGGTAGAAGATTCATCTTTACCAGAAGATCCAATATGTATTATTTCAGTATGGAGTTCTTGTAGGTTTACTGGGTGTTTTTATTACACCTATTGTGAGAAGTGATCTAAAAGTTAACACCAGGATATGTTTTTTTATCCAGTGCTATAAGTTTTATGAGGTCAGTGTTTACTCCAATTACTGTTTAGAAATAGCCCAGTGAAAGATGTTTTGTTTAAGGAACCATTGACTTGAGTTTAATATTCTAAATAACATGCAGCTTTATTTGACGCATATGAGGAAAGTTATAAGGGATACCTTGCTCTCTGTGTGTTGAAACAGTGATGTTCTGCTGCTGATACTCAGTGCTTAGATTTTGTATAGATATTTTTATACTATATTTGTCCTAGTTGTCAGAGTGATAAACGGTATGATGCAACCAATACGAGACAGATTTGTGTGTTTTTGGTTTTTTTTCCTTTCTACGTATTCCACTGAGATAAAGGCTTAAATGTGGATCTTTAAATGTGAAACACACCGAATTGACTCTTCTGCATGGGATTTGTGCACCCTACTTGCTACACACTTCTTTTAAGTCAGATTAAAATGATATCCCCAGAACAGTCTACTTAATAGCTGAGCAGATAAATACAAGGAAGTGATATTTGGATGATGGGGAAGTTGATACTCTCCCTTCTTTTTCGCCTCCTCCAGCTGGCAGAAAGTACTTCCTTGTTTTAAATTTGTATCTCTTGCTATATCTTGGCTTTTTGGTGAGTTCAGAGCTATGACTGTGGTAGTCTGTAGTATAGATTCTGACTAAGTTATATGCATATAGATATTTTACTTAGATCTTGTTTCAGTTCAGTACAACGTTCACTAAATAGTGCAGTATAAGCTGAGTTTCATGGTAGTGCATAGGAGTGGCTGTTGAGATGCCTTCAGTGGCAGCACGTTCATTTCTTCTCTTGTCTTAACATTAGCGTTCAGTGTCCGAGATGTGAACTGTTTCGATTTGCTCTGCTGGTAGAAACCCAGCTCTGTTAAAATCTAATCCTTAGTCCAACTGATACATTCAGTGGCATGGGTGAACTGGAGTGCACAGCTGTAATCTCTAATGCCAGTCTCTGATGTCTTTCAGATGATCAGCTCATCTCCAGATACAGAACTTGATTCTGTTGTGGTTCTGGCTGCTCATTGCAAAAGCAGTCACAAATGTTTCTACTCCTGTTCTGTCTGTGGTAGATTTCCTGCCCTTTCCTGGAAAAGAAATGCACCTGTCACACGTATGAAGTTGTTAGCTGCCAAACAATACTTCCACTCCTGCCAGACCTGACTTTCCATCAAAATTTTCCAAAGTGCTTCCTTTGCTGCTGGTCTGAGGACATCTTTAAAGCGAAAAGCATAGGCTTTCTATTTCTCTTCCTCAATTGTGGCTTTCCATTTTTAGCTTCACTTTAGAAACCTGGCTTGCTTTATATGTTATCTTACAGCATGGCTAGATCTCCAGCAGTTCCGTACCATTTCTGAGTTGTTTGCTCACTTCATCATGCAAAGATTTCTCTAATAATAGAAATAGACTAAAATCAAAGTTGACGGTGCTACTGCTTTTTAAGAATATATCCAAAAGTTTAACAGGGAAATGGATTTTTCATACAGCCTTCGTGCTGTTCCTTAGAGCAAAGTAGTCTTTCATCCAGTTAAAAGTAATTTTTTTAATTCCCATTGTTTTTCTTTTGCATATTAAGCACTTCAAGTCTGCATTTCTAGCAGAGTTACTTAAATATTTTCGAGCTGTGACATACAGTTTAATGTTAACACCAGTGTCTTAATTTCTACAAGCAAAATATCTCCGTGTCCCAAAAGTCAGCTAACATTGTTTTCAGAAGTTCTTTTTAGTAATTACTTTTCCTTGTCTCCAAAAGATGGTGGATTTTCTTTATATTATCCTGCCTGTGCAGTCTATGCTGAACTTTTGTTTTAATATGAAATTAAAATGCAAAGTACTGTTTATGTGTACGCACCTGTAACTTTTTTTTTTAAAGACTCTTAATCTTTGCTTTATTTCCAGTATAGCTGGTATAGCTGTGGCTTTTGGTGTTGCTGCTCTGAACCTTCTCATTGGTATTAATCTTTTAGTCTAGAAAATGCTTAGCCTTTAAATTTGCTCACAACCAGATTTTTTCCACTCTCTTTAATACATAAGTTGTTTTCAGAGAGGAATGAGGTGTAATTTGCAGGTTAGTCTAGAAGCTACAATCCAGAACTCATAGAAAGGAGAAGAGCAGGATACTTGCTTTTTTTTTTATATATATATAGAAACAGCTCTTTGTTAGTTTTTAGATGTAAAACTAACAGGATGTTTAATAAAAAACAAAACCAACTGCTGTTTAGCTGGAAGCAGTTCTTGTATGCCTGTTAGGAAGGACCACATTGGAGTTGCAAGAAAAAGAGAAAGACCAGAAGACCAAATTGGTAATTGTGAAAACAAGCAGGCAGGAAGAGAGAGAAGTGATAATTAGTTCAGACAGTAGAATAGAAGAGCTATTATATCGTAGGATAGAAAAGGAAGCAGGAATGCATAAAGATAGAGACAAAAGTAGAAAACAAAAACAATTAGGCGCTGAAGAGGTTTCAGAGATCAGAAAAACTGAAATGTATTCTCAGAAGTAGATTAGTGTAACATTCTGAAGACAAATAGGGAAGGGTGCACTGTAGTATGCAGATAACTTAGTAATATATTTAGGTCTGATCATGGTTCCCGTAATTTTTAATGTAGCACCTTAATTAGTTCTATGCACAAATACTGGAAGTTATTTTTAAAATAACTCCAGATAAATTGATTTATCTCATTTATGTAAAATTAATAAAAAACTTAATGCAAGACCTTGATCTTTATTTTAAAAAAAGAAAAAAGCAAGCTGTGTAATGTTTCATAGAAACACTTCAAATATTTCCGAAGCATTTGATAAAATCTTAATGTGTAAAGTAGTTGCTTCATAATGTTTTATAACTTAAAATATTTTAACTTCTTGGATAGAATTGGGTCTTTTTGCCTTCTGCAGTACTGCTGATGCAGGAAGGAAGGACATTATGCAGAATTTAACCTATCATTTAAATTTATCCATAATTTAGCTTCATTTGATAAACTCTCGTGGGCTTTAACTGAGTAAACAAGAACTGCTGTGATCAGTGTTGAGTTATATAATCAGCCACATTTTCTCAGTTGGATTACTGTGAACTTGCAGTTGTGTGGTTAAGTAATTTGTTCTTTTTTCTAAAGTGATAATAAAATATTTCTATCCACAAATGCACTGGGGCTTTTTTGATGCCAAATGTTTTTGTTTTTTTTTCCTGAACAAGACCCCGTTCCTGCTTTTGTATGTTCTGAACACTTTCTTTGTGTAATGTCATTAGAGCATAGTATGTATTTTCTTTATACCAGACAGCATAAGTGTTAAGAATTTAGAGAGCAAAATATGGGATTAATCTTTTAATCTCCCACTCACCAAATCGGAATTTTAGACTGGCCAAGCTATGCAGCCTGGAGAGCAAGGAAATTAGGAAAAAACCCTAATCCTCTGCCAGTGCTTCAGAACTGCAAGTGAGATCACTTGGGTAACTGCAGACTAGAATTGTGGCCAGGTAGAAGTATGGAAATAATGATACACAAATGAGTCAAAAGATAATAAAATTATGGTAGCACAATTAATGTGCAGTGTGATGATTTCAAATAAAACGTTAAATAATATATTTTAAAGATACTGCAGATTTAATTAATTGAGATAGACTGCTTAAACTTCTAAGTCAGCCTAGTTCTGTGTTAATATGATTCTGAAGGCTTTCAACTGTATTGTCTGGAGATCATGAAAATGGAGATCAGTGAAATGGGAACTGATCAGCAATTCAATATTGATGCAGTAAACTAGAGTTTACTGTAAAGGGATCATTTAGTAGAATGGGGGGGGGTTGGCGGTTGTTGTTTTTTTGTGGGGTTGTTTCTTTTTTTAAATACAGAATTTAATACTACAATCCTAGCTTTTAATGGAAGTAGAAATGCTTTCCAAAAATTATGAATGCTGGGAACATTAACCCCTTAAAAATCTCTGTCTGGTTTAATGCCTTTTATTTGAAACTCCCATATAAACAGTGTCTGGACTTGCTACTGGTAGCTTAAGGAAGACTAGTATCTATGCTGTAGCGTTCCCTCCGTGCTCATCCCTGTGAAGAGATCCTCCATGATTTTATTGCTTCTTGGGGCTTGTTTGGGGAAAAAACAGGTGTGTGTAAGAAGGAGGAGAGCAAATCTTGAGTTTAACCCAGGAAAGGCTATTTTGTCTTTGGTGTGGATTTGATTCAGCTGGACTCCTTGCTTTGATGCGTCAGCTGCTGTTACTGTAAAGCTTCCTTGTATTTGCAAAAACCTGGCAAGTTTAGAACTGCATACCCGAAATATTTGTAATATTGATCTGTGGTTCCAGTAAATAATC
This sequence comes from Psophia crepitans, assembly GCA_013399095.1. Classification (NCBI taxonomy): domain Eukaryota; kingdom Metazoa; phylum Chordata; class Aves; order Gruiformes; family Psophiidae; genus Psophia; species Psophia crepitans. The sequence goes on along the minus strand of VWZZ01001629.1, from coordinate 112,078 downwards.
TGGAAGTAGAATTTAGGGAGATAACATTTCTTTGGTAGTAGTCTATATTTACCTACTACAATTTTCTTGTGATGTGTCAGATTTGTATGTTTTTAGTGTAGAGACTTTGGACTACATTCCAGCTTTTGAGTGGGCAGTTTCTCTTAGGGCCACCAGACATTATCTGACAATCAGTTTAACTGATTTATTAATTCAGCTGCAGTTTTAATAAAGCTCTTTACGAAAATTGCCTGATCAGCTGTTAAGGAGTGTGGGGAGTTACTAGACAAACAGTGATATACATTTGCCTTGGAATATTGTTGAGAACATTCTTTGCTATCAAGATGATATATTATAGGATGTCCTTTCTTTTTTTTTTTTTTAAATCGCAATTATTTGGTCCATTTTCTCCTCTATACAGTATTGCCTGATTTTTGTGGGTTTTTTCATTCAAGGTATCTCTTGGCTTGGCTTGTATCTCAGTGTGTTAATTTTATTTCCTTTGTAGCAGTGTGGAAAATTTTTTGCTTGTGTTCCTAGATGAAAAGGAAACTTTTCGCTTAATCGAGGCCCAGAGCTCAAACATGTATGCTTCTGGAGAAAAGCTGAAAGAACCATGAGTAAATTTGTGACTCCCCACTAGAAGCCTTTCTGAAAAAGCCATTCTTTTCTGCTTATTCATTGATATTGCCTTTATTTTTTACTCATTTTTCTCAGTGTCATTATCAAGAAGTGTAAGGTGATTTTTGTGACTGTGGGCTTTCATTCACTGGTTTATTGTTTGTAGAGAATTTGAAAAATGGTGAAACTGATGTGTTTGCTTAATAAATTTTCTCTGTCAATTGAGAGCTCTGTTCTACAGTACAGGCATGACTTACAGAGAACTTAAAAGACATCATCAGTATGTCCAATTTAATCCAAGGCATCAGTTAATATGATTTTTTTTTAAAAAAAAAGTACTTTTTTAGGTATCCACCTTTGGTCATTCATAAGCCAATTTTTAAAAAATGCTTTGGTACTTCTTGAAAGTATTAAATTTTTTTATCTTTCATACTGTATGCTTCGTTCTAAGATAGTGCATAATATAATTGCTGACAGAAAAATGGTGGTGAACAAACTGTGAAGCTGTCTCACTCTTCAAGACAATGGGAATGTACTACTGTGTTTTTTAATTCAAGTAAATGTGGACTAATGGCCCACTAAATTAGGATTTCCATTCCTTATCTAGAAGTTCATTAATACATCCATGAGTAGTTTCATAGATGTCAGTAATGGTGGACGAGCTGGACTAATGTAAAGGTCTGCAGAGTGGTGAGGATAGCTAATGGGTTTTAATTTTTTTCTTACATGGGATTTACTCCACTCAGGTTGTTCTGTGTATCTTTTATGGAGGCTTCTCATGTAGGGAGGGAACATTCTTTCTTCCCTTGAGGGGCTATGGGATAATCCTACAAAGCTGTCTTTGCACAGAGCACAGTTTCTAGAATCAGAAGAAGAAGAATAATTGAGGAAAGGAAGAGTTTTTGGCACTCGATCAGTGATGAAATACTTCTAGTAAAGCATGAGAGTAGAATAGCATGTCAAATGTACTCACTTTTTTCCGTTCCAGTTTCATATTAGTAGCAGAGAATTCTTTTTGACCAGTAGAGTCCTTTTTTGTTTGAACAAAATATTTGGAAAGCCATCCTCTCTGGTGACATGTTCGGAACCATAAGTAATGTGGTGTTCTGTAATGCTAATGAGAGCTTTGTGGACGAAAGAGCCTAAGTAGGACAGCAAAGGCTTTGTTCTGCTGTGCACTGAAGAAAGTCAGTTCTTCTTAATGGTATTGGATGTTGGCTCCATCCCAAAAGCACCTTTTAGAAACTTCTTTTGGATGCCAGGTTAACATTGCCAGACTAATGACAAAAATGAGTGGAATATAAAAAAGGCTTCTTGAGATTGATGATGTATTTTTATGCATATATGCCACAGTGGCTTGACACTACCATATGGTAATGTTCTCCATCTTCCCATGCACAAACAATGCATATGCAGCTTTTTAAAAAGCAATAGCAGGAATGTCACTTTATTTGACAAAATACATTAGAGTGGAAATGTCCAGCTGATGTAAAGTGGGCATATCAGAGCAATATGAGATACAGGCCATGGTTTCCCAAATATATGAAAATCTTGTCTTTGATCCCTCTGCTGTCTCTTGGCTGTTTATATGGTTCTCTGGTGAAACAGATGAGGGAAAGTGGTTGTGTATTTGGTGGAGAGAGTGATGAAAAGGTAGAAGCATATAGCTGGTAGTGGAACAGGATGGGTGCTTTTGGTTGGCAGTACTTATGCCATTGGATTGAAGTGAGCAAGGCACTAATGGCCATGGTGTAGGATATTAAGAGTCACAAGGCAAGATTTGAGAGCAACCTTAATCCTGTCACTTTTTTTTTTTTTATTTTTCTTGTTGGTTGTATATAGTTGTGTTGTCTTGGTGTATCTCTTAGTGAATACATTTTCCTTGAGTCTTAAGCCCTGTGGCATTTTATGGCATTTTTTGATTTAACTTCACATCATCCTACTGCATGTTGAAATTGAATTTAAAATGCTAGTACTAAAGGTTGACGTAATTCAGTAGGTTCAGGCAAGTTATTGAATCTGCAAGACACAGCTTCTGATAAACACCTCTCAGTTGTTTCTGTAAGTTAAATAAACTTCACCTTTAAATGCTTTCTTACAAACTTGAATGTTGCAGTTCCTTGTCTTTTTGGATTACTAAGTAACTGTTAAGAAAACTTACTGTAAATGCTGTCATAAGCTGAAAATCCTCAATTTTTCCGCTGTGGCAGATTTTTCAGCATAAAATGCAAATATGCACTAGAATAAAAACATTGGCTAGGCTGTATTTTGTACCTTTATTCATTCCTGCCTGATTCCTAAACCCCATCTTTCTATTTGTTTTTTGAATTTTCAACTTGTCCTAATTAGGGTATCCTCCACCTGTTGATCAGTACAGAATACAGTGAAAGATTGGTTTTGAAGATGATTTAAGGTATTAAGAATCCCCCAACTTTTTTTTTTTTAAGCGTGGGGGTTTTTCTAACTGTTTCTCTTTGTTTTGTGCCATTGCGTTGGTATAATTTTCTTAATAACTAAGGACATGTTTGCTTTCTTTGGAATCTCTTTCGAGAGCTGATTGTGTATATAGATTGGCTTTAATAAATGTTTTTCACATGCAGACTACACCCCACTTAGTCATGCAGCTATAATTTATTTCAATGGGTAGTTGTAAGAGTGGAAGTAATTCTTCGTATGCAATGAAATTACAACTTCTTGTGTTTTAAAACTGCCAAACACATCTCTTTTGTTGAACAGTCTCTTATTTACCTAATACTGATCTTTGGTTATGCCTTTGTTACCTTGGTGGAAAAGATCTGCTTTTGAATTAAAAGATTTTTAGGGGGAAAAAAAATACACATTTGCATTGTGAAAGTGATCAAAGACTTGCTTAAAATGCAAGTATTTAGAGCTTTTTTTACAGGGGGAGGTAGATCTGTGCCTGCACATACAGCTTACTGTTCTGGTGTGTGGCATGCACATGTTGTGTGTGTGTACATGCACATAACTGATTTATAACTTGAGTAACTTCTATCCAACTAGCAAGCATTCCCTCACAGCCCAACTCATAAAGAAATTATATGTCCTTTCTGGTGCTGCTGTGATTCTTAACTAATCTCGGTATTTTTGTTTCCTCTTGTTTTTAAAGGATCAGTTTGATAACTTGGACAAGCATACGCAGTGGGGCATTGACTTCTTGGAGAAATATGCAAAATTTGTGAAAGAAAGGATAGAAATTGAGCAAAACTATGCAAAACAACTAAGGTAAGGATTTCTTCTTTCAAAAAGAACCTTAACAGTTACTTAAAATCACTATCAGATGATGGGCAAGTATGTAATGTTCTGATTAATAACCATTTTTCAGCTACAGAATGAATTAGATCACTGGTTCTTTTTATTACAGACAAGTTTTTCTTTACCAGTCCAAAATAGAAAATTATCTTTGGGTGTGCACTTACTTGCTTGTTTGTGTTTGCCTTCTTCCATCCCTTTCTTGCCTCCCACCCTTCAAATCTTTGAACTAAAAAGACTTAAATTTTATGATTCAAAACAAAACAAAGCCATAGTAATACTTTTCCACTGTGTCAGCATGTTTGTTGCAAAGTGCATTACCCATATCTACAGTTTTGTTTATTCAACCAGCTTCAAGCCTCTGCTCCTAATTAAGTTCTCATGTTTAATCTGCAAGAGCTACACTTATGTTGTGCTAAGAAATCCAAAATCATTGAGCAGAACTTGAGAAAGCAGAAAAATTTCTTGTCCTCGAAGTGCACCCTTTCCATAGCTGGTCTTGTCCCTCTGGGTGAGACTGCAACCCAACTACCCTGTCTTACCTCTCCAGTCTACTTTGTTGGTGCCAAGTGAAACATCTTTTAGGTCCAATAGGAATTTCCCCTCAGGAACTGTAACAAGAATCATACAAGAAGAGTAGCAGCAATGAAATGGCAGAGAAGCACATTCTTCAGAATAAAGCAGGATTGATTTTTACCAAAAGGTACACACCTTGTGTGGCCTTCACTGCAATCTTTGCTGTCTTGAATTCTTTTGAGGATTCAGCTGAAGCCGCTGCCTAGCCCTTGTCAGACTGAAACTGATAGCAGCTTCTCTCCTGTGGTGTCTTCCATTGTCTTGTCATTACCAAACCAGATTGTCACCAGATACAGAGCTGAGGAATCCTTCTCATCAATGCAGTAATGAGGTTCACAGCTGAGGGTAGGCTTATTCTCTGTCTAGGCTGCTGATTTTCTTTTTGATTTATCAGTTTCTTTTGACACAGTTGTGTATGTTCACCTAACATAAATACTCCGTTACTTTACTGAAGGAATTTTTTTTCTTAAAAGGAAGGAAATAAATACCACTTTTCCAAAGCTGGCATAGAAGAACTTCAGGAGGTAAAGGAAAGTTTGAAGCATGCACAGCACCAGTTCATAGCCCAGTTTTTATTTGTTTTCAGTTGTCTGTTTAAAAATGGAAATCACCTCTGTTCAGCATTTTACTCTTTTGGGTAAAACTGTCAGTTTTTCTCGAAGAGTCTTTCAAAAATGAAAGAGTTATGTTGAGTACCCCTTCTGTCAGATGACTGGACTGACTGTCCTTGTGCAGTAAGTATGAGAGTTTTGGGAAGCACAGGTCTGGCTGCACACGTGTTGTACAGTGCATGCATGCACTTCCTGCTTGCTGCCGTTGAGCATCTGGACAGCACACACACGAGAGGGTGACTGATTTTCTGCCAGTAGACCAGTTCATGATGCTACTTTTCAATACGCTTGCCTGTGTATTCCTTGGGGAGGAATTGACTATTAGTAGTGAACTGTCTTGTGATAGCAACTTGATTTTAGCCACCGTTGTTCTTGAGGACACTCACTGCTTTTAACCATGTGAAAGCAGTCATGAGGCCCCAGGGGAGACTGAGATCAAGCAAAACTCACTTCCGGAAGAGTTAGCCATCCTGCAGCTTGTTCCTGAGAAGTTCTGAGAGAGATGATCTTGGAGATGGACTACGGTTCTGGTGAATTTTAATGCTGGCAGTAGATGGCCTGTGAGATAGATACTAATATCCCTGATAGAAATTTCTAAATTATGATAATTTTTTCCTTTTGTAATGAAATACAGTTGGAAAAATGGAATGTTGAGAATCTGTTCATAGTGAACTTTATAACTGAGGTTTCTTATGCCCTTGTTTAGTGGATGTCTAAACAGTTACGGTGAGTGGTCACCTCTTGGTAGTTCTACAGCTCTCTTAGTGCTTGGATGGGAGACCAAGAGAAAAAAAAAAACGGTTAATGAGGAAGATAATGCTAATGATGTATGATGTATTTTTTTTTCTGTCTTGGTTTCAGTGTCGGCCAAGTGTTGAGATTGTTGATGGATCTTATTCTCATAGCTTTAAAACCCAAGGCTGAAAACTTGAGTGAATTTTTCATAAGTTTGCACAAATTAGAGTCTGTGTCCTGGCAGAAATTCACATTCACTGTGTATACCCTCGCATTTTGATTTTTGTGTGTGTGTGTGTGTACTGTCACAACTTGGCGATGAGCCTTTCCCAGCTACAACAGCTGTTCCAAGGCTTCTAGATGACAAGGGATGCATGTACAGCAAGGAACTGTTTGAGTGAACTCGCTATATTCTTACTGTATGCAGTTACTGCAGTTTATGGTCGCTGAGTAAATCCAGGAATGGTAACTCATAAGAATCCTGTCCAAATGCTGGTTTTAGGTTGCAAGTCATTCCTTGCAATTCTTCTGTGATAGGCAGTTGAATTCTTGATACTGAGAAAAAGCATCAGAAGAATTGAAACCATTGAGGAATCCTCAAATGTCAACAGAGAAAAAAAAATGTCTAGAGAGCTTGTCTTCTCTTTGTCTGCAATATACTTTGTTCTGGAAAAAAACCCCAACTATAATCCAATTTTTTTGAGCTAACTTAAAGGAAAAAAAAATCTTAAGTTTTGTGTAGCTTAGGTCTCAACGAACGTATTGAGATACTTGAAGGATTGTGAAGGTTATTATAGGCTGTTACTGAGTTACAGGGATGTAAATCAGGACCAACATATTGCAGTATGCATTGTAGATTAACAGATTTAATTTTAATTATGTGAGTGTTTAATTTGTTCTTATTTTATAATTGTAAAAAATAGATATAATATATGCCAAATTACTGGGCTCTTGACTGAATTTTGTAATTGAATTCTCAGATGCTGTTTTTGATCAGCATTGTTGTTTAAAAGAGGTGAGGTGAAGGTCTGTTTTGCTTTCTTCCACATCATCACATAAAATAGTTCTGTAGGTTCACTCCCTTTTTATTCTGTCTGAAGTGTTGTGACACTTGAGAAGACAGAGGAGTTCCATTTCCTGTAATGTCAGGCAGTAATACAAGTTATATGTGCAGTTACAGATGAAACTATCATGCGGAATAAGATTTCTGAATTTGTTTACCTCCTCTGTTGTCAGTTTAAAGAAAACAGCAACAATTGTTCTTTAAGTGTTTAGGTGTTTCCCTTTAAAATTGTATGTTGTGATCTCTGGAGATGTCTAGTTAATCTGAGCAAATTTATTTTTCCTATTCCTTCTGCACACTATTGTGTGTAAGGGTTTTTTTTCTAAATACAGTATTAATATATGCATATGTCTAGTCAAATTGAAACATAGGTACCACATTTTTACACGTAGAATCTTGGAAACATTATTTCAAACAGGTGTAAGCTCAAATGTGAAGTTGGGGACACAAATTATCACCATATGTCTCAAATCTCTCTTCCTTTGATTGGACTGAGAGTTTATGCTGTTCATTATTATTCAAATATGGATGTGCAAGACAAAACATATGCATTCTTAACAGTTCCAAGGATATTCAGCTTTGTGAACTCAAATTTCATGTTAGGATTTTTTAAGATTAATCTCTTAAGTTAAAACTTTTTCCGATGACGTGTTACTAAATATAGTTCATTGTCGTTGTTTTCACCCAGTCTGTAATACTGATATGCAATCACTGAAGCCATCAGAACCCTATTGAAAGTATTACATTATGCATAAATATGAAATGCCTTTAAGTACTTACTGCATTTTTTTTTAGTAACTTAGGAAAGCAGACTTCAAAGTTTATTCCTAGGCTCATTTGTAATATGATGTAGAGGCTCTAGAGGTTTAGTATAAGCAGATGCCACAGTACATGAGCTGCTACAAATACAAATTCTACCGTATTGATGATGATGCTCCTGTTCTTTATGTTCTATATTAATTGACTGAAAAAAAACTTAGTTTTGAGTTTATAAACACACTTTTTGTACAATTGTCTCTAAAATACTATGTACATGACTATAATTTCAATTTGGTACCTAGGGTGCTTCTTGAAACTTCCGCCTACATGACTGAGATACTTCTCTTAAAAATCAGTAATCTAGTCCAGGCTGCTATCTCACTGGTGTTGACCTGAGACCAATTTATACTGAGGAGAGAGGCTGATAAAATTACAGGAGCAACACAATTGGATGTGGTCAGTCCTGTATGAAATCTGCTTCTGGATGGCTGTAAGACACAGTGTGGTAGAAGAAGTCTAAATTGTACTTCCAGAGAGGATTAAAGTGTCATCAAACTACACTTTTCTAAGGAAGTATAGAGCAATTTATCCAGTAGATTTGGTTCAGTTCTGGTGGTCTGAAATTACTTCTGCAGTTTTCTTCTAAACTAGTCCAGATCCATATTTGGATCCTGAGGATTAGACATGTTTAGATAAAACTGTTAAAGAACGTTATGCCCCCTTAGTGTCAGCTGGCTCCTCTTTGAAATAACGCTTTGCTCTTCAGATCCACACTCATACTAGCTGCTTGTCAACCTGCATTTTCCAAAGATTTAAATCTAATTTCTCTGTTTTTTCGAAGTGTTGGTATTCACTTCTTGGAAAAGCAATTTATGCTTCGTTGTTCACATGAACACTGGCTTTCTCTTTGAATTTTAATTTCTGCATTTGCTTGTGATTTTGTATTTATTGACTTTGATTGTTGCACCTTGTGCTGTTATTGAACCTGAAATCCTGATCACAGAGTCTCTCAAAACTGTATGTTCCTGAGATCCCAAGGCAGACAAGGTTGACTAATGAAACTGACTTCTACTAGGAGAACGGATTATATAATAATTTTGCCTTCCTAGCAATAGTAAACAGTTACATGAAAAAATGAAACCAGAAGAGAAATCAGCATACTCGTAAATAATCTATATTTGTGACCCTTATCTCCTGCCACTTTAAATTGGATATTTCTTTCCAAGTGGTTTGTTTCTGTATTTTTAACACCTTTGAAAATGTTCCCTTTAAAATGCTTGTGCGTGGTTGCTTAGCTACAGCAATGTATACTTGTTATGCATTTCACTTTTTGAATAATAATGTGAATTTTAGGTGTTCCCTATTTATTAATAAGCACCAAGGAGTAAAGCAGAAATGTAAGGAGAATGAAACATGGAAAAGTTACTTGGTGAACAACTTTATTCTTTTTTTTTTACAACAGGCAGTGGATTCTGGTGATAGCGAAAAGAGATTCTTACTGTAACTTCAGTGAGAAAGTTCTTGTAAAATCTGTAGATAGTTTTTAAAAAGTCAGTATTTATTCTGTGTCTTAGTACATATTGATGTAAAAAGAACTTGACTATCTTATCATGATTGTTCTTGTTTTATACTTAATTTCTTCTTTGGTTGGATATGTAAAATAGTTTCATTACAAACTATCATCCTTTCACACAATACAGAAGTTTTGAATGAAGTCGTACCAGTTACAAAGCAGAAGCATTCTTTGCATAAACCAGGTCCGCCTCAAGAATACACTTCAAGAAGTCTTCCCTGCCAAGCTCAAGGCAAACACTCTTGTCTCTTGAGCAAAATGATTCAGTTGTGTGCATTTGTTTTGTTGTGTGGGATTTTTGTTCTTAAATGGAAGGTATGATTATTTAAAGATGTATGGGGAAAAAAATTACCAGCATTATGTTGCTTCTGTTTGTGGGTTGTAAAGCAAATAATGGACCTGCATTATTTTCTGCTGAGATGTTAATTCACACTTAAAAATATTACTTCAGTAGTTTAATGAAAGATATAACAGTCAGTCTGGCCCACAGTTTAAACATTACTAGCAAGATTTCGATGAAGTGGTTCTAATGTTCAGAAAATACAAGAATTTTTGTGAGAGTGGGCATTGTTACTGAAATATTGGTCTTTTTAATTTGAGTAGTAGATCTCTCTTTAAATACTGTTTGCTGCATTTAAAAATACATACCCACTGAGATGTTTCACTTCTTTGACCTCAACAAGCACACAGGTCAACGGTAAGCAATTGGAGAAAAATCTAATGTCTTACCTGTTTTTCTTAAATACAAAAAAGGATTCTTTATTTGCTGTAAAGTGACAAATTCTTGCATAGAAAGGAAAAGAAGTGTAGTAAGAGTTATAATTTCAATTTTTCTGTTTCATGGAAAAAGATTACAATTTTGAAAATTAGTGGAATAAAACATGCAATCAGTTGAAGATATGAATCCAGCTACTAAAAACAAGAAAAAAATTCTGGATTTTTTTTTTCCAAGACTGACAACATATGTATCCTTTGGAATTTCAAGGATTTTAAAAGACCTCATTGCTGTCAGAAAAACAATATTATAAGTCAAGGCGGAATGCTGTGCTGGAAAAAATGTGCACTCAGAAGTTTAAAGCGAAGCTTGACAAGACAGGAAGATAAGAATTTGAAAAATCACTGGACATTCTCTTGTCTTGTCCCTCCAGTCTGTAAAATTGCATGGCTTTGTTTCATGTTCGTCACAAGGCTTGGGATATTTGTAGCAATATATGTAACTGCAAATATTTTGCAGTTGTTTGTGTAAGCAGTATATGCCTGTGTTGTTTATGCTCTAGGGTATAGCAGGTGATGTGGTTGGTATGTTTCTTAAGGTGCTGTTTCTGCATTGTGTGATAAGCAAATGAGTTCATAGCAGTGTTCTTGGAAATTGGACTGTGATATTGGTTAAAGTGCTGATCCCAGGGATCGTCTTTTAGAGATTTTCTTGGTTTCTAAAACCCTGATATTTACAACACTAGTGGTAGGGCAAAATGTAGCATCTTTTCTGAAAAGAGATGTTGCTGCTTCTGTTCTGGAAATACCTTTATTTGAAGATATTGTGGTTAAAACCTTTGACGTGAATGGGCACTCAAAGCTTAATTGAGGCATCGAGTTTTGTGCTCGTCGGTATAGCGTACATTATGCACTATCTATATCTTACACAGCGATCATACATTTGCTTTTTTCTTGTCTGCTAGCTGCTCTTGCATGTGTGAAAAGGATGTTAAAGACAGAACTCATCATTTTATGTCTAGTCATTGTGCAATGGAGATTTTTTTAATGCTTGTATTGTTCTAGGTCAAAATTACTTAAAATGTTGAAAATGTCATAGATCTATGCTTTGTAGTACCTAAAAGACCCGTATAAGATGACACATTATTTGTTCCTTGACGTCATTGAAAAGAAATGTTTTGTTCATGGAGTTTTCTATGTGTATGTCTTCTCGTCTAAAAAAAGACTCTAAAATAGCATCTTTCTTCTTTTTTCCTTAATAGAAATCTGGTTAAGAAGTACTGTCCTAAACGTTCACCCAAAGATGAGGAACCCAGGTAAAAATGTGCATTTCAAGTTCTATGTATAATAAATGAGGACTGCAGCATACTCTGTCTTTTTATGGATTTTTCTTCTCCTCTCCTCCTTTTGATAAAGTATCTAATTGGCTAAGACAAGTAAAAGAACTCTGCTTGGAGGTTACTTCTGTTAGTATTTTAAAGCAGTAAACACAGCAGCTCATACTTGCTCCATTCCAAATTAATCTTTAGCTTGATGAAAGTTTGAAAGCAGAATTTTAATATGCTATGTACAGTCTAGTATTATTTTTTCTAGAAAAGCAATTACATGTCCTTAGGCTGTCGTTTTTCGCATAGTTTAGTAGAGGTTTTCAATGCATTTGTATGGCCATGCAAATGTAGCTGTATGTTTGTGTACTGAGACTTGAGTGTACACGAAGTTGTCGTGTCTTTGGCAAAAAGAGCTCTTAAACTGCTGACTTGCTTTGACTCCAGAGACAGAATAAGTGAATGTCTAACTGTGGAGAAGCAATTTGTGCTACATGATTTTATGATTATTTATCAGAGAGGTGCTTGTTTTGCTGTCCGTGTCCATGGCCATTTTTTAATTTGTTTAGAAAGTCACAGTACTTTTTTTCTTTAGGGATAGCTCTTAAGAAGGAAAATAAGTTTCAAGGTTGCAGCCAGAGCACGTGCTGTGCACAGAGTGCCTGAGAATCCACACTAGGATTTCTGCTAGCTCTTTGGACTATTTAAAGATCCTGGACCACAGGGAATGGGATTTGTAGTATAGGGCAGCATTTGAATTCCCCAGAGCCAAGCCTATGGAGATGGCAGTATTCCACAGTTAAAACAGAGAAAGATGTATATTTTAATGTGGTGCCTGTTTGTTGTTTTTTTTTTTTCTTTCCTCCCTTCCACACACATTTTCTACCCTTTGCCCCTCCTCTTCCCCCCTTTTTAGTGCCAGCCATAGTGGCACCTTACTTCCAGCCAAGAGGTGGGCAGGCAAACAGGCAGCTGTCTCCAGAGCTGATAGCAAACTTGTTCTGTAGAACATCCATCGGGATGCATATGAGTGGTATGATTGGCATGTTCCACCCTCAAGACTACCAAGCACATCATCTCCGCAGCCTTCGAGCCTAGGGACGTATGTATCCGTTCCCAAGCTCTCAGGCCTCTCATTTGGCAGCTTAGGAGATACCACTATACTACAGGGCTTTCCAGGTAGTAGTATTCTTCTTTCTTTTCCATCCACAAAAATCTGTATTCTTATAAAATGTATTTGAAGAGACATTGCGACATGTAGTACATGCTAGGCTTTATGTAGGCTTTCCCAACTTGCATTTCTACTGTAATTCGATTAGCATTAAGATAAGGTTTATTGTAAAATATGTGTAATTTTTTAAATTATTATTACTCAGGAGTACAGACTATACTAAAAGAAGTCCATTTAAAAAAAAAAAACCTGTCTCACTTTCTGTATGTGTATGTTTGTGCGTGTGTGCTTTCTGTCAGGTTTACTTCGTGTATTGCCTTTTTTAACATCCTTAATGAGTTGAATGACTATGCAGGACAACGAGAAGTAGTTGCAGAAGAAATGGGACACAGGGTGTACGGAGAATTGATGAGATACTCTCATGATCTAAAAACTGAGAGAAAAATGGTAATTCCTATACTTTGGTTTGATAATAGGATATCAAAATGGATATGGCTTTTAATGAATTGATGTATTTGTTTACCCAATTTAATGAACTTGGCAATAAGTAGGTTTTGTGGTACATTTATAAAACACTTATTTAAAGGTATTCTGTATTTTTGTTTACTGGTTTACTACAATTATTAAATCTAAAAATTAAGGTCTTGGGAGATAGTACTTATTAGTAACTTTTTTGCCTGTTTAATCTGTGTTGCTGTTCTTACATAAATTAGTAATGTCTTCCAAAGAGTACTGGTAATTTGTGGGAGATACTGCACATCATACTGCATTAACCAGAGCAGGGACTAACTAATGGTAATAGTACTAAAATGGTACGTAAATTCAACTTTCTTGCGCTGATTTTAGCATCTTCAGGAAGGGCGAAAGGCTCAACAGTATCTGGACATGTGCTGGAAACAGATGGATAATGTGAGTTTGTGGTTTGGGTTTTTTTCCTATCAAACTTAATAATACACAGTTGGTAAATGGAACTGTTGTCATCTTGCTTAGCCTTTCATGTTTAGCTATATTACTGAATGTCCGAATCAGACTTAGTAACATCCAAAATACAGTTCAATGTATTTGTAGTTCCCTGTTTAAAAAAAAAATCTCCTGTAAACCGCTTCTGTGTATATGTTTGAGTGAAGCCTTGGCTTTTATCCAGTGTAAAGGAATTTGCGTGTGTACAGACTTCTTCGGTCGCTTCTCTGTGGGCTGCTTTTTGTTTAGAGAGTAATTAATAATGACAATTTATTTTTATGAGAACGAAATCTTAACATGCTATATTTGACTTGAGTTTGAGGGCGTGTTACATGAGGTCTATTCAAGAATACCACTACAGACTATTAATACTTTCAGGAGGCAGAATTACTTTTTAACAGAGAGATGCAGGAAGTAAATTTCTCTAGAACAGATTATAAGATCCTTTTTCTTGATAGACATGCTTTTAAAGATGAGAAAATACAAAATTCAACCAAGTGTATTCAAGGTGCATTCTGATATTCTGCTGGTTTTGTGTCTTGGACATTTATTATACCCTTGATCCAGATTGCTGTGAAGCAATACTGGAGAGGTGAATTTCTATTTTGTTGTTGTGGACCGAGATAAGCGATGTCTTGCTTCAGTGTCATGTCAAAAGAGTTTAATTCATGGCCAGAGGATCAGAGTAGAAGCAGATATGGTAGTTTTAGATGCTATCACCCTTCACCACAATAATTCCCAGAGTTCACCTCAAACAATCAGCTGTGTTCTGTGCACTGTATTTACTTGAGCACAAAGTCAGTCTTTTAAATGCGTACAGCCTTTAAAGGACACGTTAACCTTGATTGCCTGACTTTGCAGTGAAGCAGGAGAGCAGCACTCACACCACCTCTGTTGCCAGTTTGTCTCTAGAGATACTAACTTCTTGAGCTGCAACATTTTCCTACAGCAGTTGTCTTGGCAACAGCTGGGTACATTGAACATCAAGTACACCCAATACTGCTCTCTGTGCTGCTTACTTGATATGAATACTGATCATAATGGAAGGGCATGCTAAGATCTCATCACATAGACAAATCCTTCTGACTACCTTCAAAATAATTTAGTTGAATTTATTCAATTAAAATTGATCACTGAAGAAGAGAACTTGAAAATTTCACTCATACAATTCCAGTTTTACCCTAACTTTTATTTAGGTTATTGTCAGGCTAGAAAGTGGACTTGGCTGTTTATAATTAAATGCAGATCTTTGTAAATTTTTTTTTGTATTTTGATTATCTGATATTGTAGAGCGTAATTACAGTTGTTTCCTTGCTGGTACTTCAAGGAAATAAATTTTAAATAGCAAAGTTGAAAATTTTTGAGAGTTGTTGCTGCGATAATAATGTATTTGCTTAAAGGTATTCAGTGAATTTAAATGGAAGCTTTGATATTTAGAATTCAAAATTACCGTACAAAACCTCGTACTTGTGGCTTTTGTAGAGCAAAAAGAAATTTGAGAGAGAATGCAGAGAGGCAGAGAAGGCACAGCAAAGCTATGAAAGACTGGACAATGACACTAACGCAACAAAGGCTGATGTTGAGAAGGTAAGAGTGGTGCTATTTCTTCTTTGTGCTCTCTTTATTGTAAAAACTTTTCATCTGCATGTTTACTATCAGTACTGGAGCAGCGTTCTTTGTATAAAATTGTGTATAAAGTATGCTTGCTTATTATGTGCAAAATCAAAGTTACAGTAAAATACAAGACAGCACAGAGAGGGAATATGTTTCATTAGTCTCGAGATGATGCTGTGGAGATGATGGCTGTCGTCCTTAGGCAGGCTTGCTGGTGTTTGGTATCTGGTGGGTATATGTGTTCAGCCAGTTCTGTGGTTTTTTAGGACACGTGTTTAAGTGATGTGGCTGAGGGAGCTAAAATGATCATTGCTCTGTCTATAGCAAATTAGGTCTGTAGTCTGTCAGTATGTATGAAGTCTCATGTTCTTTTTATTTCAATTACAAGAATGTCAGTTTTGATGACTTGTGATGAGTGTTTTTGCATAGTTGGTAAAATAAATTAAAATCATGCTGATGTCATTGAAAAGCACAAGACATGTTTGAACTGATAACACTTTCCTACTAGGCTAAGCAACAGTTAAACCTGCGCACGCATATGGCTGATGAAAACAAAAATGAATATGCTGCACAACTACAGAATTTTAATGGGGAACAGCACAAACACTACTACATTGTCATTCCTCAGATTTATAAGGTAACATAATTAACAGAGAAAGTATGTCTGATTTTATTGTAAAGGAGAAGTAGATTTTAAAATTGAAAACTTTCATTTTGGGATTTTAGTGGATAATTTTATCAAGAAATTAGTGTAGACTTTATATAATCTGCACTTTATCATGAGGTTTACTACTTACAGTAATTAGACTTGTAATGAAAATATTACGTTGCATTTTCTATGAAGATTTTATATTTTATAGACTCTGTTTAAATATTGCTGAAGAGGTATGGCAAAATAAACATTTGAGACATCTGAGTGAGAGCAAACGTGTAAAACAATCATTCTAATAAGGTTTAAGCACTAGTTCTTTGCTATTTGTGTGTGTGAATGCTTTGACCCTGCCAGAGATGAAGGAAAGCATTTAGGTAATGGTGACTGTGTGGTTGAATGTCTCTCATGTACAGGTATAAGGTGGGTGGATTGGAGGCAGAAGCACTTCCCCTCTCCCCAGTTAGTCTTTCCTTTATCAGTATTACCAGCAATCCATAGAACTCTCTAAAATAATAAAAAAAGTTACAGGCCAAATTAGATCAATATTTTGCATCTAAAAAGGGGATTTCTCAAGGTGCTTCATGTAACTATTATTTTTTTAGCACCTTTCAAAACCAGAGAGACTTTGCAGAACTAGTTTAAAGTAAAGTAGCTGGGGGGTGTCAGGTGATGGAGGGTTCAGAGTGTGTTGGCACCCATGTTCAGCCGCTTCGGAGAGGACTGTGACTGGAGAAGCTTGAGTTTGAGACATGGACTGAGGAAATGAAAAGTAACAATACTGTCTTTATTTGAAGGTGTACCAACTTAAGAATCCTCGATATTCTCCAGAAGCACAAGGGAGTTCATATTTTTAAAAAAATACTTACTAGAAGGTCTCAGATTCACAGGAGAAAATTGCCTTGGCTTATTAAAGAATTTTCTAATATTTTCTCTGTTAAGCAGTGCTAGAGTAGATCTGACATCAGCATGCTGATGCAGGAATTGCAGTCAACTCCCAAGAGAAACAGTTTGATCATCTTTGTAGCTTGGACCAAGAGTTTTGGTTTATTGCCTTTATTTCTCTAGGGTTAAAATCCATTATCATTGTAAGATATTACTTTTTTTTTTTTTTTTTTAAATCTCCAAATAAGAGCAGAAAGGCCTAGTCCTACGTTCTCTTGGGACTACATTTTTTATTATTTCCTTGCAAGTATTTGGTAACGTTCTATGGGAAAACCTTGGGAGAGGGATTTTAGTTAGCATGATTATGTTGCTGCTTTGTTTTCGAGAGATGAAATTGGATGCTGTTTGAGACATCTGCCTTTGTTGGAGTAGAAAACAGGAAAGATCGAACTTCCTTCCCATTTTTGATAAGCTATTGATGCATGTACTATTGCACTTTTTTTCCCCATCCCCCTCACCTTCAATTATGTGAAAGGTCCAGGGCTATTATCTTAATAATACTTCAATTTGTTCTTTTTTGTGTGTTCCAGTAGACTGTTATTACAAATCTTATGTAATGGTATATTCTTTACTTTCTTGCACACTTCTAAAGGAAATGGTTTGTATTTCAACTCAGAGAACATGTCTAAACAGCATATAATTTTAATATTTCTATTTTCCCTATTTTTAAAATAATTGGTATTTATTGGAAAGTATAAAAATAAAAGCAAGATAGAGAGATTAATCACCAGAGAGAAATTTTTGGGAAGTAGGAGAGAGTGAAGAGATGTAGAAGTTAGTAGAATTTCATTACTGTAGTTTTCATTTTTGCATGAAACAAATATTTTAAACTGAATAGATGGCTGTAGGCACTGTACACATGCTTTAAAGAAGAATAAAGAAAAGAAAGTCCAGTCCTTTACATAATTCTTAAAAATCAAAGAGTATCAACTAATTGTAATTCTTGTTTTGGGCATCTTAAGCCTGTCTGAAAGGACTTGATTTTTTTAACTTAATTAAGTTCTGTTGTTAAGCAAATAAAAATACTGGGAAAGCACCAAAATTCTGTACTACACTGTGGTGACACAATAACTGCATGCATCAGGATCGGAGGGGAAAAATCTGCAAATAAAAGCTTTGTTTTATCTCACTTTGTGCTTGCAGCAACTTCAAGAAATGGATGAAAGAAGGACTATCAAACTTAGTGAATGTTACAAAGGCTTTGCTGACTCTGAGCGCAAGGTTATTCCAATTATCTCTAAATGTTTAGAAGGGATGATCCTTGCAGCAAAATCAGTTGATGAACATAGAGTAAGTAGAACCCAGCGACTTTTTAAATGTGCATGAGCAATTTAACTGATATGGAGGCTGTGGAGAGGGGAAGGACAGACTTACCCTGTACGCTTGGTTTTCTGTTGTCAAATATTTGTCTGCTTGAGAAGCGTTGCGACTCCAGTTTTAGCCTAAATGGTCGCTTCCACTTTCGGTGTCTGTTCTCTTCCTGTTTTATTGCTCTCTTCTGATCAGAAGATCTTTGACACTTTTGTCACTGGTTGTGATTTTGGACACATCATTTTGGTTGTCCTGAAACACCCTGGACTACCAATGCGGTTGGTATTTTCTCCAGTATGTAGCATTAAGTCTCATAAAGGGTGTTCAGTTAACCAAGCGTCATTCTGTGTCCTGCTTGACTGCAGCTACTGGCACTTTTTTCTTACTCCTTCTAATATCGGTTCTTCCCTATTATATCTTACTACATCTCATTTCTCAGTGTTATCTTCATGGCAGTGCTAATGTTGCAGGATTCAAAGGTTGAGTAGTAGTTTGGCCCTAAAGCATGCCCTGTTTTAAGTTGGTGATAACCCTTGGGGAGTATTTGCTGTATTCTGAATAGCAGGGTATGATTTGCAGTCACAGTAACACTGCTGAGACAAAAGACTAGTCATTATCTTAACTTGATCTATCCAGAAATGTGCGTTTTGAGCTTCTATCACTTTCCCATCGGTGCGTCTCTGCAATTAAAGGGAAAATTTATGTCTCTGTGTTTTCCTCTCTCCGGCTCTTGATGGGTTTGCTTGTTTTGCTTTTTTAAACTCCTTAATGTCCTATGTCTAGGACTCTCAACTAGTGATAGACTGCTTCAAATCCGGTTTTGAACCTCCTGGAGATTTTCCATTTGAAGATTACAGTCAGAATATTTACAGAACTATCTCTGATGGAACCATCAGTACACCAAAGCAGGAAGGAATGAGAATTGATTCAAAAACTACAGTGGGCAAGGCTAAAGGAAAGCTGTGGCTATTTGGAAAGAAGCCAAAGGTAACAATTAAGAAATTACTATTTGGAAAATTAAAATGTGAAGATCTAGAGTGCATGGTAGCAGCAATTTATTTATTTTAAAATAACCGTCCCCTTGCCTGCCGCTGTCTTTTAAGATATGTGGAAGCAGATCTGAAGGTTTGAGAAGGGTTGCATACTTAGCATATTAAAAATTAAAAAGTTCTCACTGGGGGAAGGAAGTTTTCTGATTTTTCTTCTAGTCGTTTGTGTCTGGGAATGTTTTTAATAGCTGTTTGATAAAAGTAGCTTCCCGTTTCTGTAATGTTTCCAAGTTTCTGTTCTGTAGTTGCATAGAGAAGGTGTTAATTGTGGCTGTAACAGTAAGGGGAGGGGGAGTATGCTTTGGAATCGGGCAGACTTCCGATCCCTCTTTTATACTACAAACTGCCACATTTTGTAGATGTTTATATATAGGAGTGCTATATGGATTTTTATTATACCTGCTGCTAGCTTTGAAAACTTCTGAGGTTTGTCTGAAAACAATAAAATTGGTAATACCTCATTGATCAAACACACTGCTGAAGCACCATACAGGTAAATGTCCCAGAAGAACCATTACTATGAAATAGGTAAAAAATTTCCTATGCTCAAAAAGTAGGGAAATGACCCCTTTCTTGTATTATTTGATGAGTTTCAATTAACACCTTCTGTACAAGATGCCTTCCTGGATCAACAAAAAGGATTATCACTACATGGCTTAGCTATAGAAATGAATAATGAAGCATATATGTATTTAAATTTAATACTGGATTTTTATTTAGTATTGGAGCGTGTCAGTGAGTCATTGTAATGATTCCCACAAGTTTCTATGAGGTTCTTTTAATGCTCTGAGTCAGTTTCTGCCATTTATTACAGGAAACTATTCCCAGAGCTTGTTAGTGGTAGGATTTATTTTCCACTTGCTAGGATTCCAGCACAGCAGATCTTTACAGCGGGAGAGGATGTCGCTGGTTCTGTTCCCGCCTGAGTATGTTATGTAACTGCAGCTGTGTGTTACAGTGCAAACTGACCGTTCACTTTTCATGCAGTAGAATTAATGATTGATAATAGTTAAAATGCGTTAATGCATTAGCACATTTATTGGGTATAGCTGCAGAGGTGGGTGAGATTCAGCCTGTTCTGAAGTCAGACCATGATTAGCAGTTTGACAAGAAGACATCTTTCTGAGAATTTTGGAGAGGGAAGCTGTTGGTTTTCAGTCTGGACCGTGGCCTTTACTGTAGTTACAAGAAAATCCTTCATATGATGACAGCTGCAAAAAGCCGACAGAACTTTCCCTGCTCCCCAGTTTGTGCATTTTGCACATAGCATTTCCTGTACGGAATCACACTTACACGTATGTGCATACGTACTATGTGCATCTCTTCCTTAAGGACCTGGAGGAAAGGCAAGATTATGTCCCTTTTTTCCACCTGTTTTTGAGGAGGATGGAGGGTGCTCTACAAAACAGCAGCTGGGACCAAAATACCTATCAGGAGATACATACTTAATTCCAAATACTATTCACAGGTTTTAAAAGGTATTTTTAAATTAGCTAATAATAAAAACATGCTGATTTATTGTAGCTGGGGTATTCATGGTGGCCTTTGGGCCTTCATTTAGCTGAAACTATAGCTGGTCTTGACTTCCAGATATGCATTTACCTATTTTTGGTGTTATCAAAGACATAAAGGTCTTTTGGAAAGGGAATGAGTTGCACAGCAGAGGAAATAGTACAGAAAAATCAAACTGGGAAAAAGCAGCAGAGACAAAAAATGAGAGGAGCAACTGGAAAAAGGGGAGGCAGTTCCTGTGATGATACTGATGAAGATTGCCAGGGAGCTGTTGTGTCAGTCCAGCTTGTTCTAGTCATTCTCGGTAGATGTACCCGATACTCCTATTTTCGCTCACCTGGTAGGGTACATCAACACGTAGGAAGCAGCAGTGAGCAGGCACGCACGAGCTTCCAGAGTGGTGTGACAGGAGCTGGGAAGGCAGAACTTCCCGTTTTAAGAGACAGGCAACTTTGGGATCTTGTTAGGATCTTGTGGAAGTGTTGGGTCTGAAGCTTTTTTGAATATTCATTTCTTCTCTGCACCAACCTGTAACTCTGAAGATGAGCTCATGACAGAAACCTTTTAAAACCCCAAACCCATACAATTATAGTGTAAATGTGTCTGGAATGTTACAAGCTGTTTCTGTGTTGGATGGAAATTTTATTTTTGTAAGACAGAATTTTCATTTTAAAATCACTTTGAACATTTGGCTTATTTATTGCTTTCTTTATTTCCACATTAGCCACAATCCCCACCCCTAACCCCTACTAGTTTATACACATCCAGTACTCCTAATGGGTCCCAGTATCCCATATTCTCCATTGAACCAGTGCATTATTGCATGAGTGACATAAAAACAGGGAAGCCCAGAATTCCTTCTTTCAGAAGCCTCAAAAGAGGGGTAAGTTTGCTAACAAGTTGAAATGCATGATGGGCTATGAACAGTGTGTTTGTGATGTGGCTTTTCTAATGCTCTTCACCCTCATTATAAGGCTTACTTGGTTAAAAGTTACCCTTCAGCTATGAGGTCACTGGTAGGATTCTTTGTTTCATATCATACAGAAGTTACCAACAGGCTGAAAAGAAAGTAAAACCACTATCGCATTCCAAAGGCTTGTGCCTAAAAGAAAGGTGTTATAAAGAGGGTGCTCAGCATGTGTTTGAAACCTTTCTTCATTGTTGTTCACCTTCACAAATGTTTTCCTACCATCATGTAACATATTTTTGCAGTAATTTATCATTGGGCATATAGTCACCACAAAAAACATCTGACAGACCAGATGTCTTACCTGCTGACTTCTGATAGAAATAACAGTAGTTAATTACAAGCCACTGAACTAAGAAGGGAGAAGTTTCATTTCTTTTGTAGCTCAAATGCTATAGCACATGGTGCTTACAGATTTCGAAATACTAATTTTTGAAATGTTACAATTTGAATGCATTTTCTGATGAATAAATTGTTCTTGTTTGTCTAAGGTTCTTTTGGGTAAAATTATTGAAAAATTATTACCAAATGCCTCCTTCTGAGCTTTATCAGTTCATTTACTAATTTATATTGGCGCATTCTGCAAATAGAATTTGTTTGAAAGACAGTAAAAGGGAAATGCGAAGTGGTTTCCTAGCAACACGTATAGTGCTAGTGATAAATGTACTGGCACTTCTTTGTTCCGTCAGTGAAACACAGACTGCCCACTTTCTGTACATTTTCTGATATTTATTGATTCAAATGAGATAATTGGATGCATTTGATTCATGATTTTCTGATACTTGAAAACAATATTGACTGGTCTCATGTGCATCAAGAATGTTGTGCGACTGTTGACATAATGTGGAGATCGAAGTACAGCAATGTTATAGTGCACTGAAGTTAATGATTTAGAGGTTGCCTTGCTCTCATTCGTAATGTAATGAGTTACACTAAAACTTCTTTTTTAAGTCATGTTGTGGCACTTTATTCCAGGTCCCCAGATATCTTGGAAATACCCTTTCTACCACCACCACTTTTCGGAAAATTCTTGTGGTCCTCTAGGTATTTATGGAGGACAGTTTTTCTCCTTTCTCCTTCCGAGTCACTTATATCATCATTCGTTCCAGTCACAAATACAATGTGCTGCCTTTAGTACTCGGTGAGGAACTAACTGGATTAGATAGTTGTTGAAATGGCACAGGTCTTGGTAATGCCTCCTTTTTGTTGATCACTAAATGTACTGACCCCTGGCTCAAAAAGCAGCACTTCAGTAGTTCTAGAACCTCTTACTGAAGCAAAAGATTAGCTCCTAACAACTGCAGATGCTATGGAAAAATGAAACCGTATTTTGAGTAATTTTTTTTTTAATCCTTGCAATTCCTACAAATATCCCACAATATCACATAGGGTACCTCTGTAAATCTTCAAGATAAACATCTAATTTTTATATATTTTGAAATTCCTTGCAAGCACTTTAACAGACATCACATACCGAGTGCCTTTTCAACTTAAACATATACCATAATTCTACTGGGGTTTTTTTATCTCATTGATCAGTCTTACCTTTATAACATATCTTGATTCAGTGCTTAATAGTTGCTAGTGCATGATGCTGTTTTCCACAGTTTTGTCCCTGGAAAATGATGTCCGAGTGGTACTGACATGCAGAACTACCAAATGGTATTTAATTCGCTTCTGCGTCTACCGTGATTTACCCCTGAGTTGGCATATACCAGCCAGTAAGCACACTGGTTATCTCGTTTAACACGCCTTGCGTCTTTTTCCCTCACGGCACTGGAGATCCCGAGCCCAGACTGCCCTCGTTCTCTGCTTCGTGCATTAGGTCTCCCTATCGTGCTGTTTAGTGAAAGCAGCAAACAGAATAACAGAACAGGTTATGGAAAAAAAGCGTAAGCCAGTGTATTAGCATTGCTGTTATGTGCTGCTTATTATCCTTTGAATCACTAGCGTTTCCAGATACATCAGTGCTCGTGAGAGGGCTTTGCTCAGTGCCACCTGATACATAAATAGATGCCTCATCAACAGTGGTATGTAAACCTTACTTGTGCGTTCTTGGAAGACCCTTTCTAAAGGGAGCAAGAAGTTTCTTCTAAAGCCATTTTACGTCTTTGGACTTTATTGAGGTTTCTACCTAGTAGTATTTGTGAAGGTGCTTTACTTTCCTCATTGCTAGAAATTCTAATGTTGTGCGTGTGCCCCAGTCAACAGCCTTCACCATTGCTGAGGGTCATAAATAATTTCAGAGGATGTATCTTCTAAGTTGCTTAGTGTTTCTCTGGAAAGGGTTATCTGAAGTCAGTGAAAGCACAGTAGACCTTCAAAATGCTGTGAATGTGAAAGCCGAGATATGACACGTGGCATCCCAGGTTTTATTTGCTTCCTCAAAGGATAAAGTATTTTACTCTTTAAATGTCTTTATTTTTATCTAGACTAAAACGTTTCTAGGATAGCAGCAATGACCCAAATGCTGTTTTGTGAAAGTAAAATTACTGACTTCTAAGCTTGAAAAAGATCTTTGTTTATTGTAGTTCTACTGGGATAATAAACAGATTGTAAAAATTATGTTTGTAAAAGTAGTGGATTGTTAGCTATAATGAACATTATTTGCATATGGTTGACCAGTCCTCCATCATCATCTAATTCTGCTATTTTGTGCAATGTTGGCTGTGTGTTTGTTTCTTCTACAATAGAAGTTCTTTAGTGTGTTATTCAAAACAGTAAAATTCAAAAGTAGTTTAATGAAGGTGTATGTTAGAATTTTGTAAGTTAAACTACCCATTATCACCTAGTAATCTTTTAAATTGGTAATTCTTAAAGCAGAAGTGCATTTCTCATAATTATATTTGCTTTTCTTGTGCTTATAGTAAAATGTATTCTTTATAAATTAAAATTTTAATCCTTAAGTAATATTTTAAAGATACATTTTTAGGCATTAATCATTTTGGTAACTAGTCATTGCATGTGAATAATTTCCCGTTTCTTTCTGTTTTCAAATGAACTGTGCAGTGGTCGGTGAAGATGGTAAGCCCGTGTGCTGATCTGTCTGCTGTACTTCTGCTAAGATAGCATGAAAGTAATCTTCTGAAAGTGTTTCCATGTCATAACTGCTTTAAGTCAGGTGCTGAAATACATCTTCAGATTTTTCCACTCATCTACACGGTCTTCTTAATCATCCATGCTTAATGTAAGATAATTAGACTTGTGATCTGGCTGCAACTAAGTCTGTGACTTGGGAATTTTAGGGTTGACCAGTATTCATGAGTTGGTCATGATGGAAATAGCTGGTGGCTTCTCTTTGTCAGGAAAATATTTAAAGCAGCTAAAAATAGGTGTATGAAAAGATTATGAAACGTGTAAAGGAGGAATATTGAATATTGCAAAATTCACTCCTTTGAATTTAACCCAGAAATTGCAGGGGAGATGATTCTTGATGCTTAGGAATATTAGAAAGCTGTTAACATTGAATGAAAAAACCACACCATAATCAGTATTGTTGTTTTGCAGAGTAAATCAGTAAAAACTCACAAAGACCTCTGTTTTTCTTATTATTGCTGTAGGATACGCTGGTTTTTAACTGACCTGTAAGGAAGAATGATACAGAGGATGTGATTGTCTCTTTGTTTCTTTGTAGTCTGTAAAAGCACCTGAAAAGATTTTAATTCTTTTTTTTTTCCTCCAGAAAGAAACACTTCTGCTTTATTTTGGAAACATGATATCTGAATTTCCTTCCTTTTATGGTGTCTTGTATTCCCTCCTTGTAAAATCATGATCTCATTGCTTTTTAAGGGCAAAAGAACCGAGAAGTTGAGGAGCAAGAAGATCTTAAGAGGAGGGGGTATTAGGAACTTGGCACCTGAGCCTAAGGCTGCTTGTGTCAAAACTGTGACAGTCAGGTTTCTGTCAAGTTTCTTCTTGACAAGAGAAACGCTGTCTAGTTGGGTTTGCCTCCACAGAGGGTTACTGTAATGGCAAGTGGGTTTCTTCTGCTAAAATCCTTTCTGAGGCAACTAGGACACAAATATTGTAACTTAATTTTCTGTTACTAAGATATATACCATATTTCCTTCTTAATACTGTCAGTGTCTGTCACCGTGAGGGGAAGAGTTTTTACAACAAACTCACAAGACATGTAAAAATTTCTTCCCGTGCTTTTCACACCCAAGTCCTTCCATCCTGTTTATAATCTTGGCACAAGTTTGCAATCAAACCTTTGCAGGTTTGGGCTCAGAACGACAGGTGGTCTTAAGTTTTTTTTGGTTTTTGTTTTTGTTTTTTTTTTTTTTTTTTTTTTTTTTTTTTTTTTTTTTTTTTTTTTTTTTTTTTTTTTTTTTTTTTTAAAAAAAAAAGGTTGGAAAGCAAGAGGTTTGTTTCCCTCCCTGAAACATTGGGGGTTTTACAATGACAAAAGTGATCTGGAATATTTGAGCAAGTTTTGATTCAGATTAACAAATTTAAGTCAAAATTTTGATGCTAAAAAGGCTTTTTTGGTGCTCTATGAACTAGTTTTACTTGATGTAAAATCTATCAGGACTTTGCAAGTTTTAATGTTTTCTAGTAAGATTGCTGAACTTCCAAAAGAGAACTGTCATAATTCTTTGGACTGAAGATCCAAAATAGTATTTTTCTTCCGATAGCATTGAAGTCACTGTAGAACACATACTCCAGAGAAAGAATCAGTTATATAATTATTATTATTATTATAGACACAGCTTAGATTTTTGTTCTGAAGTTACTCTGTAGTAAGTAAGTAATGCTGTCCTTTCTAAATCAGCTTTAAGTGCAGTGGATGTAATTAGGAGATACATGGCTCAGCTTTTCAGAAAAATAATTAAGTCTACAAACTTTGAATTACATCTGTGAGGCAACTGTTACAGCAGGCAGAAAAGAACCTTGAATGAATGACTACAGTCTGGCAGCAAGAACGTGCATTTATTCTGTTGCTGTGTTTTATAGAGCTGTGTGTCAAGTAGCGTTTTTGAGAAGGTCCATCCTGCTTCCAGTGAACACTGTCCGTGTGTGGGTGTGTCAGTTCAGCTGTCCCGACAGGCACCTGTTACCTGTTTAACACTAGTTCTGCTTGCAGGGCCCTGCACTAGAAGACTTCAGCCATCTCCCTCCAGAACAAAGGCGCAAGAAACTGCAACAGAGAATCGATGAACTTAACAGAGAACTACAGAAGGAAACAGACCAGAAGTGAGTGCATTTTTTGGAGTTTTGGCACGGTGCTCACGCTCTCTCTCTCTCTCTCTCTCTCTGTTTATTTTGAAGTCCTCTCTACCTAAGCCAACAGTGCTGAGAAGCTAGGAGAGGTTATACTAGTCTAGGCTGTTACAAAGCATTTTTTAGTTAATGTTTGATTGTATGTAGGTTCTGTTAGAATTGCTTCCTTCTGCTTTACTATCATACACTTTTTTGATCCTAATGTTGCATAGGAACCATTGGATCTAAAAGCATGCATTAGAAAAAAAATCAATGCTTAGGTCTGTGGAGCAAGAGAGCTACAACTTAGTGTATTAACAAGAGAACATTATTCACATTTATTATCGATATTTAGGAAATCGTGACAAACAGTATGGGAAGCAGTTGGACTGTTCACTGAGACTGGATAGAGTTGAGTCGACAGTTGGAGTCCTTGTGTGCTTGTGTGTGACACAAGAAAGGAAGGCAAAGTGCTAAGATGACAGAATGGGAAAAGGACTTAAGTGGGGTGTGGGGAGCAGTAGTTCCCATGTCTCTGCTTAGTACCTAATGATGGGTAAAGATCTCATACACACACATGAACATTATTTTAGCTTTAACGAATCAGTACTGATGTATGTCATTTGTATAATTATTGTCCGGTTTTGTACATTTTTAGAGATGCCCTCATCAAGATGAAGGATGTTTATGAAAAAAATCCCCAGATGGGTGATCCAGGCAGTTTGCAACCAAAATTAACTGAGACTATGAGCAACATGGACCGTCTTCGGATGGAAATACACAAGAACGAGGTTAGACTCTAAAACAATTCTTTGGTAAATGGAAATGAGTGATAAAATTGTCGTTTGCCCTGTAGGTTATAAATACAGCACCCAGAAAAGACTATTTGATTTAAAGAAAGCACTCCTGGTAGTTTTTTGTGGGGTACCGTATTTTCAAGTACGTCCGTCTAGCTAGACTAAGGATGTACATTATTTAAGATGTAAACTGTTAGAAGAATTTTTTTTGTCAATCACTTATTCTGAAATTCATGTGATTAAAGATTATTTTTTTTCCTTAAGACTAGTACAGAGTATAGGCTAAGCATGAGGGACAGGTTCATGCGTCGTAATGAGGAGACTTCACACGTGACTGCAGCTCTGCATGTCTGGGTACTGACAAGTAAACTGGGTGCAGTTACGTGCATTTGTTCAGTGGTATTTGCTGTTTTAGAATCAAGTCTTTGACGCCGGTTTTTGTCTTTTTTTTCCCCAAGGCCTGGCTCTCTGAAGTTGAAGGTAAAGTAGCAGCCAGAAGCGACAGGCGGCACAGCAGTGATATCAACCACCTTGTAACACAAGGCAGAGAGAGGTCACTATTCTATCTCTACTGCTTTTATATTTTACGCTGGTACCAGGGCATCTATTGTTGCTTATCCTCTGAAAGGTTGTCATTCTAGAGGAAAATCTTTTAGTGGCTCTGAATTCTAGAGGTCACTTCATGTCATTATGGTAACATTAAAAAATAAAAGTCTAATTGAAACACCCACTCGTTATATAGCAGCACCTTTTACAGCTATCTTACTCCGTTGCCCAAGGCTCACTTGGTTTTGATGTTCTATAGAGACAGGTATGTCAAATTTACGTTTGTTACATAGCAGAATTCAGTCCAAACCTTTGTTAGATCAGTATTTTCAGAAAATCACTTCCAGGAGTAAATATAAAAACTGCTAACAGGCATTCCCAGAGTGATCCACAGTCTGCCCTTTCTGTGATGTGTCTATGTTCTGAGTTACAGAGCTAAGAACTCTGAATGCAGAGTCCTCACGCTCCAATCATTGCATTATAGCCCTGAAGGGAGTTACACAGATGACGCAAATCAGGAAGTTCGAGGCCCACCACAGCAACATGCACATCCAAATGAGTTTGATGATGAGTTTGAAGATGATGATCCGTTACCAGCTATAGGACATTGCAAAGCCATATATCCATTTGATGGTAAGGTTAACAACATACAGTATGATTCCTTGACTATAGCGCATGGATAATTTGTCATAGGGAAGACAGGTGAAGTGATTTAAAGTAAATTATCTGTATGAGCCACTAATTGCTTACAAGATCAGTGGAAATATTTTATGAGTCACTTCAATTCACGAGCAGTACTTTTGTGCTGTTTTAAGATAAATATTAGCACTGCTATTGGCAAATATTCAGCTTTACAAATTGGACTAGGCTTTTGTCTGTAAGCCTGTTTGACCATATGTTCTCTTGCACAGATTTTCGGTTCTTCCTGTTTATGTATAATGTGGAAACTATGCCCTGGGAAAAAGATGACTTGAAATTCTGTCTGAACACTGAGACTTCTTTGCCTCTCGTTTTTCCCAGGTCATAATGAAGGCACTCTAGCAATGAAAGAAGGGGAAATTTTGTACATTATTGAGGAGGACAAAGGAGATGGGTGGACAAGAGCTCGAAGACATAATGGAGAGGAAGGCTATGTGCCAACATCATATATAGATGTAACGCTAGAGAAAAACAGCAAAGGTGCAGTAACCTATATCTAACAGTAAACTGGCAGCTTTCAGTTGTACATTCTCCAGGGAAAATAGTGAAAAAATAGTAAGTTACACAGGTTCATGGAAAGCATTAGAATATCAGAACTCTGCAGTGGTCTGTTGTTTGCAATGTGAGTTTGCTATAGTTTTTTTCAGAGATGACCACATCAAATTACGCATCTTATAGTGGTCTGTAATTTTGACCAATGTCTTCTGCTTAGTTAAACTCATCTGCTTTTCCAAGCACTAAATCCAGTTCAGCTGTTAAACTGAAAAAGACCAGGATTCCTGCTTGTTCTATAGACTACTTTGTTTTTATAGAGAACTGAAAAATTACTTAGTTTTAAAGATTTACTGTTCCCACTTTTATGACTTAAACTATATGCTTAAAAGAGGGGTTTTTTCCCTGTAATAACTCCCTGAACTCAGTTACTGAAAATTACTAATTTCCTTCCTTAGCAAATACTTGGCAGCTTTCACTTCTTAAACAGGAAAATGTTTTCTGATTCTGAAAGCTCTACAGAAATACTCAGGAAAAAACACTATGCTTAAGAAGGACAGAAAGTCCACTGACCTGCCTCTCTGCTTCCTTTTCAGTACTTGTACTGTAGACTGTTGTGTACTGGACACAACTTCATCATTTTAGCTCTAGATACCTTGAACAAACAAACAAACAAGACTACACGTAATGCTTGATGTGTTACTGAAACCTCTCTATGCTCCTGAAAAGGGAATCATACTGTATTCTTAATCTGTGTGCCTGTAAACTGTGTCTTTGAATTGTATCATGCTTAGTTTGAATCAAGGTTTTTAAATGTGCAGTAATTCCCCTCACTATTAAATCACTGAGGATTGGAAACTGCATTGCACTATTTGATTTCTAGAAGAAAAAGAAAAAAGCTAAACTAAAAGCTGTAGCTCGTATTTCTAATGAGAGTTTGTGAAATTAAAGTACAAGGCTAATGTGTAGCCACTGAGAATGGCCTGTTAGAACTGAGCACACTCCTCTGTCTTCTAAAGGCCTTCGGTAACTTTGTTCTTTTCTTTTTCCTCTTGGACTGCAGGTTCCTGAAGCGGGTTTCTGAGAAAATGGGCGAGATCTTGAAGGAGGTTACATGCAGCTGCTGGGGGGGTGGGGGGTGGGGGTGCTAGTCTGGGAGGCCCAAGGGTAAAAGCTAGTTGCATGAATGCATGCAGACATACATTTAGTCACTAACATCTTAGCATCTCCATACATAGGTAAGGATGTATTACAAATTCTTCAATTTGTGCAGGAAAATAGAGTTCCATTGCCAGAGTAAAAAGGCTACTGCTCCTAAAATTGCTTTATTTTTCATTGTCCTAGGTTGTCCCAGGTGCACAAGCTACATTTTAGCTTGTGCTATGTTTTGTTTATCTCAATTACGCTCTTTTCCAACTCTCTTTAATTGGCAGTCATTTAGAACCATATGTCAGTTATCAGTCTGCCTGTGCCACCTCCATGCTCGCCGTTAACCTCTTCCTGCATGCCTAGGACAGTCATAACACTTTGCCATCGTTGCTTGTCTTACTTTGTAACGACTCATTTTGTTTAAATATCTTCAGCACTAGAGTTTCATCCCAGTATCCATGTATGCTGCTATAACTATACCACTGCAACCATCATTACATTCCAGTTTTTGGCATAACTGATAAGAGACCATAATATATTTGTGTTGATTTGGGGAAATAATACATCTCAGCTCTAGCCTACGATGCAACCAGTGAAACTCCTAGAACTGTGGTCCATCTTCAGCATGTCAGTAACCTATCGTAAGCACTGAAAACCTGGAACACCTCCGGAGAGAATTCACCACTACAAGCTAACGACTGTTTTCAGAAGTTAACCACTTACCATTCAAATGCTGCCTTAAACTAGAGTGCCTAAATCTGTTGTTTGCCAACACTACCACTTCCAGTATCCCACAAAGGGCTTTCTGTCTCAGCTCTTTTCACAGTGCTGCAGCTGCTGAGGTAGCCACGGTAGGTGTTTTCTAGAGCTCTACTTTACTGGATACATGGTACATCATGAATTTTATACATTGAAATGTGTATCTCTTCATTTGACTTTTAATATTTTTTGAAATATTTTTATGGAAACTGTCTTTTAGTTTTTCACTATGAAGCTCCAATTTTAATTACTGCAGTGCTAGTCCATTTCCCTGTGATGCTTCATTGTATGGACCAGTTGAAATTTGAGTGATACTGCGTAATGATCTATGTGCACTTTTACTTGTAAACAATTGAAATTTGGATATGTTTATACGTGTAAATATAGTTGTCTGCAGTGCCCCTATTGCTTATGTTGTCTTGCCTCCCATTTGTGGCTCTATTAATAAATACAGCATATCTGATTTATTAGGGTGGTAAGAATTAGACTAGAGATGTTGGGGGGAGGGATACTTGTATCAAAGCAAGCTTGTCAGCCCAGCCACCTGCTGTTTGGTGAAATGAGGAAATATTCAAAACATCCTGTTTTTCTGGGGTCTGAAGCAATATTTGGATGCAGCAGTGCTGGATTCTTTTTAATTTCAGTGTTATTAGGAACTGTACTACCAGTAAAACTGAATTTGAGTGATGTGTAGAGGTTTATTCTTTTTGTTATGTATACCACTATTTCACAGCTTGACCTAGTGTATTATGGGGGCTATTAAACTCTAAAGTTTAGATTTTTTTGATCTTGTATACAGGGTTATTTATATAATAATGTGACATTACTCAATACTGACAAAACTACTTAGGTAGTTTTTGGGGTTTGGGGGTTTTGGGGGGTTTGTTGGTTTGGGCGTTTTGGTGGTTTGTTTGTTTTTTTTTAAATCATGTGATCTGTGTATTTTCTGCTAAAGGGCCTGTGGTTTGCCTGGCTAACAGCCTTGCAGGTCAGTAATAACGCTTCCTGGTAAAGGACTAAATGTTCTTTTCATGCTACTGTTTGTTTTTCTAAAACCAGGATTTGCTTCCTTTGGAGGCAGGTTGCTTTCACGAGTGATAGTGCAACTTGTATGAGGGTTGTTAAACATAGGAAAAAGACATTTGTACTTGCACAGCTAGTTACAAATCACTTACTCTAAAATTCTGAACGTGAGTTGTCTTAAAGATCTTACATTTTCCAGTAATTTTTAATCCTCTTTTTGTGCACATGTTGATTTCCTTAATGTTAAATGCTTTGTTTAAAAATAGTGTTCTCTGTTGAGAATATTTTCCTGGAATAAAAAAATCTTTTCATGGTCTAAGTAAGTAGCTTCCCCATTTGTCTTATGTTAAGATTGACAGGGAGACTTTCAGCATGAGGTCTGTAACCTCTTGTTATGGTGGTAGAATACCACTTTGGTATTGGTTTTGTCGTTAGGCTACTCAGATGTCAAATGTGGTAAGTACCATCTCACTCCAGAAACTGGCTTACTGATGATGAGCATATGCAGCTCTAACTTCAGTGTTCTTGCCTAAATGTTTATACAGCTTCTGAAGATAATGCTTATACACCCATTCTTTATGTGACAAAGTGGAATTTGCTGCTAAAGCAGTCTTTATATAAACACCACGCATGCTGATTTCCTATGAAAAGTGCTAACAGCTTATGCTTTGCCTTCATCCAAAAGAAAAAAAGAACCACTACTTACCAAACTGATTCACCTCAGTAAATGAAGCAAGTTTAATAGATACATGCACCCACATTTACTCATATCTGAAAGCATTTTAATTATCTGGATTGTTTGTTCTTCGCATTTCATCATTCATTCCTGGTAGTGTAGCTGTTGTGCAGGCTCCAGCAAAAGCCAAAGTACTACAGATGCTGTCTCAAAAAAAAAAAGTAAGTTGTCCCAACACACACAATTGATTTTCTACTTTCATAGGTACAGTGATATTTGAGCCTTCTGTTGTGGTCACAGGTAAAGGATCATTTCTGCAACCTGCAGTGTTTCTGCAAAATGCAAATATGCAAATTATTTTGCATAAAGATATACTTTAATTCACAACTCTATGTGCAGTGTTTTATATTCATTAAAGGAATATACAAAAAAAATTTTGTAGTGTCACATACTTTATCTATTTTTATTTACACTATTTGCTTCATTTTAGTATTAAGATGCCAATGCCCTTGACTCCTAGGCATTATCAAAACATGGCAGCTCTGGAGAAAATACAGAAAACTGTAAGACTGTCTTACAGGGGTAACCTAACTATTTTAAGAGATCATTAAATGACTTGGTGACACAGCAAATAAATAATCTGTGTAGAAATCAGTAGTTTTAAAACAAATGTGCATTGTGCAGTTAAAAGTTCTAAACATCTTGTGAAGAAGTTTGCAAGAAGTTTGTGCAGTATCAAATTGCCAAAAGAAAGCTACGGTTATTTCAAGTATATCATTTAAATAGTGTTTACAGAGTCTTATATACTTAATTGTTCCACCTGCTTCACCGGAGAAGGTTCCAATTTTCGGGAGAGTGCAGTTAAAATCTGGTTGAATTTCTTGTATCTTTCGTTTTGATTAACTTGTGCTCCTTTGCTGCCCCAGAGCAATCTCATTTGAAATTCTGTTTTGAAGATTTCACTCATCTCTTCATCTGGCTGGAAACCTAGTAAGTAAAAAGAATCCCAGAATATCAACATCAGACAAGATTTTTATTCAGAAGAAATGGCTTTTAAAACTGTATTCCCTCCAAATCAGCTTTAGTGTGTCGGGTTCCCTTTTGCACAATGATTTTAACAAGCTAGTAAAAGAGAGAATCTTCCCATCTGTGACATTCTAGTAGCACCACATGAATGGCTTTAGGGACACTAGGAGAGACTATCCTTCGCTCAATTATAATGGTCTAAAATTATCATTATAGCCTGACCTTAAATACGGTTACTGATCTCTACAAGCTGCCTGCAGAAATACTTACATGTCTCTCCTCTCCCTTCACTTTTTCACTGCAAATTTAAAATACGAAGTCACATTATTAACATGTTGCTGCTTTCTGGCTGCAAGTGGTGAAGGTCTCAGTGTTGCATCTTGTGCTGCTGTAAAGAATCCCATTATGATGGGTGGTGGTTTATTAAATTGTACGGAATAGAGGAAGTTATCCTCAGTCCTTACTGTACTGCTATTCAATTGCTAGAAGGGTCACTGTATTAAGTCATGAGAATGTTGAGTGTTTTGCAAAAATGCATGCTCTACTGCTTACTGAAGAATGGTAGTGCAGAATAATTTACTGTCTGCTTTTAAACAATATTGATGTTGTCCTCAGACTCAGTTTCCTGCAGGACATTTGCTGCTATCTCAGCTTCCATAAAAAAGGAGAAGAATTTCTTGCACTGACTTTTAGTGGCACTTAATGTGGAGACCTTATTCTTCAGACATAACCCCCATGTTCTGTTAACATGCTGCAGTTTCTCCTACTAGTGCTCCCTACCTTCCAGCATCCGTTCTGCAGTCAAGCTGTAGGTTTCTGCATTCTGCGCTATCTGACGAGCTGTTGCCAAGTGCTTGAGCATTATTTCGCAGCTTTGGTCACTGCATTCCCACAGGTCCACACCTTCAAAAATGACAGCTTGTCGCTCCATCAAGGTAATGAGAGGCATCAGCAGTGGCACTGTTACATTGTGTGGAGCACTGATGGTGTCTGGGATAGAGAGTGACAAATCATATTACCAGACATTGTAAAACCTGCAAATTGAAGAAGCTATTGTGACTGCAGTATTCTTTCCAAAGTTGGAAACTACTGTTTGTCTTCCATCTTTCAAATAAGCACCTTGCCTCAGCTACACCTGTCCTACCAGTTTCCAGTGAACTGCTTGGGGAAGAAGGCCAAGTTAGTGTTGGAAAATTGTATTTACTACAAGGGAAGGCTCTGCTGAATTACTAGACAGTGGCACAGAGATTTTAAACACATTTAAAACCTGTGTCATTCCAATAAATTCTGTGAAGCTAATTCTGATCCAGGAGGCAATGCAAACAGAAAGCAAAATCTGCCAGAAGTAACCCTCCTTTGAGGGGACAGGAGATTTTGTTTTTCCCTGTCTTTGAAGCATGATGCTGCAGAGTGTTTGGAGTGTGGATTGGGGCAGAATGTTACATTCCACATGGGTACATGCACAACAAGCATATACTGATGTTTGGCTGGCAGACTCTCCTTCTGTTTCATTGTCTTACACTACATTATACAAGTCCACGTAGTCATTTTAACATACGATGCATATCTATTGAAACAGCAGCTGCCTCGTCTCCCTACACACGAAATCTGTAGTGCGAGAGTTAAAAGGCTAAATAGAAACCAGTGTCGTACTCACTATTCCACTCATCTTGTCCTTCATGCAGAGCTTTGCTAAACGGCTTCAGCTGTTTTTCATACATAATGGCAGTCTGCGTATAATGATGTCTTAGAGAGGTCCAGGTTTGTTCTAACCTCGTGATCTGTTCGTGCAAAACAGAGAATACCCATTAACTGACGCCATAGCAGTTAACAGAAAAAGTACATTGCTGTTCTGATGATCTCTCTAGTCTTGGAGAAATGTTATAAATTAAATTAAATAAGCCATCAAACAACTCCATGTTTTGGACCATCAAGAGAAACATATTTTTACCTGTGGCATTTCCAGTGCTTTCATAATGGCAGAAAATGCATACAAATCCCCCAGAGAGTCCTTCAGCTCCACTGCAACTTGGATGATCCTGTTTAATGTTGCCGCTCTATCTTCTAGATTTCCTGTGCAACCCAAGATATCCACGGCTATTCCTACTGCCATGGTATTGTGCCTGTAAGTGAAGCAATTTAGACTAGTAGTTAGAAAACAGTAAATTAATAATACATTGTGCTGTACACATGTTCAGGGAAGAGCAATTCAAAGATATATTTCAATTATCTCAATGTGCCCAGCAAACTTACTCTTTCCAACATCTTTGTATCAACAGTAGTAATGCTTTTATATGGAATATATATACATCAGTTTTGAACGTGTGTTTTATTTAGTAAATAAGTTTTCCTAAGATACTACTACTATACAAAATTCTGCTAAAGCAATGAATTTTCAGGAAAATTGCCCCAATTCCCTTTGTCCTTCACGTTCAAATCCTGGGTTCTTCCTCCTAAATCTCAGCAACCAAACTACTCGATTCTGAAGCAGAGAAGCAAGAAAGCTAGATCAGGGATAGAAGACCCTAATAATTGTTCCCCCTTAACTTGTGCAGAGGTTTTACAGAAAGCTTTGCTGATCACTTTTTACTTTAATATTCCGCAGTTGCAGAAGGCCACTACCTTCAGTCTGTTCCACAACACTTACATGCTCAGCTAGATTATAGGTTGCCTGCACTGTAGTTCACTTGAGCTCTTATGACAGCTGAGAGTGCTCAGCGCTCTAACGACCCTGCTTTGAATACAACTCCCCTTTCCATGTAGTACATGCATGGAGTTGCCCCATGACCTTAAGGAATTTTTCCTATCCAGAAAGAAGTTCTATGCCATCTCACTAAATTCTCTTCTGTACACATGAATTTAGAAAACATACAGGAGAGCATTCTTTGATGAAATGTAGAGTAGAACGTAGCAATGCTCTGATCTTCTGGCCATCTGCCCTCGAAGCAAGCAACAAAAACATTTACCTTTCAATTAGGTCAAGGCGCAGTTGATGTCCGTAAGGCAAGGTAATCAGTTCAAGACCAGAGTTCACTCCCATAATCCTCCGCATTTCTTCAGAAACTTCTAGTATCCTCGCCACCTGTCGAGTGCAAAAACTTGTGCATGAGTGTTCAAACTAACTTAAAAAAAAACCCCAAACCCTAGCTGTGTAGAAGTCCTCCAGGTTAGTGCAGAGCATATAGTACAGTGTGCAACATTAGAACACAGTCATCTGAAAAAAATTTAACTTCTACACATTCAGTACCTTATACAAAATGACCAATAAAATATTTTTTGCATGATTCATCCATCAGAAAACAAATAAAAGGTGTGACTAAAATGCTTTATCAAACTTATGCTCTCCACTTCCAGAAGGAGATTCTTAGGCAAGTTCCAGGAAACATGATGCTCTCTTGGCCTGATCCTTCTCAGGGTGACACTCCTTCAGCTCTAAAGATGTACACATTTGCTTTGCCACCTTCATTTCTAAAAAGACAACTGCTCAGAATGTTTTTGGATTATACCACAGGGTTCTCATGAAGATTAATTCGTAAAAGGACTCTAGGGAGGTCACTGAATGTTGAGTGTCTAATGAAGTCAGAACGTGAAAGCTGACACCCTCACTAATTTGTCTTTGCTTTTTAAACATACAGTATTAGCTACTGGTTATATCAATAACAATTATATATGCCACATACAAGCAAACCCATATGAATACGATAATGTGAGATTATCTGCTGGTTTAAGGCCTGTATGTTGTTACATTTACATACCAATCTGTCTGATATTTTCTGATATGCCCATCAGCAGGCTTTCTTGGTTGGGAAAAGATGAAAGCAATCTGGGCCACACAACCAGCCTCACTGGTAGGAAGTCCAGCACTGCAGAGAAACCTGTTTCACTTCTAGAGACACAGGAGTGATATGAGGCCCCTGGAGACACACTGATTGCTATTCTGTCGACACAAAAAGCCCTCTCAGACATGCAAGTGACAGATATTCATTTATATTATATAAAAATATAGATTATAATTTACCATACTGGTGCTTCTTTCATTATTAGAAATGTCATTTAAAAGGCAAACTGAGCTACTGATGGCACAGGAAAAGACCTACAAACTTCAGCCTTATCACAAATCTCAGTACAAAGCATTTATTTTGATCCAGTTCACATGCCAATCTCATCGTATCATGCAGTTCTTATCAGTGCACTAGTGTGCAACAAGTTACCAATGAACAGCAATCATTGGCTCTCAACACTGTGAGATGAAAACAGACTTCTCAACATGTCCCAGCTAGTTACTGTTCCTTCTCCAAAAGCTAAAAATCCATTTCTGCAAAACATTCCAGTGACTCTTAATTGTGCAGGCTCCTACAGTTTCAGCAGGCCAGTTTCTTTGGCCCCTTTCCAAAGTTTGTAGAATTTAAAATAAGGAGACTAATAATGAGCTAATTGAATATTATATATATATATATAAACCGCTTACTACTTCTCTGAGGCATGCATATCCTACGCCTTAAAGCAACATATCTTTAACAGTATATTAAAAGACATTCTAGTTATTGTTACTAGGTTGACAAAGGAAAAGGTGAATTTTGAAACTAAAATGTTAAAGAATGCTCTTTCTGCTCTTGGAACCATGGCAAAGAAGCCACAATTTATCACATCTGAAAAGACCATGCAGTTGTGGAGCCGAGTTTTTCTGAGTCACCATGTCTGTATGAAGCCTCACTTAGCAGCAGCCAACACTGCTACTGAGGAGGGAAGCTGTGTTTGCTGTTGGCAGGAACCCAGCAGCTGGCAGGCACTCACGCACACTCATCCCACTGCTACTCCAGTGATCTGCCCCCTTCCCAGACCTACAATGTGAATCAATGCAGCAGCACCACCAGAGCACTGCTGACACGTTTCTTCTGGAGCATCACCATTCCCACTTCCCCTTTGGCCTGCAATGGAGTTACCCACTAAGTAGCCATGTGTGTTGCTTCTCAAGCTGCTCTTAAAAAAACAACCAACCAAAACCCAATAAAGCACGACACTTGTTTCCTGTAGCTGCTCCATGGCAGGTACACTCAGTCATCTCAGCAAAGTGGTGCAGGTTCAACTGCAGTTGCATTTCTTTTATTACACAAAGTCATCATTTCATGAGATTAATTCGCCTGTCTTTCTGTATTTCCGATCCAATAGCTAATCTCCAAGCTGTCAGCTGAACAAAGTCTACATTGTGAAAAATTAGTTCGTTGTGTTTTTACATCTTTCTAAACAATTCCACTAGCAATACAGTTCTCTCCTAGGAGAGGAATGTGGAAGTCCTGATAGCTATTTTTCCCACACCACCTATCCAGCTGTAAGACACTCAAAGATTAGAAGAGCTGCTAGTTTTAGAAGTTTAAATATGTTTAGTTCCACTGAACATCTTTATATTCTGGCCAGCAGTATGGCAACCATGTAATGTTTGTCTACTCTTTGCCCTTGCATGCTAACTAGCTATTTCCTGTCACGAGTGGTTCTTTCCACAATGGTTTACAGCTCTTCCTCCAGTACGGAAGAAAGGCTGAATCACAGATACACAGCAACTGGTACGAGATTAAAGAGACGTATGGAACACTGAGAATTTGAGTCTGAAGTCAGGGTGGTGGGAAGACTTTAAGTCCAAAGGGTTTGTTAACATTCTTGTTCTTAAAAAAAACAAAACAGCAAAAAACCCTCCAAAGAAACCAAACAAAAAAAAACCCCACCAAACCAAAAAACCAAAACCAACCCTAAAATATTCCTGCAAGTAAGCAAGTCGGTACATTCATTACATTAGCCGCAAATCTACCCATTATTGTTTTCAAATCAGTTCTGTAAAAAGTCTAAACTTGCACAATATAAAATAAAATGCAAAAAGGTAGGGTTTTTTACCTTGCAGTCCATTCTAAGAATATGCTGTGCAATCATCTTTGGATTGTTGTTGGTGAAAAGCTCCTTAACTCTTCTTAACATTGATGTTTCCAATGGCTTGTTTTCACTAGGAAGTAGTTTGGATTCAAAATCATTCGGTTTAAAACTAGACACTGTCTCAAAAACAGGTGCAGAAAAGATGCTGTCTTCTTCAGCCATCTCAGTTGAAGCTTCTGCACAGTTCATTGCAGTGTCATCTTCCAGGATCAAATAGTTTGTTTCAGAGTTCCTGAATGAGTGCTTTCCCCTCTCCTTTCGTGTCAGATGTTCCACATAGCTGTTTTTCTGACATAAATGTTGTTTTGTTGCTGCAGGATCCCTGGCAGGGCTTAGTTCACAATAGTGTCCTTCTGAACTGTGGGAAGCTAAAGGAGAATCTGGGGGCTTCATCTGGGGTGCTTTGCTGGGTTTAGGTGGAGGCTTCGAACAGAGCTGACCGTCTGATCCTCTAAGAGCTTCCCCTACTTGTGACTCAGAGGTGACTTTCTGATTGACTGTGGGGCTTAGAGAAGGTTCACTGCCTGTTCTAAACGCAGGAGACCTGGGACAGGAGTCTGCATCTGCTTCAGGTAATCGAGATGGATGTCTTGAACCTGCAGGGGAACATGGTATTTTAGAAGGCCAAAATATATACAAATCCTGATGCATGTCCCAGGGTTCGTCTCTTAATGCTATTTCTTGAGGAAGGTATTGTCAGATCATGTCAAGTATTTGCTGACAAAAATGTATATGAAATTATATTTTGAGGAATGAGCTAACCAGCAAATTCCATTCACTTGCTGATCCTCCCAAAATCCCAAATACACAGAACAGCTGCACCATAATATTATTCTGTGGTAATGCTGACAATAATTCCAGTCCCTGCTGCATACATAGGCTATACTGTCAGAGCTGGATAGTCTCCATGGCTTGAAATAGGAGGTTTCTTTGTAACCTGATCTAGCTATAAAAACAGAAA
Organism: Psophia crepitans; assembly: GCA_013399095.1. NCBI lineage: Eukaryota > Metazoa > Chordata > Aves > Gruiformes > Psophiidae > Psophia > Psophia crepitans. Next base: position 71,422 of record VWZZ01001629.1, on the reverse strand, counting down.
CTTCCAGCCACACCACACAGAAGATGAGTCATTTCTGAGAATGACAAGTTTGAGATGAAAGAAAAGCTTCCTGAAGTCAAGCCTGAACCTGCAATAAGGTATGGAAGGAATGAATTTCAGGGGTGCTAATCTTTTTGCTAAACAGTAGCTGATATGAAGAGCTGGAGAAACACATCCATAAACTTCTGTGCCTCATCCCCTACTCAATGCATATGCAAACCTTGGCATCCAACCGAGGACTGAACCCTGTATCAGACATTCCCAATCTGCAGTTCTCAGTGCATTTGCTGGTATCTATGGCAAAGTGGCCAGTTGCATCATGTGGGCTTTACTGCTTGTTTCCAGCTGACTCTCAATTTATGCAGAGAACAAAATCTGAAAATCACAGCCTGTAGCCACTCATAAGTGGTACGATACCAGAACCTGCTTGGAGGACTGCATGACAAAGTGCACAGTAGTACTCTTCAGGTTAACTATTGCAGTACCAAAAGAAAAGTTTTTAAAGCCATTGATTGGAATAAGATAATCAGGTCAACTACAGATAGGGCAGAAACTTGTTTTATGAATGTCCGTCCACCCCAACGTTAACAGCACACCCCTACTATCAAAATACACTCTCACTATACAAATACTTAATATTATCTTTGTCTCGAGAAGCCTTTCCACAATAGGCACTATAATTTTTAACAGTTACCATATTCAAAATGACTAGCAGCCTTGGAAGTCAAACACTAGAATTTGCCCACGTGGGAATACATGCATCATTGCAACCTTCCTTATGCAGTAAGGAAGTAAGTATGGAAACTATTGCTTTCTCAGATTCGAAAGAAAAAGCCATGATCAACAACTGATCAAGGATTGGTACACCTTGTATCACTGGAGGAAGACAATGAAAACGGCCATGGAACTACAGAGTAGCAAAAGGAATGAAAAGCAAAAGGGCTGGGGGGGGAGAGAGGGATTGAGAGAGATGGACAGAACTGAGTACAAAAGCCATGGTGGTGCTTTTCTCCTGGTGAGGAACACTACCACATCTGCACACTTTATCCCGCGAAAAAGCAGTTACCAGCACTTCCATGAAACACTGCTTCTACTTAATAGACTTCTGTCAGAGTGACACGAGTGAAACAAGTCAGTTCTTGTAAAGCACAAGTGAAGAAAGGTAATACTGTCAAAAAGAATATTAATGCCAACTGTAGTTGTCGTATTTTTGGTGTGGAAGTCTGCTGAGTTACATGCTAAGGTACTCAACTAGCTGGTGCGTTGGAAATAAAAAAATGCATTCTAATGACTTAAAGAGCAAGTAGTATGCTAACACAGCTTCATGAGCCATTAAATGTAACTGTATATACAGTACTCGGAACACTCGACAGTCTCACTTTGTCTGAAGCGTAACAGACCACCTGGGCACACACATTCTAAGTATGAAACATTTCATTACAAAACATACCCATTAGCAGATAGCTCTCTGACTGGTGGGCCTTTAAAGGGAATCTTTTCTCCAGAACATGATCCAAACTAGCTGGCTGGCTACCACTTTTTTCTTTGTTTCTAGGACAAACAAAAATGCAAAGGAAAACACATCAATATATCCAACACTCTTAAGATACATACCTAATTGCCAGGATATATCATAACCAGTGCAATGATCATTCGCTGGCACTTGGGCACCTCATAATAATAAAAGCTACTTCATGCTGTTGTGGTAGCAATGAAATGGATTATAATATGTGTGACCTTGCAGCATTCATGATGAGGGTGTTTCTTTGAATGTTGAGACTTTTTAATGGAACATTTGATTTGGACACTGAAATTAGGATCCATTATCCTACACTTGGTATTTTTATTGCAGAAGTCAAACATGGAAAGAAAGACTTCTCTGGAGCAGCAGCAAGGTTTTATTTTAATCCTTTGTCTTACACTAGTCAAGATTTGCCAAGTCACTGAAGAACAAGTTGTACAGCTGTTGTGCTTCCAGAGTCTACATTTGCTCTCACTCTGTGGATTTGCTGATCTTTAAAAAAGGATTTTCTAGGCAATCACTCACACCTAGGCTTCCATCTAAAACCAGAGTGAAAATTCACATCACCTACACCGGGAGTTAACTCATTTGCCTCTGTAAGAACAGCAAATTTAAAGTACCTCAAAAGGTTTCCTTTGGGTATGCTCTGCTCCGGGGATTGCATGCTGGATATACCGAGACTCAACCTTTTCGCAGTTTCTGTTTTTCCTTCAGGGATACTTGGCTCTCTTTGTCGAACTGGAGTTACACCGTACTTTTCTTCTAGGCACCTGAGAGGCACAGTCCTGTTGATAGGCTGAAAAATAATTGCTCCACTCTGCTTTGATATTGGTGTGCGATTCCCAACATAGTATCTAACTAAGCCAGGGATATTGTCGAAACTTTCAAGTTCAAACTGATACTGAACACGGCAGTAGGCTTCATTGAGTCTTAGAACTGTTCGGTTGATTTTAAAATGCTGAGAGGTATTTTTCCACTGGCAGGTAAGAACAAAGTTCCCAGGACTGGAGAGAGAATCCCGAATCAGAAAATCTCCATCTCTCTGAACTAGGCGTTCTGCCACCTTCGGGGGAAAAAAAAAAATACCAAAAAATACTTTCAGAATCAGAAAACAAGCAGTCAAACAACACATCACAGCAAAATATCATCAAAATACAGTATATCTATATATCAAATACAATATATCAAAATACATAGGACTTAATTTGGCTTAAATTGGACTTAACAGAAAAAACCAGAAATACAAAGCAAGAGGTGTGGTAGAAGAACGACGTTTCCAATTCTAAAATTAAGAGCTTATCCCACAGCAGAGTTCTGGAGGGGCTTCTTGGGAAATGTCCAGCAGCCAGAAGCATGACCCGCTTTTGCATATATATTTCTTTTAGCTTGCTAATAGAAAATAAGGCATGAAGGGAAAGCAGTGACTCAGGATTTGTTTAAAGCATCTGAAGAGACAGTCACACTGAAGTTCAGAAGCCATTACTACAAGACCCCAGAAACTGTACTTTCATTATTAGAATAGAATAGAATCATTAAGGTTGGAAGAGACCTCAAGGATCATCCAAGTCCAACCGACCCCCTCCCACCTATTACCCACTAAACCATGTCCTTCAGTACTGCGTCTAACCTTTCCTTAAATACCCGCAGGGACGGTGACTCCACCATCTCCCTGGGTAAACTGTTCCAATGCCCGACCACCCTTTCAGAGAAGAAATTTCTCCTCATCTCCAACCTGAACCTCCCCTGGTGCAACTTGCAGCCATTTCCCCTTGTCCTGTCACTAGTTATCTGTGAGAAGAGGCCGACCCCCAGCTCACCACAACTCCCTTTCAGGTAGTTGTAGAGGGCAACAAGGTCTCCCCTGAGCCTCCTCTTCTCCAGACTAAACAAGCCCAGTTCCTTAAGTGACAGCTTTCATTTTTTATTCTTTGTGAATACTGCATAGTACTAGGAAGAGTCAGAGAAATCCTGTTTTTCTGTTTTGAGTTAGTCCTTTCATGTGAAAAACTACACATCTAACAGTTAATCTTAAGTGCAGTGTATGCAGCTGCTGTGCCTGCTCTGCTTGTTTAGGTGAAGGGCAGTGGGCAGTTTGCAGCTCTGGTGAGAGCCTGGTATGCACAGGAGGGAGGCCCGCAGGGGGAGCTCCAGGTGCTCTGGGAAGCTAAGCTCCAATCCAACGACAACTTTAACATATTTTTACGCTTGCAAGGCTCAAAATTGAGTTATTGCATAGATTTTGTTGTGCAATTCCAAGTACAAGAAAGAAAATAAGAATATTTTAACTCTGGTTAAGAACACTGAACCAAATTAATGTCAGTGTGCCTGAACAATACGTGGGGATAGTATTCTCCTATAAAACAAAAATTCCATTTCCGCCTTTATTCAGTGCATACAAATCCCAAAATATCTGTATTTCCGCCACTGATTGCCCTGAATCCCTCCTCAGCCTCATTTTATGCCAAACTCTGATAAGTACCATAGCTTTCACACAAGTAAGGATTATGCTTCTACTAAATTAATGCAGATACTAGAGATGTGTATAGTACTTTAGTGCAATTCTGCTTGTCTATAAAAGCTCAAAGCACATTTAGCAATGCAAAGACCACGTACCTGTCGAGGAATACGTCCATGGTACCAGGCATGGCTACGCAAGTCTTCACTACTTAGCTGCAGTTCTTCCTCTAACTCCTTCTTCAGTTTTTCTGGGCTATTGTCCATAACTTGCCTCTCCTTAGAAAACTGCAATAAAAGATTAAAAGTTTCAACTGTGCCAAGTTTAGTGGTTAACATTTTACCTAGGTTATAACTTCCATCACATGATCTGCATTAGTCACTGGAATGCAGGTGCTGCTTTTAGCAGACCGGCTTGACTTTGTGCTCTAGATTGTGTTTGCAAAATCCAGCATTCAGTGAGATAACATGGGATTGCTATACACTGGACAGAACAAAGCAAAGCCCTCTGTCTGTACACCAAGCTAATAATGACACACCTACCAAGTCACTTGTCTTACTTCCTCATCCCATTAAGAATTCTAACCATACCTAAACGCCCTGTTCCAATATTCTTTCTCCTGTTTAAACTTCTATTTTAAATTCATATTCTCTCCCCCAACCCCTGGAACTCATCCAATTAAGAACATTCCAAATGCATCACGACAGGTTAACCTGGACATACACAGCTGTTCAATATTTCTGTTGCACTAAAACACAGTTTGCTAAAGTAAATTTTCAACCTTAAAGAGGTCATTAAATCTGTATGTTCAAGAACGTTCCCTTCTTAAGGGAAAAGCGCTCTTGTTGCCCCTTCACATAAAAAACCATGAGATCTGCTTGAAGATATTTTTATCACCACTATACAACTACTGTAAGATTTTCTGGAAAATTTTCATCTTCATCTCTTTTTGAAGTACAACTTCCATGCTGGCCCACTCTGGCTCTTTAGTCCTTGTAGATGCAGTGTTGCTAACAAAGTAAGGTGCAGTATCTTCTCTAGAGAGTTGCCATGTACTCTTTCATAAGCAGTGGAGGGAAGTTCTTTGGACTTCCTTACATTCTCCAAGCGCTGGGGACTCCAGCCCATCCTTTCTGTTACTTTAAAGTTTCAAAAGCCTAAAATACCCAAGAGAAACAGGTTCACTGCAGGGAACATGTTCTACATTGATCATAGAATCAGAGTACAATTTAAAAAAGAAAGAGGGGGAGAGAGAGGCACCTCCAGCTGGAGAGTATTCTAAAATGCAGCATTTTGCCCCAGGGCATTATGGATTTTTTTTCTCAGCTCTGGATATGAGCCAAAGCTCGCAGATTCCCTTCAGTGACACGATATAAATATGCAACACATGCATTATTTAAAAAAGAACTGGGAATGCTCGCCCACCAATCCCATTCTTGCTGCGAACACTGCTCTCCCTAGCATTTTCTCCTTCGCACTGAATACTCACAGCACCTAACTGTGGGAGCAGGTGGCATACATTTAGCACTTCTTTCAACAATCCTCCCTGCAATTTCAAGCAGACTGAATTACAACAGATTACTAGACAGCAGATTTTTGGTGGAATAATGCCAGAAGAGGCATCCTGCTGCCAAGACTATTAAAACATGCTGGGAGCCCAGAGAAATTCTGAGATAAACTCTCCTCTTCTCTCTGCTTTTCTCAGAGAAAACTAAGGCTTCTCTTAGATAAATGAAAATGAGTGTAGTAGCTTATGTAGGAAGGCAACAGATAAAAACAACCTGGTAAAGAATCACTTTTCACCTCAGTTTTGCTTCTGTGAACCATGACAGGGTGGTATTTACCCATACAAATATGATTCAAAATGGACAATCATTTTCAACAAGGAGGAAACCCTTTGTGCTTTTGTACAGTCAAGGTCTTGCACCAATGCCTCCCAACCTTTAAGAGAAGAAAAGTCTGTGCAGGAACAAACCATGCCACAAAAAATAAAAAACTTGACTGCAAGGGCTTCTTCATAAAACCATATATAACGTAAAGAGATTAAGTTACTGGATGTAGAAATAGTCCTAGAAGAGGCTTGCTTGACTATGTTTTGATACTTTGATAAGGCTGAGTCATAAATCAGCCTTATCGAAGTATCAAAACATAGTCAAGTAAGGCAAAAAATCCCCCCTCCACTCCAAAAATCTGTGGCCTATCACACATAGCTAAAGGACTAGTGGCACATGCCTGCTGCCTTTATTTCCCAACTCAAATGGCTGGGTACCCATTTGAAGCTGTCATTGATTCCAGAATTAAGAGTTAACCACTTCACTGCCACATCTTACAGACTGATAGCAAGTATTAGGGCATTTACATAACCAGAAGGTAGAGTGAAGAACACACAAATTGAGAGTATGTTTTTCAAGAGCATCTTTCCCCTGACCACAAAAGGAAGTGGCTGGAGAACTTTTAAAGTAACCCCCTTCCAAGATAAACAACAGCGTTCAGTTGTAATGGTATACAAATCTTTTACATTCATAACTGTATATTTTGTTCACCTTCGGAAAGGAACTACTACTTCTATGTGAACTGTATTTAAGTTTTTGAAAGATGCTTTTTTGAATCATAGAATCTCTAAGGTTGGAAAGGACCTCCAATATCATCAAGTCCAACCGTCAACCTAACACCACCATGCCTACTAACTCATGTCCTGGAGTGCCACATCTACATGTTCTTTGAATGTCTCCTGGGACGGTGATTCAACCACCTCTCTGGGCAGTCTGTTCCAATACCTCACTACTCTTTCTGTGAAGAAGTTTTTCCTAATATCCAACCTAAACCTGCCCTGACACAACTTGAGGCCATTCCCTCTTGTCCTGTCGCTTGTTACTTGGGAGAAGAGACCGACACCCTCCTCACTACAACCTCCTTTTAGGTAGGTGTAGAGAGCGATCATGTCTCCTCTCAGCCTCCTCTTGTCTAGACTAATAGAGATCTTAAAAACCCCAAAACTACTGTACAAATTGTTACCATCATTCCAAAAGCACTTCATTGTACCTCAGTGGTAGGCAAAGCTACTGTAAATGGAACAGGCTACAGCATATAAATGCAATAACTGAATTTCCTTAGGAGAGCTAGATTCTTGGCCAACAAAAAGAGCTATAGGTCTTTGTGTACCGACTAATTTAATCCTTTGTACTGACAAAAATTATCTTAAAGAATAGGCTGATCAAGTTACAGATACACATGAATTACAAATACAGCAGAGAAACCTAGAATTTCTTCTGGTGATTCAATGGATTTTTCACTACTCGAATGAACATATTGAGATACCTATCGTAGTTGAATTACATCTAGCAATACAACAAGAAAAACATTTAAAGGAATCCAACCCAACTAAATTGTTAACATTCATGATTGTTGGTTTGTTAAAAATCCTCTCCAGCACAGTCTACGACACTGAGCATGCTCTGATTGCCAAAGGTCAGACATCTCCCGAGATGAAGCAAACACTCTTAAATAACCCTTATGCAACTCCAAACTTAGTGTAAGAACTCCTGTAGCTAGCACAAATCCCAAAATACACAGGGGGAGAACTGTCTATGTAAGCAAGTTTAGTAATAGCATGTCTTCCTGGACAGTTTTTTTGTTGGCTGAGACTGATTTCTTATACAACCTACATCCATTAAAGGAGAAGTGTGACTGATGAACTGTCTGTCATCATACCAGCCTATGCCCTTCTATGCCAAACGCTATATCCAAGGCCCCTAGTCCTGCAACAATCTCTGCACGTACTGAACTTCACATCATGCAAGTAAGGGCTCAGAAATCACTCCTGAGCAAGCATGTTATTCCGTAAATAAGGAACAGTGTAAACTTAGAAAAGCATAATTAGCTAAGTCAGTGGGCTTTCTTTTAAAAAAAAAAAAAATTCTCAATAGGACCCAAAAGTTAATGGGCAGTAACGGTAGGCTGTAAATTTACACTAACTTCATATTGACAAACCTTCATTTAGTAGTGTGTCCTCAGTTTATGCCTTTGTCTAAGACACTTTGTTGGCCCCTACCCAATGACAGAGAGAAACCTGAATTTACATTTACAGATAGATAGTGAAGTTGATGGTAAAAACAAATTTAAAAAAAAAAATCTAGGGCAAAAATTAAAGACTTCAGATATTCTGCAACAAAATATGGTTGAAGTGACACAGGTAGGCTTCCAGTTTAAATTCTTGAAGATTTCCAAAAAGTAACAACCCTGTCAGAGATTCCTGGAATATAAAAGCAAATCAAGTCAGCAGAACTCTTTTCAAATCCAGATGCTCTTTCTGACCTACCAAGAAATCCCCCTAAGTATGTGCTTTCCAGAACTGTTTGTTCACATTTTAGTCGCATTGTTTCCAGTCCTGGTGCTATTTTAAGATACTCCTGCCATGCTGAGGTTTTGTGAACAAGTCTTTAAAAGAAAAATGGAAAACTATCTAGCAACACAATATCATCAACCTCCAGCAACAGCCCTCAATCCTACTTACATACCCAATGGAAACCCTAGTTTAGAAGTGGGGAAAAAAAAAATTCCAGTCAGTATAGTTATTTCAGTGCTATTAATAAATGCCATGCCAATTTATTATAATTCACAAAGGATTTCTACTTCAGAGCCATTAAACTATAAGCAGACTGTGCTTATAGATGTAACAAGCTACCCTTGACATTACATATTACGTTACATTTTTTCAGGCAAATATTAATCTGGTGTTCCAAAACCTGGGAAGATATCAAAGCTTAAGGAAATAAAACATAAAAATATGATGTTATTTAGAGTAAATTTAAAAAGAACTTGACCTACCACTATATGCTGTATCTATGAAACTTGGCAACTCCAATGGAAATTTCTCACAATAATATATTGTTTATGCACGCAAGGGGTTACTTTCATTTGAGTGTTTGGCACTCTCCAAACGAAACTTGCTGTATCAAGCTTAGATTAGAACAATTTTTAATTATGCTGAATAATCTACTGTATGAGTTTGGTGGTAAACAAAATAGAAGTCCCACAGTTATTTCTGTTGCCTACTGGCCGTGGATTATTTTTCCAGTTTGTATCTACACTAACTCCACTGAAGTACATATACCAATGGAATATCAAAGCAGCTGAGAAGAGAATCACACAGGTTTCTAAATATGTACCCAAAGTTGCATTTTATGTGTTCTTGCTTTCATGGCTTACTTCAGTTGTTATTGATTAAGTCCTCTCTAAGGTGATTAAGTGGGGGGTTTTTTGCTTGTTTTTTTTTTTTTTTTTTTTTTTTTTTTTTTTAAACATCTTCAATTATGAAGGAAAGACTTTTACTTTTTAGACACAGTTTGGAAGTGGTCCAAAATTCATCATGCTAGATCACCTCCTTTGGTTCTGATAATGCAGAATTTCTTATCACCTCTCTCTGTATCCTTCTGGCAAAGTATTATTTACTTAATGCACAGCCAAGGACTGTTACAGATACATGACTAAAGGTGGCCACATTTCCACCCAATCACAATTATTTCCTGGTGCTTTGCACAGCTCTGCCAGCTGATATTTAAATTAGCCCAACAGGTAGCCTTGGAAACACCTGATTTCCTGTTGCCTTGAAAGTTTCAAGGAAAAAAAAAAAAAGACATAATTATTAGGGATAAATGAGAACAGCTCTGTGAAAAACAGAGTGTGATCTGATAGAGGAAATGAGTCAAGCCTTTGCTAAATTTTTAATAAATGTACTGTATCTATCTAAACCAAATCTATTACAGCTTTCTTGCAAATTCATCTTTTCTCCAACACTGGAGGCCTGCTACATTTGCTTAAGTGCACCACGAACCTCTGAACTACAACTTTCTCACCTTGTAAAATCACTAGGTCCTACAGAATCTCCAAATAAACAAAGAGAGATGGGAGATACTTGGTGGTTCAGCAAACACTTAAATTTTCTGAGATTTACATAGCTTTTAGCCAAGTGGATAATTTAACAGAAAGACCAGTTAACAGTAAATGTGAAGGGGATGCTGGGGCAGGGACAGGAAATACCAAGGGGGAAGACAAAGATGTGAAATAAGAAGAGAGAGGATGCACAGACACAGGACACTAAAACATCTGGAAAAGCAAACAATTAATGAAATTCTTCTATTTCCTAACCACTAGAGAGCAATCAACTTGGTCACAGAGAAAATGAACATTTTATTGTCAAAGTTCCAATTCTGGATCAAGATATACTTCACTGGCTGCAGAAAACCCTTAAGTCTAACCCTGTGCTCTTGTGATCCTCAATGGATAGGAATGTTCCCATTCCTATCAAACAGGAATCACTTACAGAGCGCCAGCGATCCCTATGCTGTCTATCTATTTATAGTAGAGAGTACACTACAGTGGAAGTTTGATGAACTGTAAAAAGCTACCATGGGAAACTGAAAAAAGTTATATAGTACAAGACTCATCAAAACTCAGACTCAGTGGCAAGACAATGAGGCATCAAAGTTCAAGGAACTATACAAAATTTCAGATTATTTTGATAAATCAGTGTTTTCTTGCCTAGCCCTCTCCAGCAACAACACATCTAACATCAAAAAGGGAGAATCATAGTGCTGGGTCATGATGACTTGTAAATTCACATTATCAAACCCAACTGCTTCCACATACATGCTGAAACTGGATACATGAAGCCCAAGGATGCCAGTGAAACAGATTTAGATCATCACATACTGAAGAAATATTAATTAAGATCTACTATCTATAAAAAAGTGTTTGCATTTCATCCAAGATAAGAGATGGCACTTGCAGTAAGTACCTGCTTATAAATGGCTGCTTACACTTGCCACATTCATAGCATTAGTACATTACCCAGTAATGAGCTAGATCAACGTGCTGGAAGTTTTAAAACTTGGCAGTCCTGATAATTTGAGTGGCTTTCTCCTTTTGCACAGCTTCAGCTGATGGTGAATCATAGCAGAAAATTAAGAATGAAAATACTTGAACTTCAAGGTCTTTTCCTCTGATATGACAACCATACTTGCTAGAACTAAAAATCCTGTTTTGTGGCAAAGTCAGCTTTATTAATTTAGATCTCTTAAATTTTTAAGTCACACTTTATCACTGATTTAGACTTAATTCTTAACTTCCTAAAAATGCAAAAATTCAAGAACAATATTGTGGCTTGGAAGTGGCATAAGTCACAATTTAGAGTACTCTCTTCGCTTTCTCATTTTAATCACAAACAGGAATCCCTTGCCTTGAAGTTTCCCTTTATTTTCCTCAAATGTAGAAGCTGACCTTAACTGTAAATAGCTATTAAAATCAAATGGGATTGTAAAAGGTACTAACACATCATGACTGAAGAATGAGTTGATCCAAGTTCAGATCTTCTGCACTGATCATTATATTTTCTATTAATATATGGGAAAACAAACCAAACATCTGCTATTGAGATCCTCATTTCACATGCTAAATTAAGTACAGCAAAACGTGAGCACTGAAGTGCTGTACTTTTCCTGTGCTTCAGTGGGATGCAAGGAGGCATCTCTGAGCTTGGCCACATACTGTTTTCAATCAAAATGGACAACGTAATTACAATGAATTTATCTCAGTGCAGCAAAAAAATCTTAATCTCTCAGAGGTAGCTGCAGACTTTAGCATGCTTATTTATGGATCAGTTTGGTATTTCATTCCAACTGCAATTACTATAAGAACTCAGAATTAATCTCATCTAGTTACACAAACTGATTTTGCTTGAAGTGGTATGTTTTCAGAAATTAAGATGATGACTTAGACTCAGGTGTTCATACTATCCTAGGCACTTTGGAATTTCACAGAACGTACATCATTTGGCCTCAAGGTGCAGACCTTACCTGATTTGACCATCAGCTGTTTCTATACCTACAGCCACCTTCTGTTCAGCAAATGCACCCCAGTTTCCTACCACCAGAAGTTCTTATAATAGCAGTTCATCAGATTCTATTAATGCTAAAACTGCATCCTGGAAGACATGCGTTCAAATCTATTTTAAATGCTGCAAATCTCTTTAAATAGAACCTTATTTTTGAAAAGTAATTTCTTTCTACAGAAAAGGTTTTATTTTTTACCCTCCATACAGCAAACACTATTAATGTTTCAGTTTCTCTAGAGACTATATGGATTAGACTAAATGGAAAGCTGCCATGACAACACCACCATTATTTTAGGTATTAGAAATTCATGCCAAGTTAAACAAAGGGCATACATGGTCAAGAACAACAGTTTTGTAACTGTTCTGACAGCCAACAATAAAACCTAATGTCATTTTAAAGATTTTAGAACAGAAAACTTAAGCCTTCTGCTTAAAATTGAAATGAAAATTAATTACAATGTCAGGAGAGCATCTTCAGCTCTCTATTCTGATGATAACTTCTGACATTTGTCCCAGTGCAAAAGAGAAGACAGTCTGATCAGAGTCACTTTTTCAATGTGTCCAAAAGACCGAGCCCCACACTGCACTTTCAGAAATGGACAGTTAAAAGGCTGAATCACTAGAGGAGAGAGAAGGTGGGGGGAAGTTGTTCCCAGCTTTTAAGTGCCTCCATTAAAGTTTGGAAGCTTACAGGCCAGAAGATAGCAACCTTCACATCCTTCCTCATTGCGAGTGCTCCAAAAAAATCTATACACGTTACACAGTGACTTACAGAGCTGACATTTCATTACTCAAAGAACAATTCAAGCATAAATCTTAAATAAAAAGATTTAAAAGCTTAGGTGTAGCTCACAGATATTTTGAAGCAGTTAGATACCCCACCTGATTACAACTCGATTCCCAAGACACCTCTGTAAGTGTGGCTAGAAATGTTTATAAAAGCTTTTTCTTTGAATATAGTGCATTTTTGCATAAAGTGAAAGATGTCCCTGACCATGGCAGGAGGGCTGGACTAGACGATCTTTAAGGGTTCCTTCCAACCCAAACCATTCTATGAGTATATGATTTTGTGTATTTCATAATTTTAAAAGTTCAAAAATATAAAGTCAACTCCAAAATTGTCTGAAGAGTTTAAAAAAAAACTTAGCTCCTAATCACAATTGCCTATGTATTCAGTAAGTAGGTGAAAAAGTTAGGGAACCAAGTGGTCTGATCAGTTAAATTCTGAAAGCTTGAAACTTGGCTAAAATTCTCTTCAGCAAGTCCCAAACTAGGGCATTTTTAACTTAAAGCCTAAACATAAAGACAGTCAGCTTCAGACTCATAAAACTGAAAGTAGTTTAAGCTTGCTTCTCTCTGAAACAATGGTAAATTCTGAAGATTTTATTTAGAACAGAAACACACTGTACCCAACCATCATATAAAAACAAACACTTCTGAACAAACCTAAAAGCATTACTAACTAGCACACTGTGTATTTACTGTTATTGAAAAAGGGCACCTACCTTGACTCTGATAATAGACTTACGATGATAAAAGCAGCAAAGTGCTGCAATCAGCATTTGAAAAACATTATAATCCTTCGGCATTTTCAGTTCTGCTGTTTGTGCATTCTCCTCAAGACTGAAGATAAACAACCACTATTTGCAGTTTTTCAGAGGTTTAGCAAGCTTTTTAGTATCAGCGCTGCCTGTCAGACCTGCTACACCCCCCTACTCACGTATCAGTCTGGGACACTTTCCACAGCTGAAGCTGATACTATCAATTCAGTGGCCGCTGGCACGCTTGTCTCCAGCTTGTCATATAGAGAGTGCCAGAATCCTCATGTGATCTGTTTCACTCACCAGTGAAATCTTTGCTCCTTTTTCTTGGTATCCCCTGGCTCAGAGATGTATTTAAGCCACCAGCTCAAGGCAAACTCCTCTTCTTGATGAGATACCAAGCCTGACTGTCTCCCTGTTCTGATAAAGGCTTAGTCAGATGCTCCAGCTCAATCATGCAACGTCTCTATCTCATCAATAATATACACATAAAACACATAAAAGAAAAAAACTAAGAGGAAAAGCAGTTGATTACTGTTTGACAACTACTACTCTTCATACTCAAATAAGAGTTACATCCTTAGAGCTTAGGTAACCAAGGAAAATGATAAATCTGTTTATTTTTAATTAGGAAGCTTCTGGCAAACAGTCATTGGAAAAAATAGCAAGAAACCAGCACTGTCAGCATGGTCAGTATTAGCGGTGGAACCAAAGGTACCTTTAGTATTTAAAGTTATCAGTGGACAGCTTTAGCTTGGTGAAAGTCCCATGGGATTGCACAAACTGCTAGAGAAAGAAAGAACTGAATTCAAGAACACCTCTGATTTGGAAAAGTAGAAAAAAAAAAAGCAGTAGCTTTATTTACATCTGTGATTCTATTCTCTTGGACAGCGCAGTCCATAGCTTACTGACCAGTAAACTACTCATCAGCAAAGATGGTAGTAGGTAGGTAGTAGGTAGGTCCTACATACCTCAAGGCCCTCTCCTGAATAAAGGCAAAAAAGGCAAAGAACTTGGCTAATTATAATAGTTGTTAGAGACAAGACCCCACCTCCATAGCAGCCCAGTTAACAGACTTGGTGAAAGGAAATAAAATGCAATGGATTGGGAGGTACAAGAAATCCTGTAACACTTTAAAAAGAGAAACTTTTAAGAGATCACCCATTTATAACTTGAATGGTACCCAGAAGTCACAGATATTTTAGATATTTAGGAACAAATTCATCCCAAGGAGTGGTTAAAAGGAAGAATTGCTGTCTTTTTCATCAGCAACAAATATATTCCATAACTAGGAGGGCACATATATTAAATGCTTATTGATGTCCTCAGGTATTACCTGCAAGGCAATACTTCTCAGCTAATAACAGAGTACTTTCTTCCCACATATGACGGAACAACATGAAGTACCCTCAGTGCCAGCATCAAACAATGGGACTTGGCACATTAACCAAGCTGCAGCACTGAGCAAAGACAAGACATAAAATGTACATTGCCTTTCTAGGCAAGTGGGATGGAGAGCCTAACCAACAAGTCATCTTGCTAACAAGGAAAAGGAAATGTGATGTGTAAAGTCCTCTTACCTGTTTGACCACTTAAGATTTGCAGGTATCCAGCACCAAGTTAAACACTAAAACCAGAATGTTCATAAAGCGAGTCAGACTACTTGACCATGTATAGGAAATTTTATGCCTGTGACTCTCTTGAGAAAAGGAAAACTGTAGGAATAAAAGATCAGAACATTAAATGGACTGAACAGTGATTACTGGGGCAAGAAAAAGGATAAAAGATTAGTTCAGAAAAGAAGCTGAAAATAATTACTTTGAAGATGGAGTCCTGCTACAGCTGGGGAGAGGAAATGCCTCTGCGAGTAGTTTATGACAAACTAAACAATGAATGAATAGACAAAATACAAGAATGTGAAAGTATTCTATTTTCTCTCTACTCTATGTTGCAGCAAGTTCTTTTTTCACTTTGAGGAAATCCATAGGATTGCTTTAGCAGGTAGTCAGAGAAGAGAACATTAAAAGATACCCTGCAGAACTCCAAACACAAAAGCCACAACTGTGACTTCTTGCCTGGAGTTTTTTGGTACTGTGGGAGGACATCTCATCAAGTACTGTATTTTTGAAGAATCTTCATCAAGAAGTTCTTATAACACCACCCTAATTCAATTTATGGGGGCGGGGGGAGGGGGCGGGAATTAAACAAATGGAAATGAAATTCAAGAATGCATCAGTTGAGGCATTTCTGCTTCATAAAGGTGATAAAGTATTAGTATCATTGCACAATACACTAAGGTTTAATTTGGAATATTATGAACAGAAACTATCAAGACAAGTAACTCAAAACTACAGCAGATGACAAGAAGGACAACTGATCTACTTCGGCAGCAGAAATCAACTGGTTTAGCAATGAAAAATAAGGTGGGCCGCTTTTGCTCTGAAAAGAATTAGAACTAAGTTCCAAACCGGAGCGGAGTTCTTTATGGAGAAAAGAAAAAAAACCCACCCCACAAAAGACAAGAAGTATTACAGCCTAATGGTGAGTAAATCTACACTGGAATTTAGACAAAGGTTCTCAATCATCACGAAGAATAAAAATCCCCGACTTTTCAAAAAATTGAGGGTTGGAGGGGCAGTTCTAATAAAGTTCAACATGAAGCACTTTATAAAAAGAAAAAAAACCAACACCCAAGTCCCCACAGTAGCATGATATGGTACTTGTGACAAGACAGGATGCAGTATCCTTTTCTGTAATTGTCAGTTCTAGGTTGCAAATCCAACCATTATTAGCTAGTTCACTAGCTAACGTAGTATTTCCCCAGGCCTTGATAACTCGATAACTTTACACATACTTTCACGTCATACAGAAAGACCTATTAGCTTTGCAACTTCATGTATGACTCATTTTACCCAGGCATACTTACTGGTATAGTTCTGTTGGTCTGGTTTAAATGATGTAATTCTCAATATGGTTCCTTCCCCCAAAACAAGTAGTGAAAGCAAAAGGAAGGCAAAGAATGAAGTTTTTGCATACAAATCATCTTTCCAAACCTTTTCAACAGGACCTAGATTCCCCCTCTAGTCTTCTTCCTACTGAGAGCAAAGGGACATAATGGGTGTATCTTCAACAGATTGCCTGGATTGTACACATGATCTTCCCCCTTCAATGGGAATAGTACAACTCAATTTGGAAAGTAAATTGGGCTTAATACATAATCAACATGGGCATGTCTATGTTTCATTTGAAAAGCTTGTTACTAAGCAGCAGTGAAAAAAGTTTAAGTGTTAAATATGCAGCTCAACACAAACAGCATGGCATAAATGACAAATGGTAACTGTCAGTTCCGTATTTCCTCTCTGCAATGAAGTAAAGAATTAAAAGATTATGTATGCTGTGTGAATGCCAGAAATAATGAACCTTAAAAAATAATACTGTACAATTTCGTACAGCAACTGCTGACACTTTTTATCAACAGTGTAACTGTCAGGAAAGGGTGCTTTATTTAAAGAGTGAATCTAATTTTTTTTTAAACAAAAACTAATAGGATTTTTTTAATGAAAGGTTAACATAATTTCTGCACATATAGTTCAATGAACAGATAACACATTCTTCAAAGTCAGAATCAGAACCTTTGCACAACACTGTAATAAAGCAGCATGAAAATTAAGACTACTGGAAAAAATCTCCAAAAGTGCATGAGAAACCTGTGGGTGATGGTGCGATAGTTCCTGCCCTGCTGGCTAGCATGGGGCTGTTTTCAGCCAGCATGACTGAGAATAGCCTTTAGGCTGCTCCAAAGTACACTTCATATGTAGATAAGATTTACACTTGTAAATATTGACTCAGAGAAACAAAGGATGGTATAGCCACATTTTCACTCTCCCGTCCTGTGACTTTTTGCTTGTAGTTTGGGTTCTCAGAATCTGCACATGAGAAATAAACTACCTGTTTCTTGCACCTTAGAAATATCAAACACAATTTTTCTGCTAAGTCAATCTATTGATGTATTTAAAAAAAAAATTCTTTGGCTTCAAAGTTTTAAGTGCCTTGAGTAAAGCAACCAAACTCCATAAAAACATAAACACTCAAAAACTCACAAGCAGTCTGAAGTTATCAATATAGTCTGTAGAAGAAGCTATTTTGAACCAAATACTATTCATGTTCAGGGAAGTGCTTATAATACAGAGAATTATGATTTGTGATTTCATATTACAGAGAAATAATTTCAGACTAAATTAGATAAGGGAATTGGTGGCTTGCCACTGTCGTTTGGTATTATATCAACAAATCATTTAAGCATTTAAATCAGCCTAACAATATTCAGTGAAATACAAGTAATGCTTTAGATTTCTCTCCACTAAATGAAAGCAAACAATCCAAGCAGAAAGTCAGCTGTAAATGAAAGAAGACATGGTGTACTGTACAAGGGTTAACAATGTAAATCTGATTTGATACAGCTTGCAGCCAATCCAGAGCATGAAGCTCACTGTCGCTGGACTAATGACGTTGTATGGAATACAGATACATCCCGATTATACAGTGCATATGTGAGTGCCTATGGCTATTACAATCTTAGAGGTGCCATTTTATAAAGTACAATCTGAATAAAATTTGAAAGAAAAAACCCAAAGAAAATCAAAGCATTTAAATCTTCAGATTGAAGCATTCTTCATTTAATGCATAAGGCTTTTCTTTATAACTGGTTATTTGTTCTTTTTAATGTAAGAAAAAGTCAGGAAATGGGGAACAACAACTGATAAACTTGTCCATGGAAACATCTTCACCACGCCCACTACTGTTTAGTCTTAGTGCTTAGTCCTTCAGACATGGCCCATTGCCTCTAATAAAGTTCGGGGGGGGATGTCTCCAAATATAGGTAGCACCCTACTGTTTACAGTTGAACACTTTTTAAAGTGTAGAATAAGTGGAAGAAAGAGGATGACAACACTATCAGAAAGTTGTGCTTTTATCTGTTCCTAACTCAACTGTCTGCAGGCACATAAAGTCCCACCACCTAGCTCATGTCCTACCATTCGGTGTCAATTCTTAATAGAACTGACTCTTCTCTAACCTCACTTCCTGCAGGCTGTTGTTGACGTAGCTTCTGATCATAAATCAATAGATACAGCTGCAACTGTAATTACACTTGTTTACATTGCACAGGGGTGGTACGGGAGAGGTCAGCACAATTTCTTCCTCCTCTCTATCGCAGTTCCGTGAGGCAAAGTCAGAAATACGCTGCTACAGTTGTACAGGAATAATGAGAAAACACAATTTGCATCTATTTAATTTTCAATGCTGCTTGAACAAATCTATTTGAAAATCTGACTCTCATAAAAATCCACATTGGCAGCTACAAGAAATAAGTACCCAACCTGCTTTTTAAGACATCCAAGTGTCTTCAAAAAAATCTGATCTTTTACAACTAAAACATACAAACTTTAAAGTCATCTGGCAATAGGCCTAGTTTTCCTACTAGCCATCTTCCTATTAAGAAGCCACCAGCAGGTTTTATTGTTCCTACCAAAAACTAGTATACATATTCTTGAGCTCCACCTACTGTCTACCAACCCATGTACAAACACAAAGCAATTTTGTAATGTCTCACCTGTCTTACCTTCAATTTACTCCTTGGATTGGAGGAAAAAAAAAAACAAAAACAAAAACAAAAAGGCATCAATTTCCTTTTGTTCAGAATTAGTTCACAACTTAGGGCCCATTTTTTCATTTCTTTCCTGCTGACTTAGCTGTCATTAGTATAACTTCAGCTTTGCTGGATTGCGTACAAGAGCTCTCTCGCATATAAGAAGAAGCTATTAACACAGTTGCTAACTTCAGATTTCTGTTTTTGAAAGCCTCCCTAGTCCTGTCAAACTAAGGCATGTGTTTGTCTGAGATTTACATCCATTCCAAATATAATTCAAAGATGTATCTGTCTTACTCTAATTATACTCTGTAAACACAGCTCCAAGAGATTAGGCTCTTTACCTCCATAGGCTTTATCAGTAAGAGTGCCCAAAATACTTATTGATAATCTGCCTTCCACAAACTATATACTCACTCCCCCTTGTGGTTCATATGCTTATAAACATTCTAAAAGCAACTTTGAAGGAGTTAAATATTTTCATGTCCCAGTCAACTTTTGCTATTAGTCCATCTTTAAAATTATGAAAAGGATCCAACAACATCAGTAACTATCATCTTTAAGGTTTAATTCCTATGGAACAATACTGAAAGCCCCACAGGAATAGAAAAATACGTATTCCACACAAGAGAGAGCTCAGCAACAGTTAAGATCAATATAAAAGATGGTAGACTATAGTCAGATCTCTGCTGTTTTTAATGGTTTAAACATCTCACATGAAAAGGAGTAAAAATTCTGTGTGACATTCATCTTTTTTATATACATACATATATCTACACACTTATTCATATATGTATAGAAAAGCCTACTCTAAGCTGTAAGAATTCCAGCTGATGCCATCACACAGACAGAAAGATACCTTTTTCTTCTCTTTGTGTCAATTGATGAAAGTATTTGCACAGAAATTGGAACTGGAAAGAAAGCCAAACTCCCTTTACAAATAGATTAAGTTTTATGCACTTCACTGCTTAGTCTCCACTCAAATCTTCAGATCCTTTTCACTACGCATGGGGTTGCTCTTACCAAGATAGATACAATGATCACTACAGATGAAGTAGAAAAATTTTATGGACAGTTTTCAACTCAAACCTCTGCAATCTCAGTGCAGGTAGCAGCTTTTGATGACTCCAGATCAGACATAATTTAAGAGTTAATGAGGAATAATACATGAAGTAGAATACAGACATTAACAGGGTCAAATTAACAATAGGACAGATTTAAGATTAACCCTTAGCAGGCACATAGAGAGAATGAATGCTTCTCTACGAATTATCAACATTTTAGATTTACCAAAGTGTATTCAGCATTACAAAAGATGCTCCATAAACAAAATACCCTAAACTTCATTTCAGCATCAGGAGAAGGGAATGCAAGAGCCACTGCTAAACGACTTCACAACAAAGGCCAGAATAATTAGCAAGCCACTATCCACTTGATTGAATTCATGAGTATTATCATACACAAAGGGGAAAAAAATCCCTCCTCACAACATGCTTAAAAAACCAAACAACCGAACAACAAAACAAAACCACCACAAACATCACCTCCCTCCACCCCCCAATCTTAGAGCTAATCAGGTCATTCAGAAATTGGGGGTTGGAAAAGAACAAAAAGCTCCAAACAGTAACAGGCTAACTTTTGAATCTCTCCACTAGGAAAACATGAACTATGACAGTAGACTGCAAAGTGCATTGTGCTGCAGAGCTGTAGAGTCATACTTCCTGTGTATTTACTGCAAACACCAGCTTAGATTTTATTCATCACTTTGTACCCAAAAGATTATAGAACTGCTGACTCAAACATCTTTCCAGAAACTAGCCTGCTGGTCAAACAAAATTCAACATGAGAAAATACTGAAACTTGGATCTAAGATTACATCCCTAATTGTGGATAACTGCATGCCATCAAATAAAACAAGTTTTCATTAACTCAAAATAAATAGGGCAAGATTCTCATAATGATTTTAGGGGAATTAACTACTTGAGAGCTGCTGAATTTCAACTATATATGTAACTCCTTAAGTATTTTTTGAAATTTTCCTTGGCTGCTGAAAACTTTTAGAAATAACTATCGTACATACTTAAAGAAATAGTTGCTCCTTCTAAGTAGAGAAAGGGAACATGTTGTAAGAAACAAGCCTGTATAAGGCCGAGGAAAAAATTATCCTACCCAAAACTTGACTACTACCAGAAAAGGATTAAAACTACAAGACAAGATTATTTGTCCAACTTATTGCAACAGCCAAAATTTATCCCACTAGAAAATGAAATCAAAATAACAAACAGAAGACAGATGGGGGAGGGGGAAATCACCTGTGTGTGCAAAAAAGATGATTTACATCATGTTTTAGGTAAAAACTTTTCCACAGTAACAATGAAAAGACCGTTTAGACTAATCTAGTTTGGCAGTTATCTTGGAAGGCTCTCTTTCTTGGAAGAATCTCTTTTGCTGAAGATTTTGAAAAATCACAACGTCTATTCTAACAATCTCAGTGATGGCCGACAAATTTCTCAAGTTCCCTCTAGGACCTACTTCTGTAAATTAATGGTGGGGGCGGAGAGAATCTTTCCCTCCCGTTCTGTGCCTCTGGAGAGAGAAGCTGCCAACTTCCAGCACTCAGGCTACAGACTTTTTATTACTACAAAAGTTACAATGAATTTATGAAAAATGTGATTTAAATAGCTAAAACTTGATTAAAAAATATATTGGTTTTTTTCTCCAGCAGAGGGCAGTGTATAACTAGCAACTACACCTCCAGCATCAAAACTGAGTTTTCAATAAAATAAATACATCCCATCTGATAATTCCACCTTCTCTGATACTGTTGCCCTTGTTGCAGTTGCAAAACAGAAAAAAAACCAGACCTACAGATTCAAAAGGAACCTCCAGATCATTTAGTGCCTTAGTGTCAGACATTCCTCCAAGTTCAGAGACTGAATGTATAATGCTGTCAGACAATGCAGAAACCCAACAAACTTTCTGGTCACAAGTCACAACTTGCATCTCAACAGGCAAGTCTCCACAGGAGAGTGTCATGCAGCAGCTCATGAACAGGTATACACTGTAGCTGGCTACTTTTCCAGAGGGGTGGGGACTTCTCTAATACATTTCCATGTCTAAAAAGGCTCCTTGCAATGAAATTTCAATGTCATCAGTAAGAATTCTTTCCCAAACTGTGACTACTTGGCATGCTGACACAGATTTTCTTCTAAACTTTTCCAAACATACATACACGCATACAAACTTCATTTTTGATAGTATTCTTACCATGTTAACCTTCTTGGCACAGCCATCAGAATGATGAGAGACACATATATGTGATTGGCATCCACAATATCACGAATTTGTGCAACTAACTATACAAACTGTGCAGCAATAAACCTCATCACCTGATCAAAGCCCCCTGAAGTTGAATTAAACCCACAAAATACTGTCTTATCTTGCAAAGCTACACATAATGACCAAGACATCAGAATGTCATCAAAATTTCATTTTCAGCTGCACTCACAAATGCTGCCATAAGAGACAGTAATTTCTATGACAGTTTGTTTTCTAACAAAATCAAGGAGGAGTAAAAATAGGGAAAAACTGAATGCTATGTGGCTAAGACAAACAAGAGTCCTTCAGTAGAACTTCACAAGGGAATAATGCTTTTCTGTAGCTGTAACTTCCTTAGACCAGTGATAGTTTTTTCAAGTCTGTATCTAAATATAAACTTCCCTCATGACCATGCTGAGCCAATGATCAGTCATAAATTTCGCATTTTTTCTGCCAATGGATTAAAATACAACTCCAAAATCACAGGCCATAATACTACTCACCAACTCATCACTGATAAGTATTTCTGTAATTATTAGCACTATTTCCACAGGAAATGCTCAAACGGTTTCCATGAAAAGGAGAGAAATCTCTTTTTCTTTCTTTCCATCCTCATACAGCCTTAATGATTACAGCAGAGATTTCTATTAAAAGATCCTAAAGTATTTATAGTGAATAGGAATGGGACAGAAAGCTATCTTTAGTTCACATGAATTTGATCAAAATTACTCACAAGAAGTTCTCTGACACACTCAAAGCTGCCAACACTTGATCTTTTCTCCCTTGCAGGACTCTGTTCTGTGGAGGTATAGACTCAGGGTGTGGGAAGAACCTGCTGAGACTACCAATGGATCTATTATTTGGCTCATAAAACTTGTAAAAATCTCACAGAATGTACAACGTGCTATTGTGTCCGTAAATCTCTTTCATGACTTGGTTAGCAGCCTTACTCAAAGCAGTCTGGCTTGTTTTCTCTTCTACCATAAAAGGGTTATTGAAAGAGCCATTTAACTGTGACCATGGTTTCAGCAACGCTGTGAAGACAAAGGAAGGGTTGAAGCCATATGGACACTTTGGTACTCAGACTCCAGTAAATCAGTACTTTTTTTTCCCCCTCCTTAGAACTTGCTTTTGCATAATTAGCTCTCTTTATATACTGAATGAACTAATACATCAGTATTCAAGATGCAGGAAACTGCTATTTGTGAGCTGTAATTTAGATTCAAGTATTAAAAACCACAGAACACCTCTACAGAGCATTCTTTAAAAAAATCTACCGTCAGAGTATTAATTTTATAATCAGTGCTTCCTGTCTTGTATCTTGAACAGAATAAAACAGGAGAAAAAAAACAATTTATTTTGCTTTTCCTCTGTCCAGAGTATTTATAAATACAGAGAATTATTTACATTACTTCTAGCAAGGAAAGGTTTGGATAAAAAGCAAATTGATACAGTCAGCTTCTAAGTTTACCATCAGTCTCTGCTCTAATACAGCAATGCCTGTAGTCACTATTGCCACAATAAATGCTCTGATATTCCTTTCACTGTGAAACAGAGTGCGCTCAATCAAAAAAAATAACCGTTACTTTTCCTTATGTTGATCACTCTGCAGCAAGAGCACATTCTGAAAAAGTACTCATTATCTACCTTATGGGACTCACAAGAAACTCAAATAGCATGTTTGCATCACTGCAGAAACACTACTAATTTGTAACTGTGAAGCTGCAGGATGAGCTCTGTGCCCAGCTTTCCTTTTTCAAAAACCTTCTTAAATCTAGCTAGTTTAAAACTACATGCTTGCCTAGGAATTGAAGGAGACTAGGTATGCCTGTACAGCCTGATCAAGCGGATCAGTTATGAGGATAGCCGGTAATTGATCATATTGGATCTTTCAAAAAAGCTGGCTACAATTAGCATGTTAGGCAGCAGCAAGAGTGAGGCTGCTCCATAACAGAAGGCAATTCAGGAGCACAGGATGGGCAACACACTCACCAACAAGGTGCAGTCCCACAGCACCATGATGCAAGCAAGCTGAGCAGGGTGATAACACCAACTGGTCCTCTCACAGTCCAGTGAGCGTCAGGCAAGACACAGTAACAGGCTAGGTCCAAGGTCCATCCAGAGCTTCCTACACAGCACTTCAGGAACAGGGCCAGGCACACCTAAGACACACCTCTGGCAGGGCCTGAAGGCCTCAGTCTGAGCTTAAATGAAGCCCTTACTCAGTGGATGTGGGTGGAGGTCCTAAGTGAGGCTGGTCAGCACACTTAAGGCCGATTAAAGCCCTCAAGGCACGGACATAGTGAACTTTGCTTGGGACTGTAACTCTTGGGTAAAACCACCAGCAGCCAGACTACCCTAATACAACTTAAATTTGTGCCATATACTATGTTCAAGATAAAACAATTTTTTACAAGGCAAATTGATCCAAAGTCTCTCTTCTCTTTACAGTCTGCACAGCAAGATGAGAGAAACAAAAATCAGTATCAAGACTTTGCGTACATTTAGCTTGTTCTAGTGTTAGTTTTGATGTATGCTTGATACATCATACATGCTTAATATTCAAGTTTATATGTGTTTTCAGTCAATCAACATTTCTCTGCCTAGAGGCAATGCTAACTATATTTTCCTGTGCATCAGAAATATGAATCTGTCTCTCAGAATTTTGGTGTCCTGCATCAGCAAAATAGGATTCCTGAAAGTGCTCATGTTGTTTTCTCCCTCTTCTCGTACTAACTCTTTTTCATTTAAAAGTGGGGTTTTTCCACCACTTAAGCAACATCTGTCAAAGCCTACCCAACTGGCACCAACCTTGCTTGCTCAAACTAAATACACACACATTAGATGTCAAATATACTTCTGCAAACAGCAATATTGGTACAAGCATAGCAAAATGATATGGAAATCTATTCTTTCAGCTTTGTAACTTGAGTAGGTCAGTGTTCCACAGTTTATACTTGAATAACACTGCCACCATAATTTATTCAAGGAGGTGGAAAATTTATAAACATTAATATAATAGTTACCATAAGGTAAGTTATAGAAGACAAAGAACACATACTTGCTGAAATTTAACCAACAAAGGGGGTTCCAAAATCCTGTTGTTATGAATTCAGGCACATCTTTTACAGTCATAGTAAACTGATACAAAAAAATCATTGATGCGAGTCCTCTTTTATTTGGCATTAATGATATCTTTTTTGTGCATAAGAATTCATTTGTGGAATCAGTTTTGTTAGTAACGTGGACTTTTACAGCCAAAAAATGTTTTAGGGGGCTATATTTATTAGAAAGCAATTTCTGCATATTTTTCAAAGTTGCAGTTTAAGATTTCCTGTCTAGAATTCCTGTTATAGTACCCTTGAACTGGTGACCAAACTCACAGTTCACTAGACGTAGGGACATAGACAGGAGAAACTGAAAGGGGAAGGACAAAAGAAGGGGATAGTAACCCTTGTATTCTCCCTTGTAAGTCTCTTTTCCACAGGCTTTCCTCCTCAACATCAAAGTTTTAATAACTACACTTAGCACCCCTGCTACTGACAAGAGTCCAAGACAAGCTTCTACTAGAAAAGTTGAAAAGATCAGAAACCACATTTAGAATACAGAACTTGCTGCAACAAGACAAGACACACATATTGATGAATTGGCACATGAAATCTCTGCCTCCTATTTGGCCATATTATTAAAACTGTAACAACGTACTCTGTACTGTGAAAAAGACAGTAAATTAAATAGAGCAATTAACATGTCCACCACTTTGTTGCCTCTGGCATCCCCTCTTCTACATTACTCTTCAGAAAGCTCTCGGCCTTCTCTGTCTCTGCTACTTTACCACATCCCAACTTTAGGCTGGGATTGAGGCCAGGGAGCTTGCGACACTGAGCTATCTGTTTGGAGCCGAATTCCAGCAGCAGTCCTCAGAGTCCTTTCACAGCCCCTTTTTCACAGAACTTTGTGTTCTACTCTTCCCCTTCTTTTATTCCAAACCCTAATTCCTACCTCCAGCCCAACCCTGGGCAGAAAGCCCAGCAGAGGACCCCTCCACACTTTCAGACAAATTAATTCTCGGCACTTTCCTTTAGCAGTCCCTTCTCAACATTGCATTACATTCTCCTAGTTTACTTCTTTGACCAACCTGAACCATAATCCGGGCACCTCTCAATTTCCCTCAAAAATGAACACCCGAAGAGAGAATTCTAGCAGCAGAACCCAGTTGACTGGCTCTCCTCAGTTTCTTCCTCAACTGAACTCTAACCTGAAGCAGAAATTCAGGTGTCTGAGAAGTTCAGGCTGTCCATATGAACAGCTACAGAAATATCCTACATTCAAGGATAACCTGTGTTTATAAGACACTTTTCAGAAGATCAGGGTCTTCTAAAAGACAGGGAACAAAAGCCAACAATTAAAGCCCATTGTTGAGAGACATGACATAGAAGCCAGATTCTTTCAAGGTTCTGAGAAATAATATTCACTTAAATGAAACATATTGAAAGGTACTAATTACCTTTGGTGGAAATTACATCACTGCAAGAGATTCGCAATACAGAATCACATCCCTAAGGTTTCTTCCAAAGTTTCTATATTGCCAATCCAGGACTGATTTTTGAATAAAATTTATGAATGCTCAGAAGAATTTTTTATTTACTCTAACACAATATATATTTATATATTTTTTCAACACTATGATCTTATACAAAAATAAAACATAACTTACAAATGTCAGGATTCCAGTTAATTTTTGGACCACAAGTGAATTTTTAACTACAATGTCAGTAACTATATTGTTAAAACCATCAACCTAAATCTGACATTTTTATCATCTTTTCAGATGTCTTCCTTTACTTCCCCAGAAATCCATAAGCAAGAAATATGAATTCTTTTAATCTATTAACAAAGGCAATATCATAAGTAGTCACCATGTAACTGAAAAGAGGCCCCTATATAAAAATACAGCCTACTCCCAAAGCACAATGCCCACAAGTATTTCACTGAAGCACGCAAAAAACAGTCTGACATATATAATTAGTTTTTCTGTAGCAAAAGATAGAAAGAAATGCTATTTAAATGCAAATTACTGGAAATGCTCTGGTAGTCCTGGTTATATGCTGAATAAAATATTTTGAGGGTAAGAAATGGTACCTTACCTTAACATATTCCAAAGTAGAAT
Organism: Psophia crepitans; assembly: GCA_013399095.1. Lineage (NCBI taxonomy): Eukaryota > Metazoa > Chordata > Aves > Gruiformes > Psophiidae > Psophia > Psophia crepitans. The sequence goes on along the minus strand of VWZZ01001629.1, from coordinate 43,878 downwards.
CCAGAATATTCTGATCTCTAAGAAAATGGGGCAAGGAGGGAGAAAGAAAGGACACAAAAAGAAACAAACAAAAACACATGGTGAGTCCAAATATAATATCATACTCAAGAGATGCATTCATATGAGCAACAGGCCACTAGGTCATATTAAAATCCTCATTAAAAACTGTGTGTTATAGCTACATAGCCTATTCTATCTAACTTTTAACGAATATATAAATCACCAATTTCTTCTAGAAGGTCAGGTAGTGGAGGCACTAGAAATTATTTGGGAAATAAAGTTAATTATATAGTATTAGGCAAAGAAAAAACAATCTTGAAATTTCAACAGCTGGCTGAAAATACTTATATACCACCTAAAAATTTAAAATAAATTTAAAAGAGACCTCTCCCAATGGCTTCTAAATTTATCTCTTGGCTTGTATTTTTTCCCATTTAAGCTACTGCCACTGATAGCATTGAGAGGGCAGGCACTGCTAACACAAGAAAATAGAAAGTAACACACATTCACTTTTTATATAAACAAAACAAAGAATTTATAGTTTTAGAATAGTAGAATATTTTGGTTTACATTTGGAAAAATATGGTTCTTGTACTCTTCTAAAAAGTTCTCCAAATGATAATAATTTGAAAGCCAGATTATCAAGTCATTGCCCTATATTAAAAAGAAAAGGACTCTCTGTAGGTTTTCTATACATACAGATGGCAAAGGGCACAGAAGCCTAAGTGAAGAGCCCTGTGATCAATTACAAGTCTTTCCATAAATGGAAATAAAAATAAACATATATTTTAAAAGTTTTTGTTTTTGTTTGAGAACTAGCAGTTTAATAGAGTTTGCAGTACATGACTAGATCCTTTCTACAGAACCTGGGATGACATACACAGTGCTACCTTAAATACAAACATGTAACAGGCACAATGAAAACCTTGCAAATTTACAGAGGGGTCAGGAGCTTCTTACAGCAATCAAGTTTGCCACACTGACAACACATGCTCCTCGAATTTAGAAACAGAATCCTGTTTGGTGGAAGTTGTTACAATGATGTAACACTGGAAACCTACTAAGTGGCTTCAGATATGTAGAAATGGCATCAACCAACCTAGAATACAGTGTCTCAATTCCCTGTGTTGTTTTGGATGTAATTGTATATTATCTGAAACTGAAGTTATTATTTTATACTCAGTTTCCAGTCCAGTTCCTTAACAGCTTTTAATCCTATAGGGGCAAAACAGAGTCCTCCCAGTTCTTAACTCCGCCCATAGATGATGGTGCTCAGCGGTTCACGCTGTATCATGTGTTACTGTTTCACATAATGCTGATATTTATCAAGGGTCAAGTTCCATTCCAAGCTTAGTTTAAAAAAATAGTAATAACAATGCTACCAAATTACATGAAAATAGAATTTGGACTACTTGAAACTTTTTCCTAGCCCAGCGTACAAAGAAGGGGCAGCTTGGTAACTGTATGCACATAAAATATGTACAAGCATACCAGAGAAAACAAGGGTGTAGCACAGAGGAAAAAGAAAAAGGAAGTTTCTAAACAGAAAAAAGTTTTCTTTCTCAATGCTGCAATTTGTCTGGGGGAAAAAAAAATTCCATTCCTAATCAGTTCAGCAAAGTCATTAAGCATGGCCGAACTCTTCTCACATTCAAACGATCTGTGGGAAACTGTGCCAGTACCAAATGCTTCTGAAAAACATTGTAGCTTAGTTCTTCACTTGCCTGAGGAATCTTTCAGGACAAAGGGTTTACCAGCACTGCATATGCAACACACTCCAAAAGAACAAACCTGAGCAATAAGGCTAACAACTAGTTTACTTGTTTCAGCAACAAGCACATTTTGTTAAATGTGCTGCACTTAAAAACTCCACTGCTGCAGACTAGCCTTGCTACGGACTCCACTGTTCCCACCATCAGGTATAAGACAAAAGATCTTTAGGACAGATCAAGCCAAAGCAAAATGAGAGAGATAAAAAAGCTTTAAGACAAAACAGTCTATTTACTGCTATATAAAGCAGGAAAACCAGAAAACAGAGAGGAAAAAAGTGACCTACATTTCCTTCACCATCCACACAACAAAAGTGCTTTGAAAATTTTGGCTTTAGGAAATAGATGGTGTAACAAATCTCTTCACAAGTGCTATAATGTTTAATCTGGCAGGCTGTTACACACCAAAATGTAGGAAACCCTGCAATTCACCACAAGCACAGGTTATACATAAAGACATTTACGTTGTAGCCCTAGTCACCCTCAGATACCTTTCTCCTCCCAGACTGACCCCTTCCCCCCATCTTCCCTTGTTGTCTAAGGCTTCATCTTTGTGAACTTTTTTTTTTAGTTATTTTCAAAGAAAGGTAACTTTCATTGTTGTGCAGTAACTAATAGTAAAGATTAACTACTGCATTTTCCCGTCACTTGATTCCACCCCATTATACGCAAAAAATCTACTAAGCAGTTAGCCCAAATAACTAGATCACAAAACTAACTCCTGAATCTCAGCTCTCTGTTAGCAATGATGATGTACTCCTTTATGCCATATGCTCCCAGCGAAGGAAATCTATGTCAGGAATATTAAAAAAAAATAAATAAAGCATTTATTTCCATTTCCATTTTCCCTCTCAAGAAATCTTAATAAAAATTGTGAACTCACAATCGCAGCTCTTGTATTAAAAGACCTGCAGAAAAAAATTAATACTTTCAGATAACTACAAGATCAGATGAAAGGTACTTGCAGGCTCTGCCATCTCTCAAATCAATTTACCTGAAGGTTTGTTTCAATAATACTAAGTTCTTCATATTTCATCAGATTTTATTACATTTCAAATAATGCTAATATTTATCTTCATAATAAGCTTGACTTTACAGCTGTATTCATTTGCATCTGTTTACCTACAACACCTGTGTATTAGAGTCTGCACATAAGTCAACTGTTACTGTGTAAACTGTGGGTTCACAGATTGGGTTTTATTACACACTTTGGCTTCCTAATAATCAGGTAAGTCATACTTCCATTCAGATTTAAAAAAAAGAACCAAAAGAACATTTAATACAGAAAGATGTCATCAGGAATAGAGACTATTTCAGAACACCTCAAGGTAAGGTGTTACGTAAAGGCTGCAGCAGGACATAGAGTATTGACTTAGTGCTCTTTTCATACTCATTCTGTCACAGAGGAGAATTTAAGAAATGGATGCAAACACACTCCCACATCTATTTCAAGTATTCAACGTTGCTACCAGACTCTATCATCTCATTTCATGACAAAACAAAAGCTCTTTCCAGCCTTTTTTTTTCCCCTCACAGAAAAAAAAAAAGGGGTAGGGTGGGGGTGGGTGGCAAAAAACCCGCATATGTAATCAAGGCATTTTCCTGAGTAATGTAAGTTCTCTGATTCACTACAAGAAAGCAGTTAGTCATCACAATCTTAACCATCACCATTCTGAGGCTGTCCTAGCCAGAAACACATTCTTTCTAGAGCATACCTACTGACATCTGACAACACCCTCCTCTCTGCTGGCTGATCTTGCAGACATATAAACCTTTAATCTCTCCCTTCTAGTCCTTGAAAACTATCTCTTCATTTCAGTTCAACTACAAGGTTTTTATTAGCATTATGGGGTTTTTTTGCATGTAGAGAGTTTCTTACTGATATTGCCAAGGAAACACACAGAGCTTGAAAGTCAGGCATAGAGCTCCAGCAACCCTACAAAAAGATGAAAACAAGACAACAGAAAATGTGGAGCTGCTCCTTTGCTTCCCTCTTCTTCCTCAAAACAGTATCTGTTGCAGCAGTGAAGAGCTCAGTGTGATGGTGGAAGTGACTGTCTATGAGCAAGTATTGATACCTTTGAACACTGAGAACCAACATAACTTCTCAGAAAACAGGAATTAGCATTGTATGTAGACTTGTTCAAGGTACCACTAAAGCTGGCATCTGCTTTTTCCAGGCCTTCAGCATCCTCACCCACACATAAGTCACAATTCTAAATTATCTGTGATAACTTCAACAAAATTAAGTGTAGACACAACAGTATTATCAGAGATGTCCAAATCCTCACCATTATTCAACTATCATATAGATATTCATACAGTGATGGAAACTGCTGAATGGCCCTGAAGCAGCTTTGTGCTACTCTACGCTTTTGTAAATGTACTTGTGGGAAAAACACTGTGGGTACTTGATGTATGGAAGTATGTTTGCTTGTTCATTTTAAAGTGACCTTTGTTGGGGACATTTTCAAAAGTACCTACTTTCTACTAGGTTGAAAGAATGACGCCCAGAAGAACAATCATCTTAACAGTGCCAACACCAAATCAGAGTGAAGACAATACAGGCTCAAAGGGAGCTTGAGAAACCAAAAATGTACCAAGCTGTTACGTGGCTGCTTACACAGACAGAACTGCTATAAAGAGACCAGGTGGGATCAAATGCCTTCTTCAATTTGTGTCTTTGAAATCTCTCCATCTATGTAGGTTTAAGAAATACACTACTACTTAAGTATGAAGGTGCAAGTTTGAGCATGCTAGACATACTGTGTTTAAGTATATGTACTGCAGACTAATGTTATTTGTACTGTAAACTAGAGTAAAAGATCCAGTGATTTTATCCTCCAGCAGCTTCTGCTTCACACACACACTCCTACCACATTCCTAAGGCCATTCCACCCTTCTACAGCTGCACACCGCCACGGACATGACTCATTCAAACACCAGTGGAAACAAGTGCAAACTGCTATGACTAACTGTGTAATGACCTGCAGTTCACAAAACAACAGTAGGGGCTCTTCAGTAATTAAAACTCAAGAAAAGTTACAATGTATTTTTCTTTGAATTAAATGAAATCTCACATCATTCACGTTTGTTCAGAATGTCCCTGCTGAGATAACGTTACAGCCATTTAGTTTTACTGCTTTAATCTTCTGCATCTCCCCACTTGCTCCATTTTACCTATCACAGCAGAAAATCTACCCTATTTTTTCTACCTTTTCCAAATCAATTTCTACTTCCGCACCATATACAGTAGTGGTCTCTACAACCAGCTCTTCAAAAGCTCAGAGTAGGTATCTCTCTCTCTTTTCCTTTATTTTCCTTAACATTTAGGAGTACCAGAGCCAAAAGTCTGTTCTTCAAAAGCCTTAAATATTCTATTCCCAAGACTATGACAATGTTGTGCAAGTAGTGGTTGGGCAACAAGACTATTGCTTATACAAAATAGTCACTGTTTCCACAAATATGTTGTAGATATGTGCTGTCATCTGTTGACTTACACCTTCAGCAGGCAACTCTTCATAGTCAGTGCTTTAGTTGCTGTAGTTATTCAGAATCTAGCTCTGCAAAGTTTTAGGTGTTCAAAAATAATTTAACCTTACACAATGAATATGCACATTCCCAAAAGACTGACAAATGCTCAGCAGAATCACAAACTCCATCAATTCATCTGAAATTCATGTAAATCTAGGTACAGTTCATTCACAAAGCATGGTTGTCATTTGGCTGATGTATCTTTCAGGAATGTGTATTTGGACTGAAGCACACCAAAGTTAATCCTTTGCTACTGTACTGAATAAGATGATGGTGGGAGTAAGAACTGTCCTCCCTGTCTATTCCCTTAGCCCAATTTAAGAAGCTCATTACATCAAATGCCTCTCTACATTGGATATTGTGAGTGAGCATTAGGAGTACATCCCCCTACATGACATTTAGCTACACTAGGGATATTTTACTCAATTTCTCTGATTTCCTGCTAACTAACAGAAATTTATAATCCTGTACTAGAATTGATTGCTCATTTCACCTCCTCACCTCCCACCATTACAATAGCTTGTATTTTGAAAAGTTTGCACTGACGAGATGCAACAAGCTCAGAACACAACTCTGAGAACACACAACCTTAGTACACAAAAGTGGTCATAGAAGTACTATTTCTTTATTGGAGCTTGTTAGCAAATGATAGAGATACTTGGTTTTAATTTCACACATCTGTATGTTTCTATGCTAACTAGACCGGTTTCTGCAGTAGTAGCTGAATTTCTTCAAATGTGGAAGTGTCAAATTATCTTATAAGCAGAACAGACATGAAAAATCCACTGGTTCTACACTTTTTTTCAGCTGCACAACAGAAACTGAAAATAACTTTCAGAATAACAAATTGAGAAGTTTAACAAAGCAGTTTAAGGTATTAATAAGGATAAGAAGGATATAGAAGAAAAGGAATTGTGAAGAACTGACTGTAGCTTCTACAATAGTTGCAGAGACCAGCAGGTAGCTCATCACCTATCATAAAGACACATATCAGACCATAGCATAGGAGAAATCATAATGCAGGATATATTTTGCTAACACTTTCACCCAGAAGGCGACAGATTAACTGGTGCCTGGCAGCATATATATACTTGGTAAAACTTTTGATATAGAAGTGGCCTATTATAATCTAAAAAAAATAAGGACAGTTGTCCTAGTACCGTATTGTCACAGTCTCTTCTGATTTATTGTGTTTTTAGGAAGAAGGCCTCCAAAATGATTACTGCCCCAATTAAGAAAAGCGTTTACTAGAAGTAAGCATCCAAGCACAGGTGAGAAAAGGTATTTTAAAATAGTAGCTGCCTTTTTGCTATGTGCTTCCCAGAATCATAGAACATTTGGGTTATGAAGAGACCTCAAAGATCATTTGGTTCCAACCCCTCTGCCATGGGCAGGGACACCCTACACTAGACCAGATTGCCCAAAGCTCCATCCAACTTGGCCTTGAACAGTGCCAGGGAGGGGGCAGCCACAGCTTCTCTGGGCAACCTGTTCCAGTGCCTCACCACCCTGACAGTAAAGAATTTCTTCCTAATATCTAATCTAAATCTCCCCCCTTTTAGTTTAAACCCATTACCCCTTGTCCTATTACTACACTCACTAGTAAATAGTCACTCTCTTTCTTGTAGGCTCTTTTAGGTACTGGAAGGCTGCTGTAAGGTCTCCCTGGAGCCTTCTCTTCTCCAGGCTGAACAGGCCCAACTCCCTCAGCCTGTCCTCATAGGAGAGGTGCTCCAGCTCTCTGATCAACTTTGTGGCCCTCCTCTGGACTTGCTCCAGCAGATCCATGTCTTTCCTGTACTGGGAACCCCAGAGCTGGATGCATTACTCCAGGTGGCTTTCTGGGCTGCCAGCACACACTGCCGGCTCATGTTGAACTTTTTATCAACCATCAACTTCAAGTCCTCCTCCAGGCTGTTCTTAATCCATTCTCCATCCAGCCTGTATTTGTGATCTACTGATCTTCATTCAGCGACTGAAAAGAAAATAGTCACCTTCACATTTATCTGCAGGATTACTGGTTATTAGACATAGGTACCAACATACTGTTGTTATGTCTTGCAGTATTCATGGAAAGTGGATCTTTATTTAAAGCATAACGGGGGCAGAAAGGAAAATAAGTGGTCACATGTGGACAGAAGGCCAGTTGAGAAAGTGATACTGTACTTGGTAGAAGTGAATAGGGCTCTCCAGAATCTTTACAAGACACCAGGAAACAGCTAGAAGAGAAACTTTGAGTGTGATGGAAGGGATAAATCAAGAAACTTTCCACTACATACAGTGTTCTCTGCCTACAGAAGAAACAGCCTGACAAGTCTGAAGTTTTTGGCAAGTTTTAAAAATATAATGCTTGTTTTGGTTGGGCGCTCAGAAATTTGGGCCCAAGTTTACCTGGAAAGTAATTCATGAACAAAAATGTGCTGATCTCACAATTCATTTCAAACAATGATACAACTGTGCCCATCCCATATGGTACTTCATTTCCTCTGCTCAGAAGCTGAAGGACTGGGGTTTAATTAATCTCCAATACTGGAGATTTCATACCTGAAAAACTACATTGCATTCTACATCCATATCTATATTCAGAATCCAACCATTAATAGCTTTATTCCTTAAGACTAACTCCTTACTGGCTTCCAAATGTACTGCCCTCCAAGGACAAGATCCTGCAAAGGACAGTGAGCCTGCTTAAATTTATGGTGATGAAGTTACCCTATTAACACCAGTGGTACTAGTCAAATTTAAAATTGAACTTCCCTCACCCTCTGGAAGGTTATGTAAGATGAGACAGCTGTGCAAGTCTCACCCAACTAAACATGCAGAGCCTTGAAAATCTGAAACATTGAAGAGTACAGAACATCCTAAATAACTAGATAAACTTATCTACTCTAGAATAACACTCTGCTGCACCAAGTCCAATGCTAGATGATAGCACTTTATCTGAAATAATAGGGAAAAAACACTGACACAGAAAAAAGATGAAAATGTCTACTGACCAATACTCAAATTAAGAGTCTGAAGTCTAACTCTATACTGGGATACACCTATCATACTTTCAGAACTACAGAAATTAAGTACATTCTTAGTGTCTGTATGTAGATATTTAGGGCTAACCTAAGACAAAATTAACTTATCTTTATTTCCCTCAAATGCTAAATGTCACATACACATACTTTAATCAGTCAAGTATCTTGAATAAAAGTCTGAATTGGACACATGTGAAACATTAAGGGTGTTACTAACTAACCAAGCGTGTTACTCTATAAGCTACATCAAAAAATAACCTTGTTCAGAAGAAATTGTGTTTAGCTTTGATTTTACTACTGTGCTAGATTATCCAACCTGAAATTTATATTAAATTCCTTCAAATCATCATGAAGAGAAAACCACACCAACAAAACACAACAATACCAACTCGGTGCAAATTTGGATCCTATTTTTGGCCTCTCGACAGTTTACAATTCCACACCAGAGCTGACACTAAACTGAATTTCACTTAGTTTTGTGAAGCCTGTTTGTTCAACAGGAACACAGGCTGGGTTTTGGGTTCTTTTTTTTTTTTTTCCCTATTACTTTGCAGGCAATAGAGGAATTACCAGTATTGAGAAAGAAGCACCTTTTTTCTTTCATCATGCTTTAAAGATGTGAGCTTCACAATCAGTTTATTAGCCTGATTCCCTAAGAGCACAATGTTGAAGCTATCACAGAATCACAAGGGTTGGAAGGGACCTCGAAAGATCATCTAGTCCAACACCCCCCCGCCAAGGCAGGCCCACCTAGAGCACATCACTCAGGAACGTGTCCAGTCGGGTTTTGAATGTCTCCAGAGAAGGAGACTCCACAACCTCTCTGGGCAGCCTGTTCCAGTGCTCTGTCACCCTCACAGTGAAAAAGTTTTTCCTTACATTAACTCGGAACCTCCTATGCTCCAGCTTGCACCCGTTGCCCCTTGTCCTATCGCTTAGTGAGGCCGAGAAGAGCCTGGCTCCATCTTCCTGACACTCACCCTTTACATATTTATAAACATTGATGAGGTCACCCCTCAGCCTCCTCTTCTCCAAGCTAAAGAGACCCAGCTCCCTCAGCCTTTCCTCATAAGGGAGATGTTCCACTCCCTTGATCATCTTAGTGGCTCTGTGCTGGACTCTCTCTAGCAGTTCCCTATCCTTCTTAAGCTGAGGGGCCCAGAACTGGACGCAATATTCCAGATGCGGCCTCACCAATGCAGAATAGAGGGGGAGGAGGACCTCCCTCGACCTACTGACCACAGCCCTTCTAATGCACCACAGGATGCCATTGGCCTTCCTGGCCACCAGGGCACATTGCTGGCTCAAGAAGCTATCATATCACTTGCATTATTTCTTTCCCCACAAAACAACTTTGGCTCTAATGACCTGTTTGACAGTAGGGTATCAAGAATATATTTCTCTCTCATAATTTCAAAAAGTAAGTGGCTAGAGGCAGCAGAGGAAATTACTTCCTCCATGACAACTTGCTAAGAGGAAGATCCTTGCACAAGGTTCAAAATTTATTAGTCAGAGAATCTACATAAGAAGAAACACTATGAATACCCTGACCAACATCTTTGTTGATGTTTATTCTAGACCAAAGAATACATGCAGCAGCATCTATGACAATGGAATGGATTTTTGTGTGTCTTGTAAAAACACTAATTTCAACTCGAAACTCCATCTGCAGGAAAAACCTTCAGAATGTGTCTTACGCTCCTCTCTCTTCTTTCCCTGGGTTGGCTTACCAATAATGGATAGTATATATGCAACCCTATTGAAAGTCAAACAAAACATAAGCCTTGTATGAGAAACGGGTCTTTTGGAATCCGACTCTGTTAGTTTTTATGAAACTGACTGTTATGTTATTTTTATTAGGAAGTTTAGGAACACAGACTAGTATAGCTGTCAGCTGCCAGACAATCCAAGCAGCAACTACTTGTTCTGCTGTCTTGCAAGCACACTGCCTCATGGAACAGAGAGCACAGTATCAATACTGGAATCTACTTTTGCTTTGGAATATTTGCAAAAAATTCTTTACAAAAAGTTTTGCTCTGTTCCGTCCTCTTAACAACCCTCAGAAATTCCTTGCATCTCTGTAATGAGGATACATTTAAGTATGCGTGTTTCAGAGCCAGTACCAGTCCCACAGAGGAAACTACTACCTTAATCCAAGAGTATGTGGATACTGTTAACATCCAAAGGAAATGGTGTAGGACGCTGAAATTGGTCTTTGACAGCTGCCTTCATCACTACATTAAAACTTGCTGTGGTAGCACTAGTTCTGCATTGCTTTTAGGTCTTGTTTATCTGAGGGATAATGAGGAGCGTGTAAGTTAAAAAAAAAAAAGCAAGCATGAAAATGTCACAAGTCTGTTAAACTGGAATGTCACACTGGGAGAACCGTAACCATTCAAGTGACATGATTTCTTTTGGTAATCCAATGTAAGTTCAAATTTGTGCTTTTAACAACATGAGGCTATGACACATCATCCCTCTGATTTTTGCCCAAATGTAGGTACAATAGATCTTCCTAATAAGGACTGCAGACTTGTAATGCACTTGGTCACAGAAAAATTGAAGCAAATTTGACATTTCCAATATTTATTTATCTGAAATGAAATATGCCTTGTGAGATCTATAGGGAGTCTAAAATTAAGCAAATAATTGAACTAGCATTGCCTGTGAAAACTAGGAAAGTATTGGGGGCAGAGGGAAAGAACTTGTACCCTTCCCACAGAATATTAGAGGTTGGAAGGGACCTTGAAAGATCATCTAGTCCAACCCGCCCTGGCAAGGCAGGACCACCTAGAGTACATCATACAGGAATGTGTCCAGTTGGGTTTTGAATGTCTCCAGAGAAGGAGATTCCACAACCTCTCTGGGCAGCCTGTTCCAGTGCTCTGTCATTCTCACAGTAAAAAAGTTTTTCCTTATATTAACATGAAATCTCCTGTGCTCCAGTTTGCACCCGTTGCCCCTTGTCCTATAACTTAATGACATTGAGAAGAGCCTGGCTCCATCTTCCTGACACTCACCCTTTACATATTTATAAACATTGATGAGGACTCCCCTCAACACCTCTAGTGTCACCTCCCAGAACACTAGAATAGAGAAACAAGAATCATTCTACTTCTGTGGAAGAGGTACTAGTTAAGATAACTGCACAAGACCATGAGTATCAGCATAGTGAAATGAAGCATTTGATATAGCAAATACAGCCAGGTACTTTTTGTCTCCTTAAGAAGAACAAGAAAGACGTCTGGCCTGAATCCCTTCAGATGAAGAGATTCCACACCAGTGTAAAACTGTAATTATTAAGAAGGGTTTGGGTTTCCTGATGGCAGCCAAAAAAAGACTACAGGTTCTAGCAACAGATATGCATTTGAACAAATTTTCTTTTAAATAAAGGTATTATACTATAAAGTGAAGCTAATTAAACAAAGATAACCCATGGACTAGGTGTCAAAGGGAAATTCCAGTTGTGCTTTATTTAGATTTGTCACCACCAGATAATGAAGAATATTACATACAAGCAGCTTTACAGTTTTACAAACTAAAATAGGAATTCTCTCTCGAAAGTGAAGAAAAGTGAAGTTCTTCACTTTTGAGAGAGAATTTTTATTTTAGCCAATAAAAATAAACTTTCAAGAACTTTCAATAGCTCAACTGCTTCTACCTTTGACCATTTAATATTTCCAAGAGACTCTAAAAATGATATATAGGCCTTCTCAAGAATGAATTTCCCCCCTCTTGAAATTAGCACAGGTGTACATTCCCAAATCAAACAGAACACAACCTTACTGTATTGAAAGTTGACAAAATGATTTCTTCAAGTTTTCAGAAGTGACTATAAGGTTTAAAAATACTTAATTTCTTGTGCATTTTGTTGATTTTGTGTTTTGGTGTGTTTTTTCCCCCTCCTGAAACTGCATTAGTTAGTTACTGCAACATTAGAAGAGTGCTTTTGTGCGTCAGAATTTTATTTTTCCATGTTAATCCAGAGGATACTAGAAATTCCATAAAGACATACTACTTCCGGTCACATAAATGTAAAAATCTTGACAGAATATAATCCTACAAATTAATTACTATACATGTACTTCATCTTGGCTGCGGAGTAGTGCAATTAGGTAGCTGTAATACAACACTGGAGAAAAGTTTCTGGAAATCAGAAGAGTTCTTTTAGGGAATGACATAATTCATTATCTTTTCCCTATTCTTCTTGCTTTGTCTTATTTTTTTATCCCACAAAATTACGCATTGTGTATTTAATATATAAAGATTACATTACTCATTTTTAATTATTGAAAAAGTTATCATAGTTACATTTTTAAAATTAAAATTAATCAAACTATGACATGACCGAGTCACAGCTCAGTATAATCGGATCCATGTGCACATGAACACTGTAATCCTAATGACTATTAGTTCTGGTCTACTGACATCAAATACAGCACTTGAGTTGAACAATGCATCACGAAAAGGTTTGATTAAAATGTTCAGACTTTTCATGTAAACAGCATTAGAGCAATGAAAGACTGATTTCTCCTGAATGTGAATATCCTTCTAATGTTGTACTATTTCACAAGTTCCTACACTGCAATAAAAATATCACAAGGCTTTGTGAGAAAACTCTAATAGGGTAAAATGGACTTCCCTATAGGATCAGTCCCAACTCATTTCAGAGTGAGTGTAAGCATTAGAATATATACCTTAGCAGATATGGCACAATGCTTACCACAGAAAAATTAAACTTGCTCTTTCAATTTTCTTTTAAGTATACTAATGAGAGGTGCAGAGTCATCCCAGCAAGACTCAAGAAGTGATATATTTGTTGTCAAGTCGGTAGTGTCTTCTGCTCTAATACAACTGGACTATCAGGTCATGGAACAGAACATATAAAGATCCACCAGAAAAATTAAAGAAAACAAAAGTTAGAAGTTGTTACCATAGCATTCTGTGTATGTTTTTGGAAAACAACTGGATGATCAAACACAGAAACAGCACTTGCTGCTCAAAAGGTGCAAATTCTATTAGCAGACTGCACTAACAACATCCTTTGAATCTCTTGTTATTTCAAGAGCATCATGTTTTAATTCTGAGCAGGCAGAACTTACTGATATTTTCCTCTCAAGCATTCTGTTCTTACTCTTACTGCTTCTGCAAAAATGCTCTTCACAAGACAAGTGAAGTTATCAGCTACAAGTATAAATATATTTAATATGGAGGCTTTTGTCTCTCAAGAAAAGAAAACATCTCTTGCAAATCATGTTTAGTGACTGCCTGTGAGAAGGGAGACGCAAGAGAAGACTTCAGTGTATACGACCATAGTCTTTATGGCAGCAGCCCTGGCTGCTTAGTTTCTCTAAAAATATGCAAATCAAAGAAGCAAATCATGTTTAAAAGCCAGTTCATGTAAGCAGGTAAATCTCAGAGATCAGTGACTAAGGAATACTAAACACACTGAGGCCCTTTCTTCTTTCAAAGTGAATGGAGTATAGAGAAGACTTATTTTCACGTGAGAAGAAAGCTTGATCCTGTATGCTGCAAGCAAAAAGCATATAAAAAACGCTCTACACACACAGCCCCACATAATTAGATCTGTCATTCCCTCACAAGATTTGAGAACAAGAAATCTTATGGTGATGGACACAGCAAGACTCTAAATCCTAATTCAGAAGCTGTCATTTGGCTGTCTTTTCGCAACCTTTAACTCTGTTAAGCCAAGCAACCTAACACACTCATCTTTGTGCCTTAAACTGCTTCACTGCATTACAGTGAATTTTTCTTGTGTTAGCTGGAAAACTTTCTCATTTTTATACAAGAACAGAAAAAGGACATTTGCAAAACTAATTTGTAAACAATTATGATAATAGAATTATGGTTTTATAGCTAGCATTTCTTTTGCGAATCTTTCTCAAGAATCATGGACATTATAACCAGGAAGTCAGGCAAGAATAATAAACAGTGATAATTTGCCATTAGCTCAAGTGTACGTTGGGTTCCACTGAGTCTTCAAGATAAACAGCTCATGTGTAGCTCTAGGTTGGAGGCAGCTGAAATGCCACTCACTCTTTCATCTGCACTCCACTCGTATAAGCATCGAATCCAAATCAACATCAAGTTTAACCACTTTGACTTCCCAGTTAATACTGCTCTGTTAGAAGAATGCAAAGGGTCATTTCAAAGCAATGACTTTTAAAAGTTTCCTCCACAGGAATAGTACATGCAACGCTATACCTTTTAAACATTCAGAGGCAAGACATAGTCTTAAAAAATATTTTTAAAAACTATGCAGATGTCGAAAGACAGACTAAAAATCCAAATCACTGTATCTAACAGTTGAAAGAGTGGTACAGAAGGACTGACTGATCTTATCACAAAGGAAAGTTATTTTGAAGTCTGAGCTATTCAGTAAGTCAAAAAAAGAAGAAATTCTCAGAATTCCTGAAATCTATGCATCAGATTCACTCCTTTCCCTCCTCACATCACACATGTTTCACACTGTTTTTTATTTGACTTCTTCCATCAAGACCTAAATTGAGTACTAGGGGAAAAAAAAAAAAAAAAAAAAAAAAAAAAATCAACCTCTATTAGAATGCAGAGTTATAATAAACATCTGCACCTATAACTGGATATTTAGAGGTCTAGAAAAATGCATAATAATTCCTATGCAACAAACATATGTAAATGAAGATTTTACAAGGTACCTGGTATGGAGTTTGTTGCTCTTCTCATTTTGCAGCGGGTACTCTTCTATAACATCCTGTACAAAAGGCGGCTGTTGTCGGTGTGTTCTGATGTATGGCAATGCTTCCACGTGGCTAAACACGTCACAAGACCTAATGGGAATTGGCCCCTTCTTCTTCCTAGGGAGAGTGCCATGGATAGAGATTTCTTGAAAAGAATCTGCGTGATGCTCAGCTGGTGAAGCTTTAGTGGTCAAAAGGTCCATGGAAGAAGCTAATGAGAACTGGTGGTTCACTGGGCCATTTCTTGGAAGGCTTGAAAATTTTCCTGCAGCTATCATTTTTGGTGCTAGAAAAAACAAAAATGAGATTTATCATAGTGCATCAATCATCAAAGCCCCTATTTTAATGGAGGTTAAATAGCATGACAAAGAGATCTAGAACAGAATTTCTGCTTCGCTTTGAGACAGTCAGATACCACAAGGTGTAGTCTGTATTACAATCCTGTCACATTGCTCCCAACTGCACATCAAGCATATTTGTATATTAACTTTTATACAGGTGAAAAGTCACAACAAGAAACAACTGATCTGGACACACGTGCAAGAGCAGGCCCCGAGCAATTCTCCATTTTTATCCACAAAGTTCCTCTTTTTTGCTCCTTCACATTCTCTTAAGACTCGGACAACAACTTCAAATCATTAACAAAAAGTAAAGTTTTAAGAACATTTTGAAAGAAAAAAAAAGTATACACTACAGCTTGGTCTGGAAGAATGTATTTCAAAACACAGTAGTTTGCATACTGTGAGGAAAAAAACTGTTTCTGAAGAGTCGTGCTCAAGTAATAAATCTAGCAGAAAACTGGTCACATATTTCTAACAGGCTGTAAACTAAAGGGCTCTACCCAGAGATAAGGGCAGGAGTAAATTACTGGAATTCTCTTCTTCAGCATGCATAGCCTGCTGGCTAAAATCGTTGTTGACATTAGGGATTTGCATAGCTGTCAGTCTCTAGTACAATCAATTATAGCCTGCCATACAGTACAGGTTTTTTCTGTTATCATGAGCAAAATACTTCATGAAACAAACACTTCAGGCACGTTAACAGATTACTGTTCTGTTCCTCAAAAAATGCTGTCTTGTGCTCACTTTCTAGTGTTATATTACAGAACACAGGCTGCCTTATCCTGTCCAGTTATATTTGCCTTCAAAAGCCACTCTATCTACACAGACCTAAAGGTCAGCCAGTCCTACATTATTTAACCTAGATGGTAGTCAACCAGGTGCCTCCTATGAAAAACTGGAAAAGCCACAGAGGCAGCAGAGATTGATATAAACTCAGAAACCAGAAGAGCTTTTGGAAATAACAGTTATGGACAGAGAGAATCTGTTCCAACCTTGGTCAAGTTTCATGTTGAAAAACAAGAGTAGCACCCTGAAGGCCCAGCAGCCTGAAAGTCCGCTGCTTACAGCGGCACAAGAATTCCTCTGGTTTTGGGGAATGCACAGGTGTTGCAAGGAAAACAGAGCTGGTCTTATCGTTTTCCTGCCCCCTTTAAATTTAAAAAATTTAAAATTTTAAAATTAAAGGGAACAAGAGGATGATAGGGCCAGCTATTCTCCAGCCTCAGCATCACAGGTACTATGAATGTGTTGCTGCACTGAAGCTACTGTTATTTCTACCCAGAGGTTATCATAACAGGCTTAGTTTCAGAGTAAAACTAAAGCTGATCTCAAATTTGGGGAAGAATTCTGCTATTTCCTGTCAGCTGCATTGCAGAGATTCACAGGCTGGAAAAGGTTTCCAGGCTTCCACAACAAATCTCTTCCCACTTCTCCCTTACTGAAGGTCCCACAATAAATACTCACCAATTACAGATGACAAATAATATTTAGATTTTATTTATTTATTACATCTTCAATTTGCCAAGGCTCTGTCTGAGCACAGCTACTACATACTATAGTAGAAAAGCCTCTGGAAATAGCATCTCTGCCCAGAGAGAATCCGTTTGACTTTGGTCAGGTTTCTTGTTGAAAAGAACAGAAATGGGATGAGAAGTTAATAAGAACTGACATTCTTAGTTACACGGATCCAAATAGAAATTGAAATCCTAAAGAATCCAAACGAGACTCTCACAAAAAAAATCTTCCATAGGGGTCCTCGATGTGAAATACTAAATCACATTTGTTGCGTGGTTTGAGGACACAGTTTCTGCTGGCTATTATTAAAAATATCACATAAATTTTTTTGAAATAATCAAGTAGTTTGGGTTTTGCTTATTTCCCTCCCTGCCCCCCCCACCCAAAAAAAAAAAAGTTTTGCATGACAATTGTTCTAAGCAAAACAAGTGGCCCAGAGATAGGAAGCTCTAAAATGTAAATGCTTACCACAAAGCTACAACCTCCTATAGCTAAAGCAAACTGACAGAGCTTGTTTCCAGTAAATTCAGCTTTATTACTAAAGACGAATTATAAAAACTACCTTAAACAATAGGAGAAAAAAAAAGCTTCTTAGAATTCACACAATCATTTGAAAACTCAACTTTATGTGTTTACTGTAGTAAAGGCAACAAACATTCATAAAACGCCTGAAAAATTGGAGGCTAGCTTGCTCATATTGCACAAACATGCTATTCTCCTTTTTGGGACTGCTGAGATTCTGTACTTGATAATCATACTTGCTTATTGGTTTGTAAAAAAACACCTCCAAATCTCTGAATTCTGACTAAGTGCATGTTATCCAGTCAGAGAGATTTTCCTTAGGCTTTCCTGCAACATTACCACTATGCTGAAATGAAACACATGACACTCCATGCAAACGGGTATCAAATCCAATGAAAGCTTCGGTTTACTAGTTGATACTAGATGAGTCCATGATAGGCTTACAATGACAGTAAACTGTCAACCACTTTATGTGTGAGAATCCATAAAGGAAACTGAGAATTCCCTCTCCTAACCAAATCATAGGATAATTATTACAGCAATCCAGTAGGTTTCCAATCCAGCAAACTGAGAACTTAAACAATGACCTTCTGAAGTAAAGCATTTTCCAATTAATCTCCCCTCCAAAGAAGCCCTTCTTAAGAAAGAAAACCAAACTCCCTCACTTATGTCCTAATCATTGCACTTGTTAAGTCATTCTCACTAACATCCCATGATTTACAAATTCAATCCTCAATTCACACCTCAGTTTTGTTTTGAGGAATCAAGTTCGGAGTTCCAAAGTTAGTACAAAATACCTACATTCAAGAACTTGCAAGACATTTAGAAACAATTATGTGCGTACAGAAGCTCTGATCATATTTAAAGCAATCCTCCCTGCAAACCCCTCAAAAAAAAAAAAGAGAAACCAAACACCCCAAAACATGCCACCAAAACCCCCAAAACAACAGGTCTGCTAACTTCTACCCATAAATCTATCTGCTTGCCTACCTGCTGCTGTACTATGTTTTCTTCATAAATGTAAACCAAGAACTACAACAATTAGTTCAGCAACAAAAGTCCTGCCAAAATATCCATACATCTTTCTCGTATTGAATGTAAACACTGCAAGGAGGGAACCTCTTCAGCTGAAGACTCTGGAATGTCTCAAATACTTTAGCATATGATTTAAAGAATGTTTGACTTTACCAGATATAGAAACCCTGAAAATTTTACTCCCTAAGAGACAGTGTGCTTTGAACATCTGCCATCACAGCAGAACAACAGCCCAAAAGGAACTGAAATTTAATGGTATACGTTCCTATTTGTCAAAATGCAGCATCTATGAAGACAGCACTTCGGAAGCCATACAAGATTCCTTTAACTAGATGCAAACAAGAAACAAGATTAACTCAGGCCAATATACTGTTAAAATGCTAGGTGAATTTGTACTCATATAGAGAGTGGCATTTCTCTTTCTTCAGTCTGTAATTTGGGAAAGCACACAGGAGTAGAATTGACAGGAGTCAGATTGTGAATTTAGAGAACTGGAGGGCATGAACGCTTTCCACGTAACTTCTGACATGTTTTTTCTTACAAATGAGGGTAAGGGAATACAAACGAAGTAGTCTTTAAATCAACATGGCATTCAGGAAAACAGTATGAGATCGGACATAGAATAAAATATGTATCTGACGGACAAGACCAAACAGGCACCAAGCTCAAATCCAATGGAGTGTGCATCTCAACATCATTGCTCAAAACAAAAAACCCATATGAACAATGCAACAACTTTCACTTCCTCCAAACAACACACAAAATTGCCTTCTAATCATGCCTCCTTGGCTTTGGGATGCAAATACAAACTTTCTGATTCAGCTTGTCTTCATGAAAACTTTCTGATGTTCACAAGTCTGAATAAGTGTTCTCATGGTTTTGATACAGGTACAAGAATAAGTGCGCTTTAAATATCGCAATGTAACACAACTAGTGGCAATGGCTGGTACTTTGTTGATTCAGTACATTCAAGGAGGGGAAGGGAGGGAAAGGGAAATCTCCAGTTTGGCCTCAAGAGATTGATGAATGGCATAACAAACAGTCCAAGGCTGTACATGTTCATGCTAATGGAAACCTCATAAAAGGACACGAAAAGCAATTTCAGAATTCCAAATCAGACTCTCAAGCTATCTCAAAACTCTGGGTTATATCTAAACTAGTTTTGGACTTTAAGAGATTCACACTTCTCTCAAAGTCTTCCTGATCTGCAGTCCAGGTGATTCTCCCTGTTTGATCAAACTCTCCGAGTTCTATACCTGGTGTTATCATATCACCAATGGCGGAATAATTAAAATATGTCTTTATCATTATACATGCTACGAAGCCAAGAGGTTTTAATACATCTAATTGCCTTACATTCTCAGGTACTTACAAGATGGAGTCAACTTTTGTGAAAACTCTACTTACTCTTGACACAGCAAATCTCCTCACAACTTCACACCCACCTGTCCTTCCTTCCTTAGAAACAGTAACAATAAATTACAACAAGAGGGAGATACACTACTCTCTTCTCCCTGCTAAGTTACTTGGCACATTTGCATGCTCTAAGCAGATGCACATGGGAAATAATCGAAGTGATCAACCTTAATGGTGAAGAAAGCCAAGTTCAGGACAAAAACCAGATCAATTTCCTTGGATTTATTTTTTGTGCAGTAAGAGAATAAGTTAGGGAAACAGAAAAAGCGTGACTGACAAACCATTAAAGTTAACATAACACAGGAAGAAAATACAGTTAAAACTATAGCCACTAAAACTCAAGGTAGATTTCATGCTATTTTTCTCCCTAGAAGCAATGTAGTCATCTTCATTAGTATAACAAAAAAAAGAGAGGATTCCTCCTCCCAAAATGGCTTAGAAGCAGCTTTCTATAACCCGCATTTTCTGGGGTTTTGTTTTGGGTTTTTTGGTGGGTGGTTTTTTGTTGTTGTTTTTTTTTGGTTTTTTTTTGTTTTTGTTTTTGTTTTTGTTTTGTGGGGTTTTGTTTGTTTGGGTTTTTTTTTTTTTCCACAAGATAAACTGATGCAGTAGCTGCTATAACCAACAGGTCACAGGACTTTGAGAAGAATATTAAGGTTCAAGAATCTACAGCCTATTACGATAAGAAGAAATAGATTGAGAAAGCATATGCAATAGTTCAAAGGCTTCAAGCTATCAAAAAAACCCAGAAGTCTGTCAAACATCAAAAACTCCCCACAAGATTACAGCCAGGTCAGTGCTTCCAAAGGCTCTTGAAGCACTATCAAATTGTTCTTGCTGTCTTTCTCTCTCCTTATATATGTCATACAATTTCCACTCCCCATACATCCGTGCACTGTAATCTGACAACCTATTTAAAATGTTTGTTATAACTATTATGCTCAGGCAACAGAAAGCACACAGGCCAGGACAAGTTATCTTTGAAATTTCTCTATTTTGTGATATCAGAAACAGATAAACCCCACACTTTGTGAGTTTTCACAAGTAGAATGCCTTCATATCTATAAAAATGCTGATAAAAAATAATCATTGAAGAGGACTCAGTAATAAGTACAGACCTCCTCATTTGGCCTATACTATGAAGTTATCTCAGAAACAAGTGCCCAATCAGTTAGTTCAGTAATCCTGAATGGTATGAAGCCTTGACGTGAAATAAACATTCTCTCTCCATTTTCCTGGCAGAAACAGAGGACTTCACCAAGGTTACAGTCAAATCTAAGCGTTTTTCAATCAATGCTTCAAAAGACAAGCTTTTGTTCCTCCTCTAGTATAGGAAGTCATTTATTATTTTGCCTGCTCCTCTGTTCCCATGACGTTACTGGAAAAAAAAAACCCGCAAAACAACCCACTCTAACCGAAAATCAAGTATTTAAAAAACCTTTTCAGCAGTAAGTATGCAATTAATTATTTTGAGCAATCGACATATGGAAATTGCAAATTTGGACAGAAAGAAGCATTTTTATATATGATCCTCTTTGACCAAAAAAAAAAAAAAAAAGAAAAAACAAACCAAAAAAAACTACCACAGCATTTCCTTTCTCTCTACTCAGTGAAGTATCTCGATTACTTATCTATGATTCTGTGATTACACCAGTGCTTTATACTTAAAGAATATTTAATACATTTCCAGGGGCTTCATTCCTATAAAGCCTAAGCATTGAATAAAACCTCTCAGTAGTTACTGCCACAGGCACGGTATTTCTAGCAGTCCGCAAGTCAACCGCCGCCGGCTCCTCCGTTCCCTGCCCCGACAGAAGTGGCGCGACAGAGGGACGCTCACACACAAACCCAGCTTTTCATTCTCTACCCGAAAGAACAACGCTCTTCCCACAGTTACCAGTTTGATCACTGCTGCTTCTTTCCAGGCTTTCTTGGGGTTAGCTGGAGGTTTTGTCCCGGCGAAGAGATCTCCTGGCAGCGAGTCTCGTCCAGGTCCCTCGCGGCTGCGGAGCCCCGCGGGCGGCGGTGTCGGAGGGAACGGGCAGCCGGGCAGGAAAGGCTCGCCAGAGGCCGGACTCGCAACCACCAGTAAAAAGTCCCAGTAAATGAACTGGGACGTTCTCGGGAGAGCCCCAGGAAGGGCTGTGCCGCGGTAGGAGCCGGCGCGTACACTTGCCTCAGCCTGCCCTAAGGAAGAGCAGTTCGCGATAACTAAACTAAGGGTGACTCAACCGGAGCCTTCCAGGAGCGCCTTACCGCTCACTCGTCGCCGCGAAAACACAGAGCTAGTTCCGTGACTCTCCCGTTTTCACCCCAGCAAACGAGACCGACTCCCGGGCGCCACTCACCTGGTGAGCGCGGCACCAGCGGGCGCGGAGAGGTGATGTCGGGCAGGCCCCCGCAGCCCCCCGCCGCCGTGTGCTGCGTGCAGCAGATCGGGCAGCGCCGCGGCCGCAGGCGCTCTAAGCAGCACAGGCAGCGCCGAGCCGTGATTTACGGCGCTCCAACCACACCCCTCCGCAGGCTATTCAGGCTGAGTCTCGCCGAACCCCCGGCACACAAACCGTTTACGTGCAGTGACCTCTTCTTGCCCTTTTCCATGGATTTGAGAACTTGACTTCCATAACTTCGTCTCCCAGATTAGTACTACGGCAAAAATTAAGTTTCCTAAATCCACCCTGTTCACAGTCAGGGTCTATTACATACTTTACACACACAATTTACTTACATTAGCAGACTTGCCCTCACCCCACCCTGTTACAATGACGTTATCTGCGCAACAGGTTGGTGGGACAAAACACATTTTCTAAACCAGAGTCAAATATCTGTAAAGAATCGAGACTTACAGATGGAATAGATGGCTAGTCAGCCTCCTTCTGTATGTATACCTTTTAAAACAATCAGATAATTTTAGATAGAACATTAATTTTTAACAAATTACCTTAGGCACCTTCAGCTGTACCACTGACTCAGTCAAAGGACTTTTGCATTAAATATCAAGTGAGTATGCCTCGATTTCTATTTAAGTACTGTCTAGATCAAATTTTCTTTAATATTGTATTTGTCTCTCTCCTGTTGGCTCTGTCTTCCAGGCTGCCTGGCCAACGTTTCTCTGGTTTTGCTGCAGTTATCAGTTGTCCAAAGCCATTTTGATAAGAGTGTTCTTTCCCTCTTGTCAGAATTCATAAACCAACATTCTGCAAACCTCTTCACAGCTATCCTATTGGCATTGGCTTTCCAGAGGCAAATGTTTCTCTGCCTAACCAAGCATTTAATTGATTTTGACAAATATTTGATCCCTGCTAGTTGTGCGGTTCTTCTGTTTTGGAAGATCCTCTTCATGCACTGTTTTGTTTCACTCTAATGTTCAATCTTTCCACTCTCTTTCCCCATTTTTACCAGGACTAGCTTTAATAGCTGCTTCTGATTTATCTACTTCAGAGCCTGACCACTTGATGTTGCAAAGGTTGTGGTCCTAAACTATCCAAATAAATATCATTAAGGAACAGACTATTAATCTTCCAGGACCTCTGTGGACTATCAAACCAATTATCAAAATTATCAAAAATAAATGAAAATGCGGCATTCTCACTCCAACCAAGTTAAGCCACATTCAGTGACAACAGCAGGATTAAAATTCCACATGGTGACTAACCATAGTGACATCTCTGGGTACTGGGTAGAATTAAGACATCTATCTCTCTGTAGTTTGGTGGTTTATGCATTGTCCAGAACACTGAATTTTGCAATCTGAGCTAAGATATCTTATAGTAAAATTCTTTATTTTTAGAAACTGAAGCCATCTGATCAAGAAAGATTCTTTAGTCATCACATATGTTGGAGAAGGAGGAGAGGAAAGTTCTTGGAAAAGTATGGGTATTTTCATAGATATGAGTAGAATCTCTGCATAAGAAAGCTCAAGTAAGATGAAATTTAGTATAAAAACAGAGAAAAAATAAAGGCAGAGCGTGCTCAAATCTGCAGTAAGGGAAAAAGAGACAGACGATTAGAAAATTAAATTTATCTAATACACGGAGGTAAAGGAAGCTCACAGTGACATTCCCATAGCAACCCCACATTGGTTCCTTACGGCAGGCATGAGCAGGAAGCAAGCACTAGCACTGTTGGTATTGCTACACACCTTTTACAATAACAACTTCCAAAACAGAAAATTTGAGGTAAATGTGAAAGACAATACTTTCCCAAAAGATTCATTCACTGGTGCTACGACAAAAATTCAAACCAATTTCACACAAAATGAGGTCTAAATGCACAACAAAACCTCACTCCAGTCTTTTTTAAATTAAGTTTTCCCTAAATGCCATGAGCCACTGATGAACTAGGAAAGCTAGCAAATCTTGAATAGCTGATAGCACTCTACTTTTGTCATTGCCAGTTGTGCAAAAGCAGGTAAGTACTGAGGACAGAGGCGCCAGAAATGTTTCAGGCGCAGTGCCAGATTCCAGAATTTCACTGCCACAAGTAACAATCTATGGAGATTTCCCATAGGATATTTCAGGCACAACCTTTCTTCAAAAATGTATCTTGGGGAGGGAGGGGAGGCACAGGGAGAGGAGAAAGGAACCAAAACTGAACAGACTGTGATTTCACCTCGGACATCAACATGTCTCACTAATACGTCCTGTGCAAGAAAAATGGAATTATGGTGAGAATATATGAGAGGAGTTGAGATACCTAGATTACACTTTCAGTTCTAGTATTCTGACACACTTCCTGTATGACCTAGATTTACATTTTGTAAAATACATCAAAGTGGTAGGTATTTTTCACACGAAAGACTCTATAATACTTTATCAGCTTATCAAGAGGAAGATGCTACAGAAATGCATGCTAGTATTTTCCTAACTGCATAAAGGGAAATGTCTTGCTTCTCTAAATCATACATTCCACAGTTCAGGTAAAAAACATTTAAAAGCATGACAAAAACTTAATTTGGTTAGGATACAAGATGGTCTCTATTGGCTGATTCTAATAACTCAAACTTTTCAGGCACAATAATTACATAGGAAGAAATGTCATGGTTCATTGTCATGTTTAATGAAAACTAGAAAAGGAGAAGTAATTTCCTTAGTAACATGACTGGGTGCTAAGTAATGTGACTGGTAGCTCAGCAGCCCTGCATAGACTGTGATTACTCCTGCATGAATCATTACATCCTATTCCTGGGAGTTTTATTCTGTCTTCAGATGAAGTTTAAAATTGATCTTTGTTTTCACATATGACAATTTACATAACCCATCCTTGTACATACTTGATACAAAGCTGTTAAAAAGCATTTGTCTGCAACCTGTAAGAATGAAGGATTTGCAGAACTGCCTACATTAACTACATTAATTGAGTTACTTTGAATTAAGCTAGATTAGATTCTTTGTTGCAAAAATTTTGTTGCTTTCATACTTTATATCTACTTTGGAAAAAGGTTTACAGAGATGTGGGATGAAGTCTGGAAGCACCAATAACTGGAAACAGGCACAGTACCTCTGTTAAGTATTCCATGTTGACCTGCTGGGCCTTAACCAACTCTTTATCTATATGGCATCATGCTGCTTATGTATCACCTTGCCACAGAAGTGTCATTTGTGACATCAGCCTAGGAGAGGCTGAGAAATCAGCAGTGTGCTGGCAATCGCTGGCCACATATCACACACTGCTGTGGCTTTTTATCATTACCCTTGACTTCTGCTTTCTGAAGCAAGAGAGTATGTACAGATGCATTTTTTCCACCTGGTGCAAAGACACCTCTATAAACAGCTATCTGAACAGATGAGTGAGGAGGAACAATAACTGGGACGTAGGTTCCAAGACCTGCGATGCTGTAGTTTGCACACATTATTCATGCCAAGAGTTGGGTACTTACCAGTTCTTCAGAGACCATTTAAAAAACGCGCCTGGCTTACACTAACAAAAGAGATGATGAGACAAAACAAGAGGATTCATTGGAGCTTTTCAGTTTCACCCTAAATGTCAGAATTCCAGTCTCCCTAAAATAACCGAGAGAAAATACATCTCTTCTAAAAGTACTATTGTGCAGTTGCAATGACAAAATGCAGAAGTAACTACACAAGATGAGGACATGGTATGCATGGATTGCTCACACAGCAGTTCTTGTAGATTTCCTGATAAACAAAAGTCAATGCAAGTTTCTGCTGTAGACTTGTCTTAGAAGACAAAAGACCCAAACAAACAAAACGCTACATTCCCTCAACTCCCACAGATGCCACATAGGAAGGAGGAAAAAAAAAAAAAAAAAAAAAAAAAAGGATCGGCATAATTGTTGGCTAAGAAATCAAGTTTATTTGCTGGTAATTTGCAAATTAATCAAAGACATACTAGGCCAAATTAGAATGACAATATAAAGTGAAAACTGCTTCAGCACTTGAAATCTGACAATATTTTGTTTGAAAACTATGAGCCACGGCAACTGTGCTTTCTAAGGTCTCTCCCAGCTGCCAACTGAAGTCAACAAGTTTAGTCAGCAGCTGTCCAGGCTTCTGTAATAAAGCTACTAACATCCAGTCTGTCTTCGGTCTTGACACACAAGGTCTTTCAGAAACTCCCAAAGAGCTATCTGTTATGAGTCAGTCAAGAAGCCTCACAATCCCTAACCTCAGAAAAGTTTGCAAGCAGAAATGTCCCATAGCTGATCATTCTGGAAATAATGCTGTAGTAAAGCAGGAGAGTTTGAGGAGTTATATAAACCTCAGCTCCTGCAGGGACAAACTGGAGCATGAACATGCTCTGTCTCGCTGGAGTTTCTGGCTGCAACACACTTAATTTTTGCAGACCTAGAAGAGCACAAACTGGGTACATATAACACCAGATATCTGATCTTCATTTACTACTGTCTAAAATCTTTAGTTCTAACAAATCAGGATTTTCCAATAAGAATTGGTTTACTGTTAAACTCCACTAATGTACATGTAGCTCACTATTGTAAGTCTTAAGTCAGAAAGACACCAAAACTTTTGGAAGAATTTGGAAAAAAATTTTCACTGTAGCTATCAGAAGTTCTCCAAGCTATGGAATTCCATCTGTGTTGAGTCAGCTAGTATCAGCCACTGCGAGAAGCAAAAAAACCTAAGTACAACCTTCACAGATAAAATACAAGAAAATGGAGTATCATCTTTAATAAAAAAGTTAGTAAAAGAACCTAGTAAGAATAAATTCTTGCACATATTCTGTGACAATAACATGTTGTGTTCTTGTCCCCCTGCCCTCTCTCTTCAATTTAGTATTGAAAATCATGTCAAACAATTTGTGCGGGCAGAAGCTTCACTGTTCCTAAGTTTGAAATGCATGGGTAAAACTGAACTAAACCACATTTTCTTTTATTGACTAGTTTTGGTAAATGACATATTAAACTGAAAGACAATACCAGAAGGACGCTAGACAAGGTTTTATGGGTTCCATTTTACCAGGGGGTCTATTTTCCTTTCTTTCCTTCTAGCAGTGGAAAAAACTATTACTATGGACCTACGATTCCCTTGTAAGCGTCTGTTTTTCCATGTTTCTGTAAAAAGTCTCAAATACAAGAGAATAAACAGCCTCTCTGCTTGTGACAGATGTTGGGGAGTTTTTCATTTAGAACATAACTGATGTAGAGACAAGGATAAACAGAAGGCCAGAAAGCAGCAATAAACAAATTTGGAACTTTCAACAGATGAAACGTAAACATACACCTCTGTACCAACTTTGTAACAGCATCTACCTTTCTGACCTCAAACAGAAATGGCAAAAACCTTCAAACCTTTGTATCTCACAGTGAGAGCAAAACAGACCACACAGGTAGCAATACTACCTCTAACTACCACACAAATGAAAGTGTTCAAAGCAGCCCCCTCTCCATCTATTGGCAAAGCTACCAGAATATTTTAGCACTAGTCTGGAATCTGCCAGATTGACACAACATACCACTGCTCCAAAGCACTCTGGGTGTGTTTGTAATGTTTCAAAGAGAAGCAAAAAAAATTCAGAATGAGTAAAAATGCTTTACCTGAGAGTGACAAAGGCAAGATATTTGGGTTTGACATGGCAAAATCAGCTATGGCTTCATACTAATTATTTTGGCCATCTAATAAAAACATAAGAGGGAGTCCCTCAGTTTTTTTTATACCTTCTTTGAGTAGGTACTCATGTCTCTTTATATTGTCACAAGCACAAGCAAGGATCCGTACTGCTTGCTCATCTTCCTTCTTAGTAGCACACATCTTAGGTCTTCTATATAATGAATGACAAAGATCCACGTAGCAAGACAGCACTTTATATTTAACTTTATACTACTGTAGCAGGGCAAGAAATAAAACATATGCAGAAAGCGTTATTTAAGAATTTAAATGCAAAACCTCTTTCCCCTACCAAAAGTTATACAAGTTATAGAATGTTACATTTAATCTAATTCAGGCTTTGCACATTATTTTATACTCAATCATTGGTCACAGCCAACACGGCTTCATGAGGGGAAGGTCCTGCTTAACCAACTTAATTTCTTTTTATGACAAGGTCACTCATCTGGTTGACCAAGGGAGGCCAGTTGATGTTGTCTTTTTAGACTTCAGTAAAGCTTTCGATACTGTTTCTCACAGTATCCTTCTGGACAAAATGGCCAGCATACAGCTAGACAAAAATATAACACAATGGGCAAGTAATTGGCTGGCAGGTCATGCCCAAAGAGTTATAGTTAATGGGGTTACATCAGGCTGGCGGCCAGTCACTAGCAGGGTGCCCCAGGGCTCCATTTTGGGGCCAGTTCTTTTTAACATTTTCATAAACAACTTGCACGTGGGACTAGAAGGAATTGTGAGCAAGTTTGCGGATGACACGAAATTGGGAGGAGCTGTGGA
>VWZZ01001629.1:0-14883 GCA_013399095.1 Psophia crepitans | reverse complement strand
GTCCAAAGGAGGGCAACTAAGATGGTGAAGGGTCTAGAGAGGAAGACATATGAAGAGAGGCTGAAGTCCCTTGGTTTGTTCAGTCTAGAGAAGAGAAGGCTGAGGGGTGTCCTCACAAGGAGGAGAGAAGAGGCAGGCGTTAATCTCCTTCCTCTGGTGATCAGCAACAGAACCCACAGGAATGTCATGAAGCTGCATCAGGGGAGGTTTAGATTAGATATCAGGAAAAGTTTCTTCATCAAGAGGGTGGTGGTGCACTGGAATAGGCTCTCCAGGGAGGTGGTCACAGCACCGAGACTGACCGAGTTCAAGCAGTGTCTGGACTCAGTCATCTGCTCTGATTGGGCTGGTCCTGTGTAGAGCCAGGAGTTGGACTTGATGATCCTTATGGGTCCTTTCCAACTCGCGATATTCTATGATTCTATTCACCCACAATAAACTATGCCAATGCATATATTTTATATAAATCCATTAAGGCTGGCCTTCTTTGTATGACAAACAAATTTATAAAAGATCTAAATATATATCCCATTAAAATTGCAATATATATCCTACTAAAACTGCAATCTCTCTGTATAAGAAAACCCATAAAAGACAAAAAGAAAAGATTTATGGCTTTAGCCCCTCAAAGGAACACACTCCAAGATGTTATTGAAATTACATTAAGCCACAAAAGTGCATAATTCAGCTCCGTAAAAGATGATACTGGAAAAACAAATTTCTAGCTCTTAGACCACCTCAGAAAAAAATTTCTTGTCACTTAGCTTTATATATATATATATCTTTCCACTCATAGCTCAACCAATGATGTATAGAAAAGCACATCATGAATACTTATAAATGTACACAAACATTTTAATAGTCAAATGATACAAAGCTTTCAAAAATAATTCTATATTTAAATTAATGGTTATGAAGGAACCAAGAAATATCTTCCATGCCTGGCAATATTCAAGGTATTTTTTTGTTATATCAAAATAGACATTTTCATTTATGTATTTACATTACCCTCTCTATAGGTAACACTTCTACTGCCCTGAGGAAGCTGGTGACATCATAGTGAGATTTCTCAACATATCCAAAGCATGTTTTATTCTTTTAGTATGGGTCATAAGAAATCATAATAAAACCACACTCCTAAAGACTTCAGCACAATATGGTAACATGATTAAATATCACTCTGTCCCAACCCCACATAGCATCAAACCCTGCTTTAGTTGTATTGGAGGATACTGAGAAAACCACGCTTACTTCCTGGGGCACCACTCTGTAAGTACTGGGCTACAGCTTTCAGGATGTGTGTCTTGAACTGCCAGTTGTTACAGAGCAGAGTGCTATGCCTCATGCTCTGGGAAGGAAAACCGTTTTGTGTGCAGTGCAAGAGTCAGATTACATGGAATTTGTCAACAGTTTCTCTCATACCAGAAGCAGCTACTAGAAGAGGATATAATATTTCCTGGGTTCTTTGCAATGCCAAGCAAACATTTCTAAGACTACTAAAAGGTGCTAGGCAGCCACTGAGAACATTCCTATAAGTAGAGAGAGAAGTACAACCCCTATTTTGCTTTACTTGGGAGTGGTTTAGTACCCAAATTTTAGACACATTTTGAATCCATATTGGGACAAGTCCAGGCAACCTCCAGGCCCCACCCTCTGACTCTACAATTTCCCTGGAACTGAAAACAAACGTACATCTCAAAGGAGTCACAGCATGCTATGAATACATGAATGAATACTAGCCTAGATGGCAGGACACCAAGATTCAGTGTGCAGTGCACATCAAAAGATAAGTCAAGATACAGGCAAAAGGAGTGTGGAAAGAGTATTTCTGGCTCTTCACATTCATACCTATTTCAAACTTAATTTTTGTTAGATTAAATGTTTAGAGACTGAGAAAGTATTTTGGGAAAGCATCACTACAGGTCAGTGTGCTCTTTCGTGTTTCACTTGACATCTACTTTGTCACTACCTGACACAAGATCCTGAACTTAAACAGCTCTCAGTTTGACTCATTACACAGTCATGTGGTCTTCTGTTGATGAAACAGTGATAGGAAGTATGTTCAGAACCACCAGCAATTTTGCAGTTAAGAAGAAAGTTTGTAGAAACTAAAAACATGTTTCCACTTGTGTACTTTGATTTGCAAGAAAATTAAATATAGTGATAAGCGCTAAGTAAAATATTTGAGATGATCAGTATTTAGAGAAAACAAACGTGTTCTAAAAATTTGGAAGGCTGCACTCAAAAGAAGAGATGAAACATTTCAGGCTTAAATTCATTCCACCGTCAGCATTCGCTGAGTGATCTGCCAGGATGTCAGTCATTCTGGGATATCTCTACAATAACCAAACAAACAAAACAAAACAAAACAAAAAAAAAAGAGAAGACACCTACATATGGTAATTAACACTGAAAGTGGACCAAATTATCTGTTGAACTCATCTGTATCTTTCTAATACCTAGAGGGGGCACAGAGTGACTTGCCTCTTTTGCTGTGGTTTCACTTTAGGTAGTGGGGCTGTTTCAGCCACCAGGGCTCACCTCTGCTGTTTCTTCCTTGGCCATTCATATTTCTACAAGTGTTTGTGCAGCTGAACAGTGAACTGGCATGGGGGGTTGGTCTGGATGAATACGAGAGGAAAAGAAGTTGTTTTTCAGGCAGATAAATTTTCCAATGAATTCACCAAGCAGCTGCAGAGCTTTACAAACAACAAAAGGAATGATGTAGAGATGGGAAAAAGCAGGTAAAGGAAAGCTGAAGAGAGCACAGACTGCTTAGGCTGGCATTTTGGAACCCCAGCTTCAATTAACATCAAGAGTCAATGGTACAGAAGCCTTTCAGTTTTCTAATACTGATCAAAAATATCACAGCCCCATTATTCAAAGCACTGATCCACTACAAAATTCATTCTCCTGGACTGAAGTGGTTTAACAATTTTGAATGGTTATTTTTATACCGCTCAGGTAACACTACTCGCATCAAACTAGTTATCCTAAACACTTTCCTACCATTGGTTGGCATAAAACATAGCATAAAAGCATATAGTAGTGAACTTCGTATTGTGTACTCTGCCTAATTCAACAGATAAGTGATCACGTGCACATATGTGATCCAGCTCAAATGTGTTGCCAGGCATTATGTCTATGGACGGATCTTGGTATTAATGACAGTGGGTACACAGCTCAAGTAGCTAGAGTTAGACAGGATGAATCCAAATCTCAGTGTACTGAGACATGTTCTGTCAAAGCAGTTTCAGAACCAGTTAATAGTTTAGAAAACAAAAAAGGTTTGACAACGCTTAACTTCACTGTAGAAAGAAATGCTTAGTCCTATAA
This sequence comes from Psophia crepitans, assembly GCA_013399095.1. Classification (NCBI taxonomy): domain Eukaryota; kingdom Metazoa; phylum Chordata; class Aves; order Gruiformes; family Psophiidae; genus Psophia; species Psophia crepitans. The sequence goes on along the minus strand of VWZZ01001629.1, from coordinate 11,547 downwards.
AACTAACCTTGTGAAAATGCTTACATATTAAAATCACTTATTACATCAAGCACTGTCTGGAAACTGTTGAACCACCAACAAATACAGTGCTGCTTAAAGCTTGAAATGACAGCAAACAGAAGAATATAGCCCTTGCCCTGTACTGGTAAGTATATTAGTAGGGCATTAGTATTTCTTTAATAGAATTGAAGATTAAAAAAAAAAAAAGTCTTTTCTAATGACTGACTTCAGTGTAGTTCAATGCTGGAAAACAAGTATTTCAATATAACTGATTAGGGACTTGTTCCTAGACACAGCACTCTGTCAAAGATAGACATAAAACCATGTCATAATAGGCTGGGGACTAGATAACAACCATTAATCCCTACTAGAAAACAAAACAGTCTGCACTCATGTATGACTAACTGAACTTACCTTGTTCTGCAGCCTTCCCAGAATTCTTTAATACAATAGGCAAAGCTATCTAGGATGTAAATATCCTGGCATAAACAGAACAACTCAGAGAGCAGTTTGGCTCTATTTTTTCAAACACATAATTCAATTATACACTTGTTTTCATTAGCCAAAACCAGAGAGTGAATGGAGTCATTGCTCACCAAGATAAATGCCCATAAAAATATGAACCACCATTACTTTTACTAGAACTTAGCTTACAGAATTCTAGCACTTAACTGGCTAAAAAAAACCCCAACAAAAACAAAACAAAAAACCCTCATGAAAAAAAACAAACCAAACAAAAAAACCCCACAACCACACAAATGGCATTGTGCTGTCACTTTGCAAGACATATGCCCAGAGGTCATAAAATATACACACTCCTGTTTGGAGATAAAATGTTTGACTCCAAATTCACTGAAATCACCAGCAGTACAGCAAGATTAGATTTAGCTCAACAAATCTGAGGCTAAACAATCACAAGTTATAGCTATATTAATAAAACTAATAAACATTCCAATGACTTGATTGAAATGTTCCATAACTATCTATAAATCAATTCACCATGTGAATGACAGTTTGAACAGTCCTTTCCTCTGAAATAAAAAGTTACATTGAGAACTGCAATATATTCCTCACTCCAGGACCTGAGAAGGTTACAAAATGCAGTCCCAAAGCCACAAGAAAATAGATTCTAATTGAAATACATCTAATTTCACTGCAGTAATCAACTTGAATAATTTCCTAGCCTGTTCACAGTAGCAGTTACAAAAGTGTCATATTTATATTAATATTTTAGCAATTTTAAACCAATGAACTGTAGAAGTTATGTACTTGTTAAACCAATTTTGAACTCCTCAGAAAACATTGAGAAAATACACTGGTGTGGTTGTATACAACTGGCTCTAGTTTCTTCTGAAAAGTTATAGTAGCTAAACACATTTTATGAATACTCAATTTCTACCCATGCTTTAAGTCTCTTAATCTTGACCAAGAGAGATTAAGAGCAGCAATGTTAGTCAACTAAATCACCGCTTCACATTAAATTTGTAAAAGTCTTAGGCAGTGATCTTTAGAATTACTGGGCAGACTACATAATACTTGTCTTGTTAACTGTTGTCAAAATATCCTGTATAATAAGTCACAGTTCAATAACATCTTACTATATTGTTCCTCTCAAATAGAACATCTTACAGGACTTGTTCCAACTCTCAAAAAAGCAACAAAGACGTAGCGATCAAATCTTAATTCATAGTGAAGTCCCAAATGGAAAAAAGAGGGGCAGGTCTGCCTGTATAAGCACTCTTTCTTTCTCCTCACTAGGGATGAGGTGGCATATATGCAAAATAGCTTGGATTAGACCTTTTGATAGGATCATTCCAAGTGAGGAAGACATCATGACAGAGTCTTCTGTCAATTAGGATCTGTTAATGTTACTGTATCTTGTTAAGCTGAAGACTGAGAGCGCAACAGAAAACAGAAATGAAATTGGAGCCTTTTCTAAATGACAATTTAAAAGAGTACAAGTTATATTGTTTTTAAAATGCTGCCAGAAGATTAGTGTTTAGCTCTTCTCATTATTATCTGTGTAAAGTATCCCTGCGATCTGTATTCAGAGTAGTATCCTAGCCTGAATCACAGTATTAGTTTGTCATTTCTTTGTGACCGGAAAGCTTGAGTTGTCTTAACTCAATCTCTTAGTCTTCAGGAGACAACATGGAAATCTTACTTCTCTTTTTTTCTACCTCCTGAAGCAGCAGGATATTGGAAATGATGTGTGTTCGGTGGACTTTATTTTCAATTCCCATTTGTCTAAGATCAACTTCTGTAAGACGGAATAAGTCCTGTAGCAAATGCCAGAGTAAGGAACATACTATACCTATTAGTTCAGGAGAACTCAAATTTCTTTCAGACAGGTTTCCTGTTTCTGATACTATAAGCTATGTAACAGCAAACGTAAGTATATTTGTGTTATATGAAGGCCTTTTGTTGTGATAAGCTATGTCATTGAAGGGATGAAGAATTTTTCTTTTAAAACATTAATTCATTGCCTTTCAATTTTTTTCTTTTAAAACAAAACTGGTCAAGATAGCTGGAGAGTTTCTAAAAGCTATGACTCCTGTGAACAACAATAAAACAACAACAAAAAAAAAAGCCCCAAAAGAGCTAGTATGCCAATTGCACTGGAGCTAATGAAGGAAGATAAGTCTCAGAGTGAACTGAGGGGCATAACAATATTGGAAGGGAAGGTTTTGGATAATCAGCAGGATATTCATTGTGATTAATAGATACATGGATTGTGACATTGCTTTGAAGTACATGAATTTTCATATAATGCATTTGGGTAACCAAATTTTAACTGTTCTCTTTTATTCCCCTTTCTCTCCACAAAAGCATTACTATTTTATTTTCAAAATAAACTAATCAATACCTCAAGACACTATGTATAAGTCAGTAAAAAATTTCAGTTTGATGTTGATTTATAAGCATGTACAAAATGTCACTCAATGATTACATCTTTCAGAGCAAAAAGAAAATGCATCCAAAGCAGAAAACTTCACAAAATAATTTCTTTTTATTTTTACTGTTCTGTATTTTAACTGTAAATCAGATTAAAAGAAATCCATAGGATGTACTCCATTTTGTTACTGGCAAGTCTTGTTACCGGCAGTATCACTAAAAGTGGCTTTTTCTAGTGGAGACTTGAAAAGTCAGGCCTAGGACCCTAAAATACAAAATCACATTGTTTCACTGTGTAAATAAGACAACTGACATAGATTTCTACTCTAAGCGAGCCACTGTTTTTGAAATTGTAATTTTAAAATTTATCTTTCAAACTAAAATCACTGCAAAAGCATCACATTCTTTGATTTAGACTCAGTAGTCCTCTAATTGCTGGAAGCCTCAACTTTTTTATGTCACTAGCTATAACTGTCTTAAAAGCTGTAAGGGAAATTTAGCCATGACTGAAAGTGTCATATTAAGCATCTGTCAAATGATACCTCATATGTATCTAATGACATGAAAGGAGGAAGTTGAATAATTATTACTCTTACTTAATCCCTTTCTAGGTTTACCCAAATGCAAAAATTAGTACTAATGATGAATTCACATTTCAGTAGAAAGGATTTTTCATCTTTGGCAACAGTGACAGAGGTTCCCTTTGCTTCTCTCAAAAAACCCCAATACCCTTTCCCCCTAAGCCCCCAAATCATTCTCCAAGAAATACAAAAAAGTACAACTGGGATAGGGATATGTCTGTTCTTCAAACTTTAGGAAAAAGCTTGTAAGGAGGAACAGAAAAAGGGTTGGTGTTATCTCCAGTACTGAACAGCATATGCTCAGTGTTACACAGTGGGAGCTTTTATAGACACATTTTTTTGATTTTTTAAAGTAGCTTTAAAAAACTTGCTGCATTTTGCAGCAGACAACACTAACATGTGAAAATTTTATTTTTTGTAAGAACAGTCTCCCACCTTGAAGTTTTCTTTCTTCACTTAAGATCACAAGTACTTTCTGCTCTGGCTTAAGAACTAGTTAGAGCAGCTGACTGAAATGCAAAAACTCTGTCTTCTACAGCCATGAATTTACTACTCAGCTAGGAGTAATTTAATTCAAGAAACTATGCATCACTGTTCTCCTCAGCAGAATAGATACAAATAAAAACCCCAGTGTAAGTAGTTATTAGTAATTACTTTTGAAAGTAGGAGACAAAGGCAATTACCTAGACTTTCAAGAACTTAGAAGCTTGGTTCAATATGCTTCTTAAGTATATGCCTAGCATTAAGCAGGTTAATAAGTATGTGAAGACAGGGTAAGTCAGGCATATCCTCAAATTTAAGTTTTGTTTCAGGACAATATTCAGTTTGGCTGAGGAACTAAGTGATAACACTCTTGTAATCTACAGATATCGTAGAAGTGAAATTGTGACTCACTGCCTTGAACTTAAGTCCATTGTACCCAGAATGATGCACTAAGCCTATTTTTAAATATTGCACTTCAGCAAAAACTTTTTACAGGCAGCTTTCAGGCTCAGTAAGTAAACCATCTTTGTTGACTGTCAAAACAGCTGTCCCATGGTTCTACATTACTGTCTTCTGTGTTACAATGGTAGTGTGGCCCAGAGAGTGGTGGTGAATGGAGTGAAATCCAGCTGGCGATTGGTTGTGAGTGGTGTTCCCCAGGGATCGGTGCTGGGGCCCATCCTCTTCAACCTCTTTGTTGATGATTTGGATCAGGGAATTGAGCGCACCCTCAGTAAGTTTGCAGATGACACCAAGTTGGGGGGAAGTGTCGATCTGCCGGAGGGTAGGATGGCTCTGCAGAGGGACCTGGACAGGTTGGATCGCTGGGCAAAGGCCAACGGGATGAGGTTTAATGTGGCAAAGTGCCGGGTCCTGCACTTTGGCCACAACAACACCAGGTAGCGCTACAGGCTGGGAGCGGGGTGGCTGGAAAGCTGTGTAGAGGAAAAGGACCTGGGAGTGCTGATTGATGCTCCCCTGGACANTACTGTGTCCAGTTTTGGGCCCCTCACCACAAGAAAGACATGGAGGCCCTGGAGCGTGTCCAGAGAAGGGCAACGAAACTGGTGAAGGGGCTGGAGCACAGGTCTTATGAGGAGTGGCTGAAGGAACTGGGCTTGTTTAGTCTGGAGAAGAGGAGGCTCAGGGCAGACCTTATTGCCCTCTACAACTACCTGAAAGGAAGTTGTGGTGAGCTGGGGGTTGGCCTCTTCTCACAGATAACTAGTGACAGGACAAGGGGAAATGGCTGCAAGTTGCGCCAGGGAAGGTTCAGGTTGGCAATGAGAAGAAAATTCTTCTTGGAAAGGGTGGTCGGGCATTGGAACGAGTTGCCCAGGGAGGTGGTGGAGTCGCCATCCCTGAGGGTGTTTAAGGAAAGGTTAGATGTTGTACTTAGGGACATGGTTTAGTGGGTAATAGGTGGTGGGGGGATGGTTGGACTGCATGATCGTTGATGTCACTTCCAACCTTAATGATTCTATTCTATTCTATTCTAATGTGCTTCTAAGTCTTACTGACTGAGCCCAATTGAAAAGTAGAAAATGCTGTCCTTTTCCTAATTGTGACAAATTCTACTTATATTTACAATTGTTTTATTTTTATTTTGCTTGGATTATGAAACAACCATGACACTCACTAAGAGCTCTGGTATACAAGCAGCACAGATGTGACACACAAGCCAATTTTAAACAAACTTAAGTGCCACCTCATGAAACTTTGATTAGGGACCAAAAATTGTTTAAAAGTGAATCCAAGGATATTTTGAGTTGATTAGAATATTCAGTTGTATTTTTAACATTTATTTTCTGAATTAGGAATACAGCAAGACAGAATTAAACATGTCAAAGCAGCATTTAATTGATGATATAGTATGCAAGTGTCAATAAATTTGTACATGAATGGTAAGAACTGAAAACAAAATGGACAACGAAGAGGCAATTTTGACCAAGTAAGACCCGTGGGAAAAGGGCTTCCTAAGAATTTCTACATAAACTTCTAGGGATGTTCAAGATGACTCATATAAGGTCCTTCTGTAATGTGGTATTTGCTCAATAGAGATTATTCTTAAGACACATAGTATCCATTTACCTATTAAAAACTTCATATAACAACCAGCACATAAGTTTATATTTTATCTAGTTCTGAATTTTAAGAAAGAAACTTATTTGTTAAATTTTGCAGAACAAAAGTTATCTATGTGTTCTTGGTCTGGTGAACATGCCCATTTGTTACAATCTGAGGCAGCCAAGACTAATGTATGACAAGCAGCATTAGAAACAGTAAAATGTCCATTTTATCTCGTTCACCAGTAAGTGACTATTTCTCTGTAAGCTTTAGTGCACAGCTAGAAAAGACATTGGTTTTATTTTCCCCTTTCCTAAGACAAAAGTAAACTAGCAGCATTTAGGTTTTTTGCTCCAACATCGTATCGCTGAACATTAGTTATTTGGATTATATTCTTGCTTGACATTTTCTCAAGAATTTTACTGAAAAAGCCAATTCTTACCTCTACACCACCATACTGTTCAAAGAGTGTGCAATATTCTGCAAGACCAAGCTGGATCAGCCAGTTAAAAATGGGTAGATACTTCATTATCTATTCCCTCACCTCACAATGGCTTTGACTCTGAAAAACAAAACCAAAACCCAATTAACAAATACTATTGCTTAGGTATGTTAAATGACTGAACAACTCCGAAAGCACTTAATAGCACAGAAGTTCTACCACTATGACCAAAGAGATTAATACTTTATTGGCTGCTTGGTAATAGGTAGTTATCTATGCATTAAGAGTATTACATTTAACTCCTGGTTTCACTGTAATCCTCATAAAAAAAAAAGCAATGTTCAAGGTTGTATTTTGTTTAGCTCTCATAGCTGAATTAATCTGTTAGAAAATTAATCAGTCACTCAATACTGTAGTATCAAAAAATACTCAGCCTTTGTATTCAAAAAGTATGTTCCTCAATATGCTCATTCAGTGATAACGCCATTCTTCTTACAAGCGTAACACACGACAAAATGTACAAAATGAAGAGGACTAGCAAATGGAGCAGTGTTACCTGTAGGAACATCAAGGAAGCAAAGGAGGCTGCATATTCTGTAACACAGTCAAAATGAAAAAAGATTCTGTGGCGGGTGTTTGTCCAAGATGTGAACATAGCTAAGGTCAACCTGTTATGGAGTATTTCTACAACAAAAGCAACTGAGAGATTGTTACAGTTTGGTCTCTATCATCTGAATTGGAGTTATATGTAAATATTTTTTGTTACTTTTTATTTTATTTTTTCATTGCTAAAATGAAATTTAAAAATAGACATTAAGATGGTCACATGATAGACATAGGAAGACAAAAGACAGACACACAAAATATTCTCCAAACATCATTGCTTTATATAAGCAGTTATGTAAAATCAACATAAACAAATACTTAAGATTCCAAAGAATTGCTGAGTTTGTGAAGAGATTTCTATCTGCAAGTTTGAGCACATCCTAAATAAATTCAAGGATATATATAACTTGTGACCTGAATATTTCTCATCACAGTTCTGATGCCAGAAGCAGGAAATGCTCATGTTCAAACATGTAGTGCCTTTGATCACGTATTTTGATACATTTTTTTTATGTGAAGATTTTCCTCTCATCTATACTGCAGGAAAAGTACTTGCTCATTAGCTGTATAAACCAACTGGAATTATGACTTTTCAGCCACAAACCACTTGTTCCAACACTCTGCCTACTCTGAACATGTGACAAGAAGCTGCCAAAAGGCTGACACGTTATGGTCAGCAGAGCACCAGTGTTGCTTCTTTCTGTCAGACAGAAAAAGCTGTTTAGCATTTTTATAGTTCTTGGAACACTGGAAAAGTGTTGAAACCTTAATTTTTTTAATTTTTTTTTTAAAAATACATATTGCAAACCCAAAGACACTGTCCTGCATAAAGGCAGGCCACAGTAGCAGTAATACCTGTGTTAAAGTACAATACATTCCCAGAAATATTTTTAAAACATCTACATTAGAACTAGTACCTTTAGTAAAATACACAAAGTTTTGGAACAGACATTGTTTTGGAAGCCACTATGAATTTTGCCTCGGTGGTCAACCTTGGAAACAAGTCAAAATGGTTACACTTTAGAGATACATATACCTTTACACTGCAGAAGTTGCAATCCTGGAATTCGTCACTTCATGATCTATTAAAGAACAAACCTGCTAATTTGTAAATCACGTTGTGAAATCCCTCTATCCTCCATCGGAATACTCTGCTTTATTACTTGTTTTATTGCAGGATTTTTATAATTGTGAAAATATTGCAGGCTATGGATTACAAGTATACATCTGAAGAATGGTACTACAGTAACCACAAGCACCTTGTGGAATAACATCAATCAGAAAATCTCAACATTCAATGGACGCACCACAAAAGAATTTCTTTGAGGAATGTTAAAGTCAGAGAACATTCTTATGTGAGGTGAGGACAAGCTCAGCCACTGAAATCTTTCCTTTATTGGTTTGCTTTAAACAGGTACTCTCAGGTTGCAAGATGGTCAGCATGAAAGGCATATGATTTCCAGGAAGACAAAAGGAAAAGAGTGAGTTGGTTAGGACATTAGTAAAAGTGTGGACAAATAGCTCTTTTTCTCGTTCATGCACTTCTAATTCAGTCTCAGACTATAATTTTGTTTTCATAAGAGAACTTGTTTTCAAAACTTTAATAACTTCACTAAGAATATACTTTTTAAGACTACAAATTTTACATTTAATTTTGAATATTTAGCTTCCATGCTAATACATGACAATTAAAAAATATATACAAGAATTGGTGGAGAGTCACCACACTTATCATTCCAGAACAAAGAGCAGTTCTGCACTAAGCATGAAAGGAATCCCAGAATTTCCAGAGAGCAACATTCTCTTTAAACAATATGGTGATAAACAGTGGCTATCTAATCTCACTTGACCAGCTGCATTTGCTCTGTTATTAATTTATACTGAATGAAAAAAAAAAAACCTAACAAACCAAACCCAAACAAAAGAACTCACCGCCAACCACCCTGCCTCCAAACCTCCATACCAAAGGAAATTCAAGTGCATGCAAATTATGTTAACCTTAGGTGACAAGATACTGAGATACAAAATGTACTGTTTTCAAATGTAGTGCACTTACACCTTTGAATATGATTATTTTAAATGCTATTAAGTGTTTGTTGACACCTGTGTAGATTTTTTCCTACTGTTTTAATGAAAATTTTGTTCCTACAGCTGAAGGAGAAAAAAAAATATTTCAAGATAACTAATTGCCTTTATGATCCTTCTGCTAATGGTAGTTTCGGTGAAGAATGGTAACAGAAACATTAACTCAAACACCTCTTATTTAATCAATATTACACTGTTAATTGGATGCAGGGTACAACCTAGTGGTCAGGACACGAGATATATTCAGAGTCTGTTCAAGGTTAAGAGTAAAATGAAATTACAAAAATATATTGTAAAAGGCTAAATATTATGAGAACTAGTTTTAGGCAGAGGGAATTTACTATTATTCTTCTACTTTTACACTATTAATTTTTATTTCTGAAAATAAGATTAACTCTTGTTTAGGGCAGGTAATGACAACATTTTTTAACATCCAAAATACGACTATAAACACACTGGCAAGGTGTGTGGCAGATGTTGGGCACATATTTTTTCCCTACTGAGAAATGACTATCCTTCCTTTTCAGAGGAAGGAACAAACAACAAAATATAGGATGACAGCATGTATTCGAGATATTATATCTACACGAGTAAGAGTTTTCTTAAGGATTTTAATCACTTGAACTTCACAGGCCTTCCTAACTAGCTCCCTTGAATCAAAAGCCCATCAGTTTTGTTTTCAGATGTACTTTCATTTTCAGGTGCACCTTTATTTTCCTCTGGCATCAGTGATATAAACTCTCTAAATTACAGCCTCAATAAAGCTGATCTTCCCATACAACATTCTGTACACATCAGGTGGCACTAAGTAATAACACTGACCAAAGATCTGTTCTCTTTGCTGATCACATTTTAACTGTTTATGCTTAACTAAGCAATTTAGACAGGTATTTCTTGAAAGTTTTATTGTAATGCATGTTTGAATGGCAGAAAGTTTCTGCCATTGGACTGCCAGTTTCTGAATGCATTAGAATGAAAAACTAAAAAAGCTGGAAGCGATCATCATGCTTGTGATGCCACTTCTCAGAGATTTTACCATCTTAACACAAAATAACTACCTTTTCTTTTGTAGATCAGGCCATATTTTTATTTCTCCTCTCCCTTCTTTAAACAATTTGCCAAGTGTTAAACATGTTGTCAGTAGTACAGCTTAAGACAATAAATCAATGTATTTTGGAAAAAAACTCAGAAGCTGACTGTTCTGTAAAAGGAATACTAAATGCAGAGTGGGAAAGTCAGAAGATACCAGTCAATGACCCAAAGCTTGTTTCACCTCTATGGCAGTGATAACATCTTAGTAAGAAAAGTAACCTCCTTCTCCAAGATTTGTTAATATAGTAATGGTAAACTGTCATAATTTCAGTGAGACTCGTTCTAGCCTACTGCCTTAAACAAAACCCAGAAATTTTCTAGTTAAGAATTGAACATGGTTCTTGTAATCTAGTAAGACTATAGGTTGGTAATGCACTGATCAAAACCAGCATGTTATAAAGCCACCATCCATCTTTTCTGTAAGCAAAAAGGCAAAGGCATCTGCAAGACAGGGCAAGAGACAGAAGCAGGAGAAATACCTGAAAAGCCATCTGTCAGTAGAACCAAAATGTCAGGCATTGATCAAACGAATACTGGCACTATGCGCTAGACAGTCCAGAGAAGGCACTTCTTGGGCCGAGGACTGAAGGAGTCAGAAACTGTGACTAAAAACCTGTTTCCCCTACTGTGACAATTCTCCTGTATTCACAGAGTTTAGTACCTTAAACTAGATGACATCAAAGACAAGTTACAATTGTTCTTTTTTTCTTCAGATAGGAACAATATGAAAAACATTGAAGTCTAAGTTAACTCTCCAAGAAAAGGAAAAATAAATTACAACTACTCATCATGTAATAATCACTAGAATCAGATTCCATCTCTAGACTTCCATCAAAACCCATCTTACAAGGTAATAACCACCTACGTAAGATAATGTCACAGATGGGTATGTGACCTATGTACAAACCACCTGCAGAAGTCATCAAGGGTGGAGAGAGAAAAAGAAAGCATAAAAAAAAAGGAAAAGAAAGCATAAAAAAGAAGTGGTGAAGAAAAGAAAGCATAAAAAAAGAAAGCATAAAAACATAATGTAAAAGAGGCTAATCTTCTTACAGTGAAGATGGTTTAACAAAATAAAACAAAGAAATAAAAGTGATCAAAGTAGTACCTATGATAAATCCCTGTTATAACGTAGAAAACAGAAGAGGAAAATAATGAAAAAAATATGGATGATCCAATTATTTTACTTAACATAAAGACACAGAATTTAAGTTCAGAAAATCTGTAGCCTAGTAAAGTGAAATATGTGCTTAATTCTCTTGAAACCCCTCTTTTGGAGGGTAAAGGGGCTGAAGA
>VWZZ01001626.1:78314-103190 GCA_013399095.1 Psophia crepitans | reverse complement strand
TGGCCGCGCCGCGCTCGTTGGGGTCCCGTCGGCGGGAGCGGCCCGGGCACCCGGGTGGCTTGGGCCGTGCCCCATCGCTTCGTCTCGCAGCGGCCAGAGGCTCACACAGACGCGGGGTCTGCGGCCTGCGCTTCCCGGTAATTAACGGGAGACACAATCAGGGCGAAAGCGGCAGCGTCGTGGCTGTAACCGCGCAGGGCGTGGGGAGGAGTTACTGTCCCGGGGAAACCAGGTCTGTCTTGGGGGGAAGAGCCCCACAACTTGGCTTTTTCCCTCCCCACCTTTTCAGGTTGTGTTTGAATGTTCGGAGAAGGAAGTGAGCCCGGGAAGGTGGAAGTCGCCCTGAGAGACTGCTCAGTGTGATTCAGGTAAGGGGTCTGTGGGGGCTACCCGTGGTACCGGACCCAAGCCCCGGTGTGGGGTAACCGTGCCCGGTTACCTCTTGCTTGCACACGTAGCTGCTGTTGACGCTTCATTTACCACAAACTTGCGGTGTGAAGTAGTGATTTCTGCGTTTTATGTGAAGCATTGAAGGTGTAAAAATATTCCTGTGTGGGATGCAATCCTGTACTTAACAACCCCCCACAATTACGTTCCTGGGCAACAGATCCCTCAGTTGGGGAAGGTGAAGGTGCTGGATGTTCTCCTGGAGACCTGGGAGACCCTGAGTGGTACGTGGAGCGCCAGCGCGGGGATTGCTTCTCTCAGGGGGGGTTGGTGAGCTGCTGAGATTGGGCTGAGCAGCACAAGGATACCTTGAAAGTTGTTTCTGTGCTGCTTGAAAATGCAGGTCTAATAGATTCGGAGTTACTACAGCTAGAACGTGCTCGGTAGTTGTGCGTTACTGCCCTTTAAAAATGCATTGTACTTTCAGTTTTCTTACTCTGGTTTCTAAATCTGGTGGTCTGGTGTGGTGCCCTGTCTGGTGTGGCTGCCCAGTGACAAAACATTCCCTGTGCCTGAACCAGGGGTTCAGAAGGTCAGAATTCTCCGTTCTGGCTTTGAAAAGTTGGGAAATGGTGAAGAATCAAGAGTTGAGTTCCCCGCCCTTTTCCTTGCTGAGTGAATATGATCCTACCCTGCTGGCTGCTGTCGTAAGGTATGCCTGAAGGAAAGGAGGTCACCAGAAGCATTGGTTTAATTAAGACTGTTGCTTTTTGTGTTTCCTCTTCTCCAAAGGATATTCTGGATTATTGGGGAATTTGGATAAAAGGGCGAAAGTGCTGCTGACCTGGAGACTCCCTTTTTAGGGAAGATGGTCAGGAGAATGAGTTGCTGCCGGCTGTGCGGGGCAGGTTGAGCAGTGACCTCTCTCACCAGAACACAGACGTTTTGCGAAGCTGTCCGTGGCCTGCACTGCAGTCTTCGCTGAAGTCCTTTCCCAGACGAGGCAGTTCACGTCGTGTTAGCAGCAGCATCTTTCCTCTGACTCTTACGTTCTTGCTGTGCGTTCATCTGTCCAGGGTGCTGCTCCGGAGGTGGCTGCTTAGTCATTACCTTGACTATACTGTCCTGCTGAAACTCTCTTGGGGTTTCTGCTTCTTATCATCATCACATGCAGGATTCTTGTCTGAGTGTCGGCGCTGTTGGATGATACGTCCCCAGTCTGCCACTGAGGTCTTGCTCAGCGCCAAGGGAGCCCCCACTCCGGTGTTCGGGGTGCCAGGCTGGTGCCCACTTGTTACATGATCTCACAGTTAAGGAGGCACGTCCAGTAGACCTCCATGTAAGCGCCTCGGGACACCCCGCTCACCGGGCACTGAAGTTTGCGTTGGGACGGACCCAGAAGCCGTGTCGTGTTGTCTGCAGCTCCCTGGCCCGGTGCAGCAGCCTGCTGCGCGGCTGGCGCTGTAGTACAACAGTCAACTTCTTTGCGTCGTCTGTCTTGCAGCTAATACATTCAGGTTTCTGCCTTATCACAGCACCTGAGTGTTTGGACAATAATATAAATGTTAAGAATTTAAGGCTTTTTATACCACTCGTCACTTAAGAAGAAGCCAAATGCAAGAACAAGGGCTTTTGCAATATCTTAAAGGCATAATTTTTCCATCAGTTTAGTTACATTACACACTGGGTACCTCAGGGTGGTGTTAGGAGTGAGAGCTTACAGTCCTACGTTACCTACGGTGTGTTGTGCAAGCTGACAGGCTTTGAAGAGGGAGAAAATCCAGTCTTGAAGTTGAAACCAGAAACCTGGGGATGAGTTGGCGCGTTAACCAGCGCGCCCGGCACGTACTCGGTCTGCGTGCTTCAGTCTGGCGTCAGGTGGCTGCTCCGTTACGAGCTGTTTGGGAACCTAAATGATGGAGTGGAATAAGGTGCTCTGCAAAGAATTTCCTAGCGCTTCTTTTAAAAGGACAGGTAAATGATTCTGTGGGCTCAGGGGGGGTGGTGTGGGCACATCACCCGGTAGAAGCGAAGCCCATTTCCCAGGCGGTGGGAGGGGTGGGCTCTCAGCGTTGCACTCCCAGCACAGCCTGGTGCTCTTACCATTATCTCTCATTCCTACTGTTTTTTTTTACTTTGTGGTGGCAGGGTTATGTTATCAGGTGATAAGGATTTGAATTCACAGTATCTGTCTTAAGTTAATATTTTTTTCCCCTTGGGTATGAGGGAGAAGAAATCATGATTGTACTGTGTATGTTTGGTTTAGTGTTTAATCAGGTTTCTGCCGATAAACCGTGGCTGAACTTGAACAGTTCCACGGGTGTTTTCCAGTCCTGTGTGCTTTCAGGGGCTATTGGAAGGAAAGAAAGTGTTTTATCTTCTCGGCTCTGCTTAAGTAATACAGACTTATAAAAATACTGACACCAGTGAACATTTTTAGGCAACCCAAATCTGGAAGAAATGGTAGGAGACCTTGTAATGTGCTATCTGTTGAGGAGTTTTGTTTGGGCAGTTGTAGCCCTTTGGAAATGAATGGCACTGCAACAGCAGGTACCAATTCACATCTGGATTTTTTACGGATTGACGTACACAGTGTGTACTGTGGTTACAAAACACTTAAAATTCTAATTACTGCAAGTAGTGACTGACTGCCAGTGTGAGGTATTTTTCAGTCTCACTGCTTTCAAGTGCAGCTTTTTACCTTATTTAAGGGGTGGAGGAGTGAAGAGAATCTTTTGCCATAAAGGAAACAGTGAGGGAGCTTAGTCTCTAATTTACATTTTTTTCAAACCAGGAGAAGTGGCAGAGTTAAGGGATAAAGCTCTTCGTTTTACAGAAGACAATGGCAAGCACGATCGATTAACATCTTACAGTTGGCTTATTTTGTTTTTCCTTTTTTAAAGAAGGAAAAGACTGTGTGTCCATCCTTGGTCAGATACTTGGCTGCTGGGGAATCGTAGATGATTGGAAAAGAAGCCGAGTTCTGCGCGTGTTACCGACGTGTACGTGGGAGCAGGAACAGAGGAACACGCGGAGCTGGATGGGGAGGACGGAATATTCTGAAAGGGGTTTCTTGGATGTAGCCTGCCAAGAGAAGTTAGGTGGGGGGCAGGGAAGGGCTGAAGTTCCCAGCTGTGCGGTGATGTGTCTGTGTTGGTGCTTGTAGGTCAGGTTTTTATAGCGGTGGAATCGGTTGTGAGAGGAAACTTAGGGCAGCAGTAAGCGGGAAGAAGGCGTGCTGGGCGGCAGCGTGCGTGGCCTGCCGGTGTGGGCACGACCCTACGGGCTGCGCAGCAGAGCAGGCGTGATTTGGAAGTGAGTGTGCTCCGAAGTACGTGCCTGACACTGTTTCCTGCCCTCGTTACCTGGTGGGTGCAACCAAATTAGGGTTTGGGTTTGGGATTTTTAGCACGTCGCAAGGCGAGCAAGCCTGCGAGCCCCGAGAGGCTTAATGGGATTGCGCGGTGGAGCAGCCTGGCTGCGTGGGCGGGGAGCGAGGTGCTGCGGGGACAGGCAGGGCGCCCTGCAGAAAGCACAACAGTGTTCTTTCAGTGTCTTCATTTATACTACATTTTTTTTGCAGTGCTTATGGAATATTATCTTTTAATTATTGTGTGTTATTCCTTTATTTATTTATATCTTAACAGAATGATCACATCAAAGAAATACTGAGGCGGTAGGGAGGCGCTGGTGGTTTTTAACAACTGGTTTGGGCACAGCCAAATTTTTGAGGAAGGTATTGTCTGTTTCTGGCAGCTCAGACGAAATTAAGGTTGCCTGGGGTTATACGTCTGTTCGCTTTCCCAGTGACTGTGGCAAATGGCAGATACACTTTTAAATTTAGATTAAGGGAAATTCCTTATTCAGTACTTTTATAACCTTTTAACTTCTAACACTTTAAAAAAATTTATAACTTTGTAGACTTGTGAAGCTGAATAGGGCGATTTTACGTTTTAAGTTAACGTAGGAGACAAAATTATCATTATGTAAAGCATTACAGTTGGGTAAGCTTTATTTTTTCTCCCGTAATTCAGGTGTGATGGTGAAGGTAGTTCGTGCTTCCAGGTGTTTGTCACAACCCCTTTGACTGGAATTTCCCAGATCTGCAGTGGTGCCAAAGGAGCAGTTTGTGTGAGCTTTTTCTGACAGGCCAAAACTTTTAATCTAAGCTGACTGAAGTGCGGTGGGCAGGGAAGGGCTTGTGCGGATGAGTACTGGTTGGGGAAGACGGTAGCAAGCGCTGGAGAGCTGGAGGTGATGACAGATGCTGAAGATGGTATCGCCTTCTGCTGATGCGGGTGGACTGGAAGGAGAACAGTGTTTGTGCTCTGTGCTGTCACCCACTAGCCCGAGATCAGCGTTAGTTTGCATCCTGCCAGTGTTCACGTATGGAAGTTCCCCTGCTGGTGCACGCTACTCTGTTCGTGCTGGATCTGTTCACCTGGGCTAATAGAGGGCAAAAATGTGACTGAGAATGGTTCCTAATAAATGTTTCGTTCTGGAGAGGAGGTATTTTAGAGTGCTGTCTCGTGCTCCAGTCAGCCGTTCTGGGACCCTGCAGATCAAAATGGCTGGGAAGGGCTTTGCGCTATCCCCACTGGGAAGGCGAGGCAGCTCGGGTCGCGCAGAAATCCCCTCCGGTGTTGCGAAGATGGTTCTTCCCTTCCTGAGAGGGAGAGGTAAGATATTCATCAGGATATCTCCAACTTCTTATTGCTTGAAAACCATGGTGTAATACTTCACTTATCTAACATTAACACTGCTTTACTTAAAGGAAACAATTTTAACTGCTAAATTTGGTCTTGTTTGCAGGCTCATGGTAAGTCCTGTGTATAGACGTTACTTTTAACTTCAGCCTCAAAATCGACGGGCGGGTTGTAAAAACCCATTTCTATTCCTCGGGCTTTTGAGCAGTAAAGAAAAATCAGAGTCTGTGATGGCTCTCTGGTTATTCAAGAAAAGCGTTTTTGTGTTCTAGGCGCTTTGTCCTGACTTCTGTGCATCCTCGTGAGCTCGCCAGAAAACAGATCTGGCTGTGCAGTGTGTGTTCAAACACGGCGTTGTCCTTCATAGCTTGCAGCTTCTGTTCCTCATGCTTAACAATTCCTAGTTCACTAAAAATACTGATGCATGCCTAAAATGCTACCTTGTAGTATTCTTCTAAAGCTTTCTTTGGTTTTGTGACTGAACTTCCCAAGAAGCAGGCGACTAACACGCAGTGCCTACTGCCCGTCTCTGCCGCCCGTCCGTAGCCTCGCGCCCGACCTGTGCGGGGCAGGGGTTCCCTTCTGTTCTGGGCACCGGACTAAGAGTTCCGTACGTGGACGGAAATCATGGTGCGTTATGGAACTCTACCTGGATTTGAAGTTTTCCTGTTATCTTGAGGTGATCCGGAGCTTCTTTTTAAAATTCAAGGCTTTTGGAAGAAATCCATGATTAAACCTTGTTACTTGTTCCGTCTTTGTTTAACTCGTATCTAGTAAAACCTTTCTCAGTTTCTCGCTGGGTGGGAAGGTTGCCGATCTCACACTGGGGCTTAGGCCAGTGCTGTGGCCGCTTGCCGTAGCGGTGAGTTAAAGCAGTACGGACGGGCTGAGGAGGTGTTGCTGCACCCAGTGTCCTGTTCAAACCAAACAGATGGCATTTTATGCCTCAGAAAAATCTTAGTGCTTCAGCAGAAGTGGCAGGACACGGAGTAGGGAAATGTTAGCTCTCAGCACTCATTTCTTTTTTCCTAAACCACTTGACGGCCCATTCTTTTTCAAGACAGTTTACTGTATGCTATGTGCATGTTTTCACAAAATCTTCTTTAAAAGTAGCTTTTGATTCACTGTATTTATTTAAAAAAAAAAAAAGGAACCACTGACTTGTATAGGATTTCACTGCAAAGTTACAATCCATTCTCTTGGTCATAGTCTAATGGTTTTTTCACTTACACCCTTCTAGACTGAAGTCAGTTTTGACTTGTAAGGATCTTCTGCAAGCATGTGAGTCTAATACTTGTAAGAGAAAGCTTTATCTTAAAAATCTGCAAGAGAGCCAGACCTTTGAAGTTTTTCAGAAACTATACTACTAGAAGCAGCCCAAAACAAATGCCTGAAGTGCTGAACCAGATGTGAGCGCAGTAATTTTTCTGCATGTACAATTAGGCCCTGAATTTTTATTCAATATCTTCATGTCAATGACAGGTTCAGTCAGGGTTGTAGAAGTGCAGGAAGCGAGAAGGGGGAAAGCTTTTCTGGGAACCACCCGTGAAGACACGCTCCTCCTAATTAGAAAATCAGCAGAAAGTTAGAAACTTCCTTCGCTGTGTATCGAGTACATTTAAGACCAACATATGCCCCAAACTGCAATTCTGATTTTTTTTTTAAATTACGAATTATTTCTGAACATAAATAGCTATAAGCAGAATTTTACCCTCACACAGCAACTGCCATCTTCTCTTCAGTGATCTCAAATATTGTTTCTGTTAGTAAAATGCAACAACAAGAATCTGAACAAATTTAATACTTCCTAAAGTAACTCGTGTCTCGGTGTTCTGTTTGGCTGATGAGGCTGCATTTCAGCACCAACCAACGTCAGGAAGTGGATATCAAATCATAAAGATTGGAATTTCCTTTGGAATATATCCTAAAGGTGGAAATACAAAATACAACAAAATTGATGTTGAAACAGAAAAAAATCTGTAGCTAATTAACTGATTTAGTGACTAAATTAGAGTAATCAGAAAGCAGTGAGGAAGCACCTGAAATTGCAGACGTGGAACCCAAATGGTGAGGTTCCCGTTTCCAGTCTCTGCTGTCGTAGGAAGTCGGTACGGTAGCAGCGAGGGAAGAGCCCGAGTGTGACTTCTTAGGCGGTGGCTGCGGTTAGTGCAAGAATATAAAGGCTGCGGTATCAGCTGCGATTACTGACATGGTCTGTCTCCTCCCTTCCGTTTGCAGAGGAAAAGCTGCTTATTCAGGCCGTTACCTACAGCTGATGAGCTCCAAGAAGAGCGAAACCTTTTAAGACAGGTCCTGTAGTATTGGCCTAGCAGCCCCAGGCGCGAGCAGGCACCGCAGCGGCGTGTGCTCCCGAGGCACCGCTGGCTGAGCCTCTTGCTGCAAGGCAAGGGCAAAGCAGTCCTTGGCTTTTGCTTTCTGTGGATGTCCTTGGTTTGTACCCAGCCAGGTGCGCCTGCAGAAGGCGTGCGCGTGTTGTGGGGTGGGAGGGAGCTGTCAGAGGTGAGGGAGAACTGTGGAACAGAAAGGGGTGTGAACAGGGGAAGGAAGAAGCCAAGAGAAGCGAGAGAAATGTTGGAGTTTACGGTGCTCTTGAAGATGTTTTAGGTGGTGACCGACTGTAGAATTCTCCACATGTATTGGTGTGGGATACACATGAGCTTTTCTGTTAACTCCGGTGTAGGGCCTCCCCTTGAAGCCCTCGAGCAGTGTTAGTGTAGTTACTGAAAGAGGGAGGTGGAGGGAGGAAGGGAAACGGTAACCTTCTGGAAGGTGTGCATCACACACACTCAGCTGTAGTTTGGTGGGGTACAGTGCCCTAAGGTGAACAGTGCCTTGCAACAAGTATATACAAATAACTGTTAACATTTGACGATTTTTTTCCCTAATATCATTTAATAATAATTAAATTATGTTTCTTTAGCAAATATTTTAGTGCAGTGCAGCTAATTCCCTGCTGATTCTCAACGTTATGAATTTAAAGAATCTTGGACAAAAATCTCCCAGGGGCCTGGAGGCTAGTCTTCCCACTGGAGTAAAAAAAAGATAAATGCCTTTTTATATATGTATACAGACACGCAGATATACACACACTTACGTGTAAGTAAAAATAAATTATCTTTATAATATTACAGAGTCTCTAATTTTCAACAGCCTCTAATCTGAATGCTCAGCAGAGCGAGCTGGGCACACGCGTTACGACAGGGCTAGTTGAAGTCGGAGCAGGTTGCAGCTTCCGCTCCATTCTCGGCAGGTAAATCGGCAAACGCAGCCTGCGCGGTGCAGCGCCGCGGCACCCTCGGCTCTGAGCCAAGCCTGTCTGATTTCAGCTGGAGCGCTCCTGTCTGCTGAGACTTGTAGACCGCAGGCAGTGTTAGTACCTACACTGACTTCTCCGGCACAGAAAAGATAAACTCTGCCAGTACTGGGTTCAGCTTGCTGATTTCAGATTTTCTTCCTTAAACAAAGTTTCTGCCTCTTGACGTAAAGCAGAAGCACATTCTGTGGAACCAGCACCATTCTTGCTTTAAATTCAAGCGCCGTTCCATCACTGCAGGGAGGAAGTTCTGTGTTTCACTGAGTCAGGCTTGAGCAGAACGCTTGTGCGCTCTCCTGCAAGTTTTCTGTACTTCCACCGTAGGTGGTGGGTGTAAATTTAGCTCACGCCGTCAGAGCGAGAGCTGATGGGAAGACCGAAACCTGTGGAACTCACTTTTACTTCCAGCTCTCCAAGCTTATCAGAATCCTCGAAACTCTGCGAGATGTCCAGCTGGCAGAGACTGGCTCTGGTGAGCAAATTCAACCGCGGTTGGTTTTAACAGCCTTTACGGGTTGGACCTACTCTTAGTCCTGTCCTTGGGTGAAGCAAGAGCTGCCGTAAGGCGCGTGTCCCCTTCGGATTGCTAAAGGTTACAAAACGCTTTTTGAGGCAGAAATACCCGCGGCAATCATGCAGGACAGACCGTGCAGGCTCACTGTCGCATCACCGTGGCTGGAAGCAGAGGAAGTTATTTGATGATAGTGCTTTTGCCAGAATAGCAAAACAGGATGTTCATGGTGAAGCACCTCTGAGTGTGAAATTCACATGTTTATCAGATTTTAGGGTTTCCCCTCTGAAAAGGCCGGTGGCATTACGGGCAGTTTGTGTCCAGGCATAGTTCTGTAAGCACTGGAGGTTTCAGCCTGTCGTTGAATTGAGTGTTACTAAAGCTAAAAACATTAAATTCCAGTGTTATTCAGTTATTTATATGTGCATCAATTCCATATGTTTTGAAAAATCTGCTAGTCCCTCTTAGCACTTGAAGCAATCTCTAGACCTCTGATTTTTCTTTCGATTCAGATGTGAGTATAGAATTTACTTTGACCATGACTTCTGAGTCAATTTAGCAGCAAGAGAGAAACTAGGTTTGGTTTGTGTCACACAATACAGATTTCTAATGTGGAAAACACTGGGGTGGGGAAAGGGAAAGCAAAACAAAACCAGCCTAACACATTATCATACTGCTAAGAGTGCCTCAAGATAGGGTAGAGGTAAGAAAACCACCTCCTCCTACTCTGAGCAAGGTTTTTGGGCAGAAGGCAAATACAGCTAAAGAGTCAGAGATGGATTTCTGGTAGTCTCACCATCCCCGGGTTCCCTCTGTCAGCAGCGGTGTATCGCAGACGGTAAGTGACCGGAGGGTGAGCAGTGCAGGGTCTGCTGGAGGAAGGAAGTCATGGCAGAAGTACAAGGCCATTCTGAAGAAGGTTAGAAGGACAGTTAGCAATTGAGTCCTGGGGGGCATGGAGAGGAGCGTGGCCAGCAGGTGGAGGGAGGTTCTCCTGCCCCTCGGCTCTGCCCTGCTGAGGCCACAGTTGGAGCTGTGTGTCCAGCTCTGGGCTCCCCAGTTACAGACAGACTGGGGGGAGCCCAGCGGGGGGCTGTCAGGATGATGAGAGGCCTGGAGCATCTCTGGTCTGAGGAAAGGCCAAGAGAGCTGGGGCTGTTGGGGCTGGAGAAGAGAAGCCTGAGAGGGGATCTGATCAGTGCTGATCAGTATCTGCAGGGGGGTGTCCAGAGGAAGGGGCCAGACTCTTCTCAGTGGTGCCCAGGGACAGGCCGAGGGGCACCGGGCACAAACTGGGACAGGGGAAGTTCCAGCTGAGCATGAGGAGAAACTTCTTCCCTCTGCGGGTGGGGGAGCCCTGGGCCAGGCTGCCCAGAGAGGGTGTGGGGTCTCCTTCTCTGGAGAGACCCCAGCCCTGCCTGGACGCCCCCCTGTGCACCCTGCTGGGGGTGCCCCTGCTCTGGGTGACCCCCAGAGGGCCCTGCCCACCCCACCAGTCTGTGAGTTTCATCTCCTCCTTATTGCAGCGGCAGGTGAAGTTACGCAGACGCAGGGCTGCGGGAAGGCAGAGGATAACAGGTAGTCCTAGAGCTGTGTGTCTGTGCCCAGGCTCTGAGCTGTCCCCGGGAACGCTACCCCCGTGCGTTAGTACAGTGCTGCGACAGCTTCAGCCCGGTGCTCAGTCAGGGTCAACAACCGAAAAAAACCCCAAAACAGCTTAATTAAGCTTAATTAAGAGCCTTTTGAAAAAGAAGAATGTTGCTGCTGTATAAAGCAGTGGTGTGCCTTCAGGTTGAACACTCTGTTCCTCCTTCATGTCTGACAGCAGATGATGATAAAGATCAGTTGTAGGTATGAGTGATTTCTGTGTCAGAAACAGCTGGTCCACAGGTTCTGCCTCGAGAAGAGATGATGTCTGAGGATTGTTCATGTCTCATCAGATACCGAAATGGGTGGAGGCGGGGGAGGCATGAAGTGGAACCAGCCAGGAACGAGTCTAATAGAAGCAGAAGGGTGATGCGGAACCATCCTTTTGGTCTGACACAGTGTGGTCAGTGTTAGGTTTCTATTTAAGGTAAACAAACCCACACCCCTACAAATTTCCAGGAGTGCAGAAGAGAATCCTACAGGTTTCTTGCTCGTGCAGAAGAACCATGGAGAAGACAAAACTTGATACTGCAATTTTAACCCTGACCTGTAAAGCAAAATCCTTTTCAGCCTGTTCAGAATAATTAAAGCGTAACACCTCTGAACCGAAATATTTTTTGTTTTCTGTGAAATTCTGAGGGTTTTGATTTTTAACTTTATACAAATGCCAAGGAACATGTTCTGGATCTCCAAGCACTTGGCTTTCAACAAGCTGAAGTATCTCTGCTGGCAAGCGAGGCTCTTTTTGCTGCAAGGACCTTTGGGGGGACCTCACTTTTCTGGGTCAGTACTCTGGGTTCAGCGGTGATTTAGGGTTGGGGAAGGAAGAAAGCAGATTCTTTAATCTACAACTAATCCCAAGTCTTGGTATTGTAATGTGTAGGCTCTTCTGATGAACATCACCTTTGAGGCACTCGAAGGGTAGATGGCAGGAAGCATAAGAGGAGAAGTAAGAAATTGTTAGGCCCGGTCTGTAGAAAATAGTTGCACTGTCTAGCATGAGAGTCTCAGACTGGCTGGAGGTCGGGCATTGCGTGCGGTGGCTGCCAGCGGCCTGGCATTCCTGGCGCTGGCGTATGCCGTTGAAGTCCGTCCTTAAAGAAACGCTGCAGTTAAGATTTAACATTTCCCTTTCAGTCTTGGCTGTTCCTCTTCAAGTACCTGCACTAAGATAGTGCTTACTGATGCTATAAAAGTCTGATTAATACTTAGGGTAGTTCCATATTAAAACTCCCTGCTAATTTCATCTTCCGCATCCGTATTGGTTCCTGCATGGGGCTTCACCTGCTGTTTGTAGGCGCTTGCACCTCGGGCAGCGCGTAGCTCCGTGCGCCAAAAGCTGCAGGAAAATGAAATGCCTTTTCCTATTATATTCCATGGACAGAGGAAAAGTTAAATTCACAGCTACTTTATTTTGGAAAAGCTGGGCTTTTTTCTGCTGTCTGTAGCAATTTGATCCTTAACCTCTCATCTTTCAGCTCGTCCAAGTCAGATAATGATCCGTGCGTTCTGTGTTGCTGCTGGTGGCCATTCCAGTCATTCCTGGGCAAAGCCGTGATTCCCGCTCGTCTTTGCTTCCCACCTCCTTGTGCAGTCTGTTGTGGTTTTCCATCCCAGGCCTTTCCTAGTTGCATGCCCACTGATTGCTTTAGTCACCACTCATGGTTTGGCTTTTCCTTGGCTGCCCAGCTTTCCTGGTACGCGTGTTGTGCTTTGGACTCAGAGGAGCACAAAGTGCTCTCGGTACAAGGAATAACAAAATAAGCTGAGATCCCTCAGTGTGGAAGAGAGGCAGCTAGAGAGATATGTTGGAGATCTATAAAATCAGGAATGTCATGGGGAGGGTGGATAGCAATTGGTCATTGCGTATCTCTTGGGAGAAGACCTAGGAGGCTTGTGAATCTGACAGGAGGAGGGAGGTGCAGAAGATGCAGGGAGCTGATTTGTTGAGTTGGGGGTTTCGTGCTCAGGAATTCTTGCTGCGGTGTTGTGAATGTCAAAATTTTATGGGCAGTAAAAGGACAAACGCACAGGCTTGTGGGGAGAAAGCTGTTGATGGTTACTAAATACGAAGAATCAGTTTGGTTTAGGAAGTCTTGGCACTGCCAACTGAAAAGAAGTTCTGGAGGAGTTTCACTGTATGTTTGCCCCACTCTTGTATTCTTCCCTGTGAATCTGCTTTGGGTTCCTTTTGGAGATGTGATGCTGCGTTGGCAAGCTGGGTTTGGCCCAGAGAGGGTGTGGGGTCTCCTTCTCTGGAGAGATCCCAGCCCCGCCTGGATGCCACCCTGTGCCCCCCTGCTGGGGGTGACCCTGCTCTGGGGGGGTTGGGCTGGGTGACCCCCAGAGGGCCCTGCCCACCCCACCGGTCTGTGAATCTGTGGTTCCAGCTTTGCAGAAAAATGAGGTTGGCTTGGAAACGGGGTTGGGAAGATGGAGTGAGCGACACACGCCCCCAAAGCTCAAGAACAAGAACATCTAATATTGTCAGGGTTATTTTTTTGGTGGTGCAGAAGATTCAAGTGGTGTTGTCCCTTATGTCTTGACAAAACGGACTTTACTAAAACCAGTTAAAATATCAAATACCTGATCCACCCCTTGGAGTCCATCTGTTGTGGAATGTAGAGAGGAGCTGGCACTTGAAATAAAGCTGGTACGGTAACTGTCGTTCTGCAAGGTGACGTGCACGTTTGATGTGATGAGGGAACAAAGAGAATGGTCCGTAGTTCCAAAGCCTGTTATGCCGGGGGCAGTGTGTGAGGACAGCGGGCACCGGGGCGCCGCCCCTGCCATTCGCTTTGCTCCCCCAGGCTCTGTGAACACACGTCAGTCTACAGCGAAGTACAGCTCGAGGTAAGGTGTTGTGGGGAACCTTGGCTGAGAAGATAAGATGTGTTTAATTTAATAAAATGAATTTATTTTAGGAAGCTAGAAAAAAGAAAAAAAGAGAAACTTTTACATACAGCAAGAATACCATTGAGATTTCTTCCTTTAAAAGAAATAGAGAAGCCCATCGGTCCAAGTCTGTGGTGTTCTAAAGCAGGAAAAAATAAGGAAATAAAATCTATTTCCAGATCACTTTATACCACCATATGCTTATTTTCCTTTCATGACCAGTTCAGGAAAAAGGATTTGGTGGCTTTCGAGTTGAGTACGTGCTGCGAGATCTTCACCAGAGAATAATTACCAGGCACGGGACAACTGCTGAGGGAGCTGTTACTCAGAGAGTGCCAAGGCACGACGTCCTTCTCCTTGGTTGACATTTAAACCCAAGGAAATCTGTCCTGCCGTGCCGCACCGGGGGAGCTGGCGAACTCCCTCCCAGTGAGGCTCTGGTGACAGTGTGGAATAATTGTTTGGTATTTTTGCCTTTTTTTTTTTTGACATTTAAATACTATATTTATTGAGTTGGTGGGCCTGGTAACAAAAGAATAATACAATTTAATAATTTTAAGTGAAATTTTACACTGATACTGAATTAAGTTGCTTTTTTTTTTTTGGCTGGAGCTGCCTGAAATTTGGCCTGTCCTTTAGGGCTGTGTGGGGAAGCGAGCTGTAAGGGGTTCTGCCTGGTCCCTGTGCCTCCTGCTGTCGCTGTCACTTCTTTAATCTGTTTGCCTAAGAAAGAGAGGCCTGTCTGACCAAACTGGACTTCTTTTGTTTTTCTTTCCACCTTAAATACAATTTAAGATCTTTACTTCCTTGGCAAATGTGATTTGACCTCAGGCATCAGGTTTCCGAGTTAAATGAACCCCAGGCTGGTTTGGGTGGGAAGGGACCCCCCAGCCCCCTAGTGCCCCCCCCTGCCATAGGCAGGGACACCCCCACCAGCCCAGGCTGCCCAAAGCCCCATCCAACCTGGCCTTGGGCACTGCCAGGGAGCCAGGGGCAGCCACAGCTTCTCGGGGCACCCTGTGCCAGGGCCTCAGCACCCTCACAGGGAAGGATTTCTTCATGTTTCCTGTACTGTGCACCGCTTCAGAAGGTGTAACAGGTCTGTAGTGGATCTCTGTTATGGAATGTGGTGGGTGTGAAGAGATGTCTTTCTATTGGTCTTCTCATTTACCAAATACAATCCAACTGTTTCAGCTGAGGGGTGAAATAACGTTGCTCACAGTAAGTTGCTCTTGTAACAGAAATGCCAGCACAAACAGTGTTTGCAATTTTTGTCTTCAGAATGATTGAGGAGAGTGGGAAGAGGAGGAGGACAATGGCAGAGAAGAGGCAGCTGTTCATGGAAATGAGTAAGTAGAGATTTGAAGACATGATGTCATTTATTCTTTACGGAGAGCTTCACTCTGATAGTTTTACCAGATCATTTACATCTCGTTTCCACAAGACCATTGCCTCATCTAGCGAAAAGCATCCTGGGTGCTGGTCAGGAGGGGAAGGCAGGAGGTGGGTCACAGCTGCCTACAAGCTCATGCATTTCTAGGTTTTGTGAAACTCCTTTCTAAAGGAATATTTAAAGAATATTCACATTTCTTATCTATGGCAACATCTAAAGTTTATGGCCAACTATTAAAATAAATAATGACAGCCGACACATTACCTTTTACCTTAAAAAAACCAAAGGCCCAAAGGTTTGGGGTGTTGGTTTTGTACAGGACCATTCTCTGGAAGAGAGGCTGTAATTGTTCCTAGAAATCAAATGCCTGTGCAGAGATGATAGAACTTAAAGGAAGGAGACATAGCCTTTTAAAGAGAGAGGTGCAGTTAGAAGTAAAAGACTGTATGTTTACATGTCATCGTGTTATTTCACTTTCCCACCTGAACGCAGGCCTGAGTGGAACCCCTAGGCCAGGCAAGCACGTCCCCTACAGGCTGCTGAAGGTCTGTCTCTAAACCAAACGTGTATTTGTGCTATGTTGTTGGAGGAATTCCAGAGTAGCAGTCTTAC
Organism: Psophia crepitans; assembly: GCA_013399095.1. NCBI lineage: Eukaryota > Metazoa > Chordata > Aves > Gruiformes > Psophiidae > Psophia > Psophia crepitans. Next base: position 87,705 of record VWZZ01001626.1, on the reverse strand, counting down.
TGTGGTCGTAAGCACCTTATAATTTCAGGAACAGTTTCATTCCTGGCTCATGTATATCTGCTGCTTCTCATCTGAGGCCTGTCTGAGGGGGAACAGTATTTCTCCCCACCTTCCCAGCTTGCTTTGTCTTTGAGTTTATAGTCGTGTCCCTTGTTGGCTTGTTCAACATGTGGCACAAGCGAACTCCTGTAGCCGCCCTGCTGTACGCCTCGTCTCCTGCTCTTCTCTGCCTCCATTCGGGTTCCCTTGAATTGCCTGTGGTATCCTGGGTGAAATCTCGTTAGGACCTTGGGAAAGGACAGTGGTACTTCCCCACAAGAAACGCTTTGGCTGGCCCATCAGAATGTGATGTTTGTCCCATCACGTAAAAGCGGTGCAGTCAGCTTGTGATCATTTAGTGCAGCCACTGACCCACCAGTTTTTAGCTTTGGCCAAATTGTTAAAAATATTCAGACTACTTCTGATTCCCTTTGTACGAGGTGTCTCTCCTTGCAGCTGTGGTTCTTGCTGGTCATGGCCAGTGCCAGTGCTGGTGTACAGCCAGTCTGACCTGCCGTTCTGTGTAAGGCTCTCCAGCGTACCTGTATGAGAAACAGGAGGCCTCCAGCTCCACCTGTCCTGTGGTGCAGTGTTTCACTCTAAAAGTGAACACATACATGTTTTCCTTCCTAGATGAGCTTCACGCACAGAGTGGGCGTGCGACATGTAAAACTGATGCTTGCCATGATCGTTTGTTGTTGGTCAACGTACAAACGTGCTGAAGCGTTTAGATGATCGCTCCCGTGAGACAAGCGTAGACCTTGGCGTTCGCCTGCGTTGGACCTGCTGCCCAAGGAGGTGCTTGTTGGTTTTGTAGTACGTGTGAAGCTGGCTGACAGGCAAGAATTCCGGGCAAGCTCTTGTAATTTCTCTGAACTGCAGAACACATACCGAGTTTGTCTTACAGAATGGTGTAAAGAAGGTGGAGCCGACTTTTCTTGGCCCCATGGCAGGGCACAAGGCAATGGGCACAAACTGGAACACAGCAAATGCCGTCTGAATGCAAGACAAAACATTTCTACTGTGAGGGTGGTTGAGCACTGGGAGAGGTTGCCAAGTGAAGTTGTGGAGTTTCCATCCTTGCAGATATTCAAACTCGACTGAAGGCAGTCATGGAGAGATTGGTGTAGCTGACCCTGCTCGCGCAGGGAGGTTGGGCTGGATGACCTCCAGCAGTCCCTTCCAGGCTCAACTATTCTCTGACTCTGGGCTGTATGGATCACCTTGAGAACCCATCCCACTTCATCGTCAGGCAGCTTAGGAGAATGACCTTGTGGAAGCTTTTGTGGTTGTGTGACACAGGAAGGCGAGAACAGGAAATAGGCATCTTTTTGGTTTTGTTTTTGTGTGTAGCTGTTAAATGACCTTATACCCACACAGACACACGCACACACGTATATTTTGTATCGACAAAGCATTTTGTGAGATTCCTGGTCTGAAAGATAGATGTATGCCCCCTAATTCAGAGTTTTGAAAGAGGGTAGATTAAACTGAAAGAGGGGAGGTTCTTTCTAGAACCCTCTAGAGGGTTCTTTCCCCTCTAGAAGCTAGGTAGGAGGCAGCAATCCTTCCCTGGGAGGGTGCTGAGGCCCTGGCACAGGGTGCCCCGAGAGCTGTGGCTGCCCCTGGCTCCCTGGCAGTGCCCAAGGCCAGGTTGGATGGGGCTTTGGGCAGCCTGGGCTGGTGGGGGTGTCCCTGCCCATGGCAGGGGGTGGGGCTGGGTGGACTGGGAGCTCCCTGCCCACCCAAACCAGCCTGGGGTTCTATGAATGTTGCATAGAAAATGCAAAATGAGCTGGTTTGTTGTAGCTTTGGATCCAAATACTCCAGTGTACAATACCTGGCCAAGCACTTCCCTGAAATACATTGGAGACTGGTTTTCTAAAGAAGATAGTGTGAAATAATCCACCTGAGTTTGTTGCACCATAGTATCGAGCAGAACGCTCCTCGGCTGCTGGCTGGTCTAATGCCGCTCTTATGGGCTGTCATGGGGAGCCTTGGATTGGGAAATCAGCCAGCCTCCTCTTATGACAGTCTTTTCACCTCATGTTCTACGTCAGTGATGAAGAGAAACATTCCTCATCCCTTCCCAGGCACAGCACATAGGTCTCCAAGAACTAGCAGATGCCTTGGCATTGTATTTGCAAAGTTGTGATGAAAGATCTAAAGGACAAGAATACTTTCTTCCTTAAATTTGCAACTGTGAGTCAGAGGCTTGTACCGAAAGGTCGCTCAAGTGAGGTATTTGCATGTTGGTTTCTGAATTCAGAATGTAGGAGAGAATAAGTTACCACCTTTGAGCAAGACCTCCCGATATAGCAACCAGATGCCTTCTTCGGGAGGATGTGGGTTTGGTTCTCTCGTTTGGCTTTTAGGTAGCTTTTAGAAGTCTGGATTCTGTAAGTCAGTGATCCGCGTTCTCAGTTCTCTGCTCATCTAGGCTCTGGCTTTTGAGAGACCTATCAAAGACGGCAGCAGATCCTGCTTTTGCACACTCCTGTGAGAACGCAAGAGGCGCAGGAGCCGTGTGCGTCCGTGCCCTTGCCCACGCCACACGGATTGTTTCTGATGACGCCTTGGCGCTGCACTGACCGTAGGATGCAGCTGCTAGTGCTGTCGGCACGCGAGCCATTTTAAAGGCCTTTCGGTTTACTGTTCACGGGAGTTTCAAGACCTGACTTGTTGGCTGCTTCCAAATTAGAAATGATCCATAGTGGACTGTAAGCCAGTATCATTTGTCACCCCCACATCACTCATCGTCGTGTGTGGTCGGTACGGGAGGCGCACAGCTCGGTTTGGCAGAGGGTTCGCACAGCTTCCTGCAGTTGCTGGAGCTGGCAGATGCGGCACAGCCTAGCGATAGATGGTGGCACCCAGACCCTTCGTGACGCGTGGTGTTGGAAGGTGTGCTGCTTACGCATCTTGAAGCGGGAGGTTGTTGGTGAGAGAAGATTTTTGTATTTTACTCTGCTTTTTCTTCTGCCTCTAACCTCATCTGGCCCTGTTTGGGAGACCAAAAGCGTGCTCCTGGTGGGGCTGCCGCACCGCCGGTGGCAGGAGGAGCAACCCCCCTTTTGGTCATCTCTTATCTCTGTGTGCATGTCTTCCAACATCAGTGCAATCCTCTTCCTTGCCGCTCGCTCGCTTCCTTTTAAGGTGCTCGTATCAGTCTCAAACCTGGGTGAGTATAGAATCCATGCTGGAAATGACTTTGCCATGAGATACCTAATAAAAATCCTTGTCATTTTCCTATGACAAAGATGATGTACGTGAAGAAACACTCACACCATTTTTAAATAATTCCTCAGATAAGCTGAATGTTATAGAGGAAAGAAAAACACAAACTTTTTTTTATTCATAGGGACGCAGAATTTTGATGTCATCAGACTTTCAACGTATCGAACAGCCTGTAAACTGCGGTTTGTACAAAAAAGATGTAATCGTAAGTTATAATTACTCTTTATCTTCAAGAATTTCTCATGCATGATTGTATCAAATATTTTACCCATGTGAATTAAGTATAGCAAGAGGAAGAAATGTTTTATCAGACAGTGGCAGTTGTTACTTAAACTAAACAGATTATATATCCAGTGAAAAAGAGGCCGTGATCTTTGTGCCATATTCTGTGATATCTCCAGATTTCTTATTTAACCTTTCTAAAATTTAAGCGGAATGGGCCAGCCTGGCGTATGTCGGTTGCCCGAGGTGTTGGGTGCGGGCAGGCTCCTGTCCCATCACGGTGTGCCGCAGAGCGCCTGGCCGCTGGGCACCGCGCTGGGCTTGGCGCCGCAGAGCGGCAGTGCCCAGATCCGGTCAGGGCGGCGTATCCGTAACGTAGTGCCCGGACAGAAGTCCCTAAGCTCGTACCAGACTAGTCAGTGTGAGTTTCCTTGTCCTGTCCATGGTCCTTTGGCCTTGGATAGCTCACCACAGCAAAGACTCATCCGAGGGTGAAGAGGTGATGCTGCTTTGCATTCTGCTGCTGGGCAGAGCAAAGAGCGGAACAGACTAATGCGTGCAGGAGTAGGCCCGTCCTGCCAGCGAAGGGGGGTTAGGGGGTGTCTGGTGTGGGGAGAGGGCAGGAGAACAGTGAGGACTCCTGCAGAGGACACGTGCAGCTCCACAGTGCAGAATGTAGCTCCTCCGCAGCACAGCTGGCCCCGGGAGGTGTGTGTGTCTCAGAGCTGTTGTGGCAGTGCCTTCAGCTCCATGGGCAGCCTGCATCAAAACCAGTGTGGCCAGCAGGGCCAGGGTGGGGATTCTGCCCCTCTGCCCCGCTCTGCTGAGACCCCCCTGCAGTGCTGCCTCCAGCTCGGGGGGCCCCAGCACAAGGAGCCCATGGAGCTGCTGGAGCGAGGCCAGAGGAGGCCGCGGAGATGCTGCGAGGGCTGGAGCCCCTCTGCTCTGGAGCCAGGCTGAGGGAGCTGGGCTTGTCCAGCCTGGAGCAGAGAAGGCTGCGCGGAGCCCTTGGAGCCCCTGGCAGGGCCTGCAGGGGCTGCAGGAAAGCTGGAGAGGGGCTGGTTGCAGGGCAGGGGGGGCCAGGCCAAGGGGAAGGGCCTGAAGCTGCAGGAGGGGAGCTGGAGCTGAGCTGGGAGGCAGCAATCCTTCCCTGGGAGGGTGCTGAGGCCCTGGCACAGGGTGCCCCGAGAAGCTGTGGCTGCCCCTGGCTCCCTGGCAGTGCCCAAGGCCAGGTTGGATGGGGCTTTGGGCAGCCTGGGCTGGGGGGGGTGTCCCTGCCCATGGCAGGGGGTGGCACTGGGGGGGCTGGGAGCTCCCTGCCCACCCAGACATGTCTGGGATTCAATGATTCTGTGATTCTATAACTTTTTCATTCCTGTGGGAAAGTGTTAATTCTTGTCTGCAATTCGTGCCTTTGAATTAAAAATCTCTCTTAATCAGTAGAGAGGTATGAAGAACTGCTAATTAGAGTGCATTGCCCCCTTTGGGCCCAGGTCACTGGTGCCATGCACATGCCCTGGGTAGCCTTTGCCATCCGTGTACGTATCGATGAGGCTGCACATTGATGGTCTTTGGACCACAGGGTGATCCGGGGCCATATGCCTGGCGTGAGTGGGTAGCCTGGCTTTTATCGCTGGGGGGTTTCTGTGAGAAATAAAGATGGGGTTTGTGTAAGAAATGTTAAAGGTCACAGTTGTACTTCAGACCCTGTTTAGGGAAGATAAGAAGGAAGGTAAGAAAAGCTGTGAAGTTAGTGAGCAAGTCTGTCCATTGTAACTGTTGGGTCACTTCAGTTCGGCCTGGTGGGCGACCGTCGATGCTTAGACGTCCTGTCCCGCTGTGGTGCATACCTTTCAGGCTTTGAAACAGTTAAAGCTATTTAAAGTGGTTCTGCAGATCACTTACTGTGGGTTTGGAAAAGTTTTTCTCTAGGTTGTTAACACTTCTTAGATATGCACTGGGATATGGCAGGGGAATTTAGGGAAAGGCTTTGGAGTCCCGGCCCAGTGTTTACAAAGTATTATGCTCTGGACTTGGCAACTGGATCAGCTGGAGCAGCCACAGTTTAACTGGAACATCAGGTTCCTCCTTCAGTACTGAACTACAAGTCAGCATGAGAGTGTTGAAAATTACTGTAATCAATTTGTAGTGGATTTAGAATATGGCTGATGTCTTTCTGAAATGAAAATGTCTAACTCTCCTGGAGGAAGTTTTTCTGTCGGAACAGCCAGGAGCTGGAGGGAAGGGAAGGTGTCTGGCCTCTGCTCTGTGACTTTAAGCTAGCTGCCACGAACTATGAGTATGAATATCAGGGGTTTGTCTCTCGTTTCAAGTACAAATAAGTAACTGTTCACTCCAGAATACAAGCTAACATGTACCATAACAGTAAGCTTGCATGCGTTACAGAATAGAAGTTAATTTTTTTTCCTTTATTTTTAGTTCATCTTGTTGATATCTGGAATATGATTGAAGCCTTCCGAGATAATGGCCTTAACACTTTGGATCATAACACAGAGATCAACGTGTCTCGACTAGAAACAATCATTTCATCCATCTACTACCAGCTAAACAAACGCCTTCCTTCTACTCACCAAATCAGTGTAGAGCAATCCATCAGCCTCCTCCTCAACTTCATGATAGCAGCATATGACAGGCTAGTAACTCCTCTAGTTGTATTCTTAAACTAATTTTCTCTTTTAGTTAGATGAACGCAGCCAACTGTCCGCATGCTGTTGCCCGAGTTGGTGAAGCCGTGTGTCGCACGTACGCACCCGTATTTCATGCCGCAGTAGCGCCTGCAGAGATGGGCATTGCCACAGCAGCAGTGCTTTCTGTAACGGTGGCTTGCGTTGAAAGATGAGTTGGCGCCTCCTGGAACTTGCAGGCTGCTGTAAGCCGTGTGTCTGAGCTGCAGAGGAGGTGAGACGGTGTTCTGCAGCCTGCGGTAGGACAGGATGGTAACCTCTGGGGGTATGGCACTGTGGTAAAAGTGGACGTGTTGTACTGAATCCCAACCAACAAGACCGTGATGTAATGCTACCCTGTTCTGTCAGCTCGCATCCCGTGCTAACACGCTGTGAGCCCATGAAGGCCGATTCTCATTTCTTGCTGGGAGAAGCTTGATTTCTTGTCCAGGGCCTTGTCTAGGCATTTCCTTGTGTCCAGTCTTATGAGTTGCTTTTGCAGCCTCTTTCTTCAGGGTTGGGTCTGCTGATCTGGCTGAGTAGATGTGCCTCGGGGCTCTCTGAGTTGCAACTGCAAGTCTGTCACTGTTGTTTAGTGCTTCTTAGTTTTTGTCGTTTCTTTCTCAGTCTTATCTCCTTCTGCTTTTGGCCCCTCTCCGAGCAGAAGGGAGCTGCTTGCGGCCAGGACACTGTCACAGAGACGGAGGGGTTTACCCAGGACAGTCTGCAGCTCTGAATAAGCCAAACAGTTGTTCTCTTTGTAGTGTCCGGACTTTAATCGTTTCCTAATGTCACTTCTTACTGTCACCAAAAGGAAGCTAGGGTTTCCCCCCAAAAGTCCAAGACTTCAGAACAATTCTTGTCTCACTAAGGACAGATAAAAACAACACGAAGCTCAGAGCAGGAAGATTGCTCTGGCAGTAGAATCAAATGTGTATTTTTCTGGTTAGTCCTGAATTGGTGTCAGTTGTGAGACGAGCTGTAAGGGTGAGCCGATGGGTTTAGTTATTTTGAGACAGATCACACTAGAAAATAGAGAATTTAGAAATAGAAATGGCCATGTTTTGGGGAGCTAGGTCAAAAAATTGAAGCTTTAGAGATATGTTTTTCTCCCCTCACCGCCACTGCCCCAACCCTGCAAGTTCTGCCTCTGGAACCCCAGCCCAAGGCTCCATCCCAGCACAGTGCAGCAGCTTCTCCTCAGCTTCCTCTGCCTGGCACGTGGGCTGGAGAGAAGCTGGGATGCTGCGCTGCTGCCTGGGAGAGCCGGGCGGGAGAGGAGCGGCAGGGCTGAGGCTCCCTCTCCAGGAGTTCATCAACATGACAGCCAGTGATTTTTAAAACCAGCACACGTCTGTGCTGGAGGTCCGTCGCTGGGATAGCTGTGTGGTTGGTTGAACGCGTACAGCGCAATAGCTCCTTGCAGCGTGGTGCTGGTGGTAACGTCACACAGTCATTAGCGTTCCAGCACAGAGGCACAGGAATTGGGGATTCGGCTAGCGTCTTACCCCGGAAATATCTATGCTGGCCCTTAGATAAGTGGGAAAGATGCTCACTGATAGAATAGAATAGAATCATTAAGGTTGGAAGTGACCTCAAGGATCATCTAGTCCAACCATCCCCCCACCACCTATTCCCCACTAAACCACGTCCCTAAGTACCATATCTAACCTTTCCTTAAACACCCCCAGGGATGGTGACTCCACCACCTCCCTGGGCAGCCCGTTCCAAGGCCCGACCACCCTTTCAGAGAAGAATTTTCTCCTCATCTCCAACCTGAACCTCGCAGTGTGGGACCCACAGAGCAGCACCGGTGATGGTGCGGAAGTGATGGCTCCTACCGCATCGGCGGTGGGTCGTGCGGGGGAACGGCTGTGGTGTGCTGTTCTTGGCTGCCTGCTCCCACGGAGCCGTGCGTGGCTGCTTGGCAGTTCACTCCTGGTCTGTTTTTGCCCATAGCCTCTCATGGCGTTCCAGAGTCCCTGGCACCCCAGAGTGACGGCTCATTCCCTGACCCCGCCTGCAGTCAGGTTTTTATTTCATTTCTAGAAATTGCATTTCATTTGACGGTGGGTTTCGTTGCTCCAACTTCTTTTCTGGTTTGAAATTGTAGGTACCAAACCACACTGCACGCTGGTAACGAAGCAGCGTGCAGTAAGCGGGGGGGAGAGGATGGCCAACAAGCAAGTGAGGCAGTGAGCTGGCAAGCGAAGTGTGGGGTGGCGTGGGGGGGCGGCGCAGCAGAGCTGCAAGGGCATGTGTGCACGGAAAGGCCCGCGGGTCAGCGTCACGCAGAAGGCGCTCGCGCCTTTTCTGGGAAGTCGTCGTGGCCGGGTGCCTCCCGGCGGTGGCTGTGCAGGCTGGCCTGGGCAAACAGGAGGAATGAGAGGTCTGATTCCTCGAGCAAGGATGCGGTGGGAGAGCTGGCACAAGTGGAGCGCTGCAGAGGGCTCTGCGGGGAGCACACGAGGAGGGGGAGAGTCTCTCTTTACGTGAGAGCAGGGCTGGGGTGCACGGAGCTCTGCCTGGGACGGACGGTCGGCCAGCCGGGAGCTGGAGTCGGGATTAGCGGGCAGACTGCCGTGGCCATCGCTGCTGCGGGCTCAGCGGCTGGCCGTCTGGTGAGGGGGCCGCGGGGGGCAGGCGTTCTGCAGGCAGCTGGAAGAAGCCAGAGGGTTCCGCAGGCCCAGTCTGTTTTAAACAAGTCCCCCAGTTCTGTTTCCAGTCCGGAGAACTGATCGTTACAGGAGTTTCAAAATCGTATGGAACGTTTTGCCCTTCTTCCTTCTGACAGGGAGTTCGGCAGGTTGGAGCGTTGGTACAGAAGTCAGCGCTGGCCAGCTGCTGAATAACTGCGCCTCTGCTCGGCTGCGGGTGGTTCTGGGGTTTGGTTCCTTGCTGCAACCGGAGTGTCAGCAGAAGCAGGCCTCGCGTCCAAAGGCAGCATAAGATGTGGCCTGTGAGTAGGTGTTGATGGCCTCAGTCACTGTTTTTCCTGGAAGTTAACTCAGAGCCGAACACTATTTTGTAAGGAAACCAATGTCGATTGAAAAGCAAAGGGGAGAGGGCCTGAGGCTGTAACCTGGGGAAATTTGAATTAGCTGCTGAGATTGCTCAGGTCAAAGCAGAGCTCAGGGCTTGAAGAGGAGGACCTTGTCAGACAACCGATCTCAGATGTCATCAAGCCTTTTTTCCCCCTCCCCCCCCCC
>VWZZ01001626.1:62272-78144 GCA_013399095.1 Psophia crepitans | reverse complement strand
CCCCCCCCAGGAAGTTCCAACTTAGGCTTTTGAGAGAGCTGTTCAAGACAAAAGAGAAAGAAAGGAGAGCCGAGATCTTTACCTTGTACAGCCTTTCTATAGCTTCAGATAAGTATCTGATGTGTTTAGTTTTCTCCCTTCGTTTAGTTTCTTTACCCAGCAGTTAAAAGGGTACTGGGCATCAGGGGAGCGATGGCCTTGGAATGCCATTCCTCTTGCCAGATCCTCCTGCAGCTGCAGCTCTAGGAGAGGTTCCCTCTTCTGTAGCAGCAATGTCTGACAGATGCTCTGTGTCTGCATGAGAGAAACAGTCTTTTACATTTCGGGTACTTCTCAGCCCAAAGAAGGTGAGAGCCTTGACCTTGCTGTGGAGTGTGACATGTTCCCAGAAGGTCATATTAGTACAGTGACTCGGAGTGTGAAAGGGGAGAAGTTACCTGGTTACTTCCCCATGTCTCTAGCTGGTTGCTCCTCTGCTGTGGACGTCAGACCTTGTCACTACTTCAGTGCCATGAGCCAATAGTTACTTCAAATAATTTTACTCTTAACACTTCCCGAGCACTTGCATACAGGCGCAAGCGTTAAATACAGCTCATTCCACTGAGAGGGGTTCCAGGGTTTTCCTAGACCTCTTCCGACATGGACCGTGTGTTCCCCCGTCACCGTGTTTCCCGTGGCAGTACACACTGCTGGTGCGGTACCTTTAGTTACCCTTACTGGAACCCGTTTTAATTCTGTTTCTCCTTTTCTTCAGGACTTTAACTTTCTCACCACTGTTGCTGTTCGTAGTTAAGGGTGGTGACTCAGTGTATGTCTGGCAATAAGCTGCTCAGAATTCCAACAGCGCTCACCCACCTCTACACACGTTTCTTTTGCCCTACGCACCGCTGGGCGAAGGTTCAACCACCTTCACGGTGACGGTGGGTTTACACTGAGATCACCAGCCGGGCCAGCGCTCCGCTGGGAGAAACCGGAGCTGGTGGCTGCTGTGCTTCAATGCAGCCAGCCTCCTGCCCCCCCACACGTCCTTCCCTTGCCTTCTGGCGCAGGAATAATGCTTGTAGCTGTTGCTACATATCGTGCAGGGCTGAATGGGCTTTTTCACACTTCCCATAGAGACAAATTCATTTTCTCTCGCTGATACTAGAAAACAATTCCCAAATGTGCCGTCTGTTCGGACAGCGCAGCCGTTTTATTGCATTAGGCTCAGACACTGTGCACATTGGTCCTGTTCTGGGTGGCATGTCCGGGATGTCGTACAGCTTCCCCGTGAGCTGTCAGTCACTGTACTGTCCTTAGAATGAAATCTGTGTTTGAACATCGGAGTTGAAATCAAGGAGTGAGAATTTAAAGCAACTAACAAAGGGTAGCAGAGTTAAAATGAGATGTGTTACAGTGGAACAAAGGTATTAATGGAAAGACAAATGAACACATTACTTCTTTATAGGACAGTTATGGGATGAACAAGACAAATGATAGTTTCTTTGCCTGTGCATTTTTCATAATTCCACAAGAAAATCTGGGTTGTGATTAGACAGTTGTTACCTCCCGGCGCGTTGGAAATGCTGGTGCTGTCACCGTTTGAATGTTACGTTAAACAGCTGTGGCAGGACTTGGTGGTTAACGGAGGGCATTTATGCATCTCCCTCCTACGCCTCCAGTATTTCTGCTGATTCTCGTGCTATGTAGTAACACTTACCCTGTGTTTTTCCCCACAGCGAGGGCCATGGGAAGCTGACGGTATTTTCCGTGAAAGCTATGCTAGCAACAATGTGCGGCGGTAAAATCCTGGACAAACTAAGATGTAAGTATTTTCGAGCGAATCACACGGTTCTATGAGAGACTCTGTTTCCTGGCCACGCAGGTTTTATTGCATTAAGTTCTGAAAACTCACCTTTTTGCTTATTCAGTGGTGTTTACAGGAAAGGAAGCTCGCCGTGTTGCTGGGGTGGTTACAGCTGCCGCCTGCCGGCCACAGAACGTCCGGGTCTGGGACCCAGCCGGCTCTGCGGGGCAGGCGTTTGCTCTGCAGTCCGGGCGCCGCTTTAAGTGTAAAACTTCAGGTCTGATTTTTGTGACAGTAATGTCAAATCTGTTGCCGTTTCCTCTGTTTTGCGGATGCCAGGGGGCTTCTCTGTATCTTCAACTTCATCTAAGACACTGTACGCATCTGCTCGTGCTGTAGTTCCAGCTGCTCAGTTCTTGTTTTGGGACTCTCTTATTCTCTTTTCATCAATCTTACTTTCTTTTTGTCCTGTTTCCGTGAGCCTTCCGCTGTCTCAGTAGAGCATCAATGACGTCCATAAACACTGCTTTTGTCCTTTAGTAATAATTCCTGTTCTTCTGTCCTAGTGGCAAGGTGTGCCGCTGTGAGGGGTGGTTTTTCTCCTCATTGCCACCCTGAGAAGTTCGGAAGTCAGTCTGCTGTCAGCGCCAGGTTTCACTGTTCAGGTCTTCTCATTTTCACCTGACCCTAAATTCCCTTTTTGGACATTATCCTGTAATACTTCATTCCTCCCCAGCACCACGGTTGTCATTCACAGTAAAGAATTCTTTAAACTTTTCTACATCATTAAGCTGCTTTATGATACTTGTTTAAAACTCGCATCGTGAAGCGCTGGTGTGCTGGATTCTACTGCGTGACAAGGTCTGAGAAACAGCCCCTGAGAAATCCTTGCATGCCCATACTCTTATTAAGGCTGCACAGGTTTCAGTACCAGGAAATGCCATTTCTTATATCTGGTAGTAACTAGAAAACTCTGATTAAAAACAAAGCTGTGGGTGCCCCAAGGTTAGTGTGAAGTAAAGGGGACAGGAACGTATGGCAGAGGATATTAACACTTCATCAGCATTTTTAACAACTGCATTCCCTCTGTGAAGTTTGCAAGACTATGCAAATAGGAAGTATGCAAATAGTGGGGGAAGAAGCTGGAGGCTCCGTCCCCTCAGGGAAAGGTTACCTTTTGGGTTTAATTAGGGCAAGGTTTGAGGAGGTTACAGTAGATGAGCAGTTCAGCATGGGCCTGGGACAGGAAAGGAGCATTATTTCTAGAAGGAGCAAGGCAATACTTTTAGTATTCCTTTTCGTGGGAAAAGATTGACTGCTGCAATTAAATGTCCCAGGAATCCGCAGACTTCGGGTGTCTTCAGACAAAGACCGAGTGATGGGTCTGGAAGTTGTATCAAGCCTGAAGTTACCGATTCAGAAGGTGCCCAGTTCCGATTCTCTCACCCGCAGGGCACCTCGTTGAGGAGTCCTGTGTAACGGCTGTCTCTAGTCCTAGAGCTTGGATTCGTGCGTTGAATGTCCCCTTCCCTCTCTGTTCATCATGCCTGCTTTGCTTCAGAGCACTCACCTGAAGCTTCCTTTTTCTCTTTGCTGATTCTATCGGCTCCTGTTTCCTTTGCTGCTGTAACTTTCTGCTTTATAAAAATTCTTAACTGATGTTGTTTACAGTAGTTTCTTAACCACTGTGCGTGCACGTTGGGGAAATGGCTTCTACTGCTCTCCCTGAGTAGTGCTGCTGCTTACAGCTTTGTTATATCCTGGTGTCACGCCGTTTACTTACTCTCTCTTGTGTCTTGTCCGCTGACCTGCAGTCTGCGTCGCACTTCTGGGCTCTCCCCCTGTGCCTGCTGTCCCTTTGGGCTTGGGGCGCTTCTCCTTGGGTGTGGAGCAGCATTCCGAAGCGCACGTGGCTCTGTGCTTGACGTGGGTTGGACAGAAGCACTGCTGGTTTTCTGGTTTTTTCTTTTTTTCCCTTTTTCTTTTTTTTCCCTTTTTCTTTTTTTTCCCCTTTTCTTTTTTTTCCCTTTTTCTTTTTTTNGTTTTCCTTTTTCTTTTTTCCCATTTTCTTTTTTTCCCGTTTTCTTTTTTTCCCTTTTTCTCTGTTGGCACTCTGTTCCCCTCCTTGCCTCTTCGTTATGTCGCTCACACTGACATCCCACCCTTTGAGGCTTCTACACCAGCTCTCACGGCAGAGGACTCACTGCTGGCCACACCTGTTACAACCTGCTTTTGGTGAGGGGGTTTTGTTGTCGTTCTGTCAGGTTTAATACGGGTCAGCTGAGACAGAAACATCTCTTTGTCTGTAATCGTAACGGTCGTGCTGATTCGCCACTGCTTTGTGCAGTCACGGCACTTTCTTCTCACACACCATCGCTGTGGACGCTCCTCTGTCCCCTCGTGCGCTTCGCTGGAGAGAGAGTTAAAGGCTGGAGCCACCTCACTATGTGTCTCAAACGCTCGCAGTGCCGTGTGCCAGGTTAGACGGGGTCTCGGTTAGGAAAAGGGGGATTTGGCTAATTTGGGATGAGATTTTAGGAGTGTAGGAAATCTGTGCAGGAGGGAAAACTTTCTCCAAACCAGGGTAGAATTAGGCTGTTGACTTTGCAGCCAAGGTCCCCAATGCAACTGAACAGCTACGAGTCCATGGGGCCTGATGACAGGCAGCCCAGGGGCCTGAGAATTGGCTGATGTCGTTGCCAAACCACTCTCCATCATATTTGAAAAGTCCTGGCAGTCAGGTGAAGTCCCCGGTGACTGGAAAAAGGGAAACATCACCCCCTTCCTTAAAAGGAAGACCCAGGGAACGACAGACCAGTGAGCCTCACCTCTGTGCCTGGCAAGATCCCGGAACGGATCCTCCCAGAGGCAACGTTAAGGCACGTGCAAGACAAGGAGGTGATCCGTGACAGCCAGCGTGGCTTCACCAAGGGCAAATCATGCCTGGCCAGTCTGGTGGCCTTCTGTGATGGAGTGACTGCATCAGACATGCAAAAGTTTGATGAAAGGCGGGGTCTTTGCACGGGTGGAAGATTGACTAAAAAGAACTGTAAAAGAGCAGTAAAGATCCTTTTTGTATTTTGGGATTGGTGGATTGCGCTGGACCTAAACTGTTTTTAACACTGTCGTAAATGAGCTGGAAAAATACAGGGAAAGGTGACAGTTTGGTACAAAGGAAATCAGCACAGTAAAATCTAAAATAGACTGAAGAGCTGTAATGTCATCTGGCAAGGCTGAGTAACTGTGGATTGAGATGGTGGGTGAAAGTGGGGGTGAGTGTATGTGGAGTGGTGCGTGCTGGAGGGGAAGGGTAATCCCAGTGCGCAGACAGGTGAGCTGAGAAAGCTGCTGTTGCTCAGATGAGGGATCTTGGGGTTGTATAACTACGAAGATGTTGACACTCTGTTTAGTAACAGCTTAAAACCATGAAACATTGCAGAGAGGAAGGAGTCTGGTGGCCTTGCGGAGAGGTAAAGGCACTGTAAATCCACGGGGTCTTTATGCTTTGAACAAGTGCTGCTCTAGAACCCCCGTCTGGTTCTGTGCCCTGTCCAGCTCCAACACGTCTTTTCTGAGAACAGCAAAGATCACCAAAGGCAGAGGAAGCTTTCTGTGCAAAGAACAAACAGAGCGAGCAGGATTCTTCAACCTGGAAAGAAGAACAATGGTGAAAGGATGGTGTTCTCCAAAATGCCTTGGAACAAACCCTGGGCTTGTTCAGCCTGGAGAAGAGGAGGCTGAGGGCAGAGCTCATGGGGCCTCCAGCTTCCTCCCGAGGGGGAGCCAAGGGGCAGGCGCTGATCTCCTCCCTCTGGGGCCCAGCGACAGAACCCCAGGGAACGGCCTGGAGCTGCCCCAGGGGAGGGTTAGGGTGGGGATCAGGAGAAGGTTCTTCCCCCAGAGGGTGGTGGGGCCCTGGCACAGGCTCCCCAGGGCAGTGGTCACCGCCCTGAGCTGGGCTGAGTTCAGGCAGCGTCTGGCCAACGCTCTCAGCCATCTGCTGTGATGGGGCTGGGCCTGTGTGGGGCCAGGGGTTGGACTGATGGACCTTAGGAGGCCCTTCCAGCTTGGGAGAGTCTGTGGTTCTGTGATTCTATGCCGAGCAGCATGTTGGTGGTGAACAGACAACAGCCGCTCCTTTCCCCGTGCACTGCTGGGACATCAGGGCAGTAACTGACGTTAGCAGTGACGGGCTGAAACATCAGAACCCCTTACTTCTGTAAACTTCACCAAAGGATGGTGTCGGCATCCAGCATCTGCACCACTCGGGTACTCCTTGAACTGATTGAACCTAAGGCAAATCCATCAAAGGCTGCTGAGCGCAGAGGTGCCCTCAGCGATGGGAGGAATGTTCCGGGGAATGTTCTTGCCTGAGCCATCTGCTGCTGGGTTAAGCAGACCTGTGATCTGCTCTGCCTCAGCTCTTCCCATAGCCTTTGTTTCTTCTTCCGATGGCTATGAGTACGCTGTCTTGGGGGTTTTTCCCCTTTCCTGTCTCTCCCACCTCTCTCTGATTACTGACCCATTTCATCAGTGAACTTCTCCTGTTCCCAGTTTCCTTGTTCCCCTGCTCCCACCGCTGCTCCCGTTCCTACGCAGGCTGTCAGCTCCGCCTCAGCGGGAACCCTCCAAGTGGTTCTTACGGCTGGTTTCCTCATCTCGTGATTTATACGCGTGATCGTAACGTGGTCTCTGTGCTTGCATGGGTACAGGCTCGTGCGTTTTAAAGCCTGACGTGTGAACAAAGGGGGCGGTTTTCAGTCGGCGCAGTGTCTGGCAGCACCTACGGGCTGGGAGTTGTCCGATGACACCACTTTGCTGCCTCTGGAAAGGATTATTCCTGAGACATGATGCTCCTTGCCAAGCGTTCCTTCACGTGGTGTGCCAGGTAGGAGCTGCAACCCAGCCCGCTGCTGTGGACTGTATGATTTTTGTCATAGCTTTTTCAGCCCAAGCAGCGCAGTATAAAAATGTCAGATGTTGTGGATTCGGATGACTTCGCTTTGGCATTCAGGCAGGTTCCTTGTGAATAATTCGTGCTTCCTTCCAGTAAACTGTGAGCAGAACTTCAAGTCAGTCAGGACTCCGTGCTGCTCACCTTACGTGTCTGACCGCACGGCCGGCTGGCTCTGCCCGTGTGCTGCTCCTTGGCCCCCTCACCTCACCACCTCTGTTTTCCTCTCGCCATCTGGCTCCAACGAGCCTTTGGTGCTTACTGAAGTTCGCCCCCAAAATCCCGACGGTCGTGTGTGCCAAACGCCCCGTTTCACGTCGCGAGGGTCCTGAAGGTTAATGTGCTGTAGATGCATTAGCCCCATTGTAGGGTTTTGGTTTTGGGGAGGGGGTGTTTCGGTTTTGGGAGGAGTGGGGGTGAAAGGGGAGCTGTTTGTCCTGGTCCTGCGCCATGGACCAAAGGAGCAGCAGGAATAATAATATGTGGTTTGTTGTGGTATCGCATCTACTCGAACTGGGCGGGCTCGGTGCACGATTTTATACAGGCTTTGTTACAACTCATGTGTTTGTGGCAAACGTTAGGCGATGCCACAGCACCTGGCAGAGGTAGGGCTGATGCGTGTCCTGTCCCCAGCCCACCAGCGTTCCCAGTAGGAACACACGTGCACGGATCAACGCAGACAGCAAAAACCCGTGTGAACACAGTCGGCACCAGTGACCTGGTTCTGTTCCCCCCTCCGCCTGATCGGGGTGAAAGCCTGTCAGTGGCATAAATATACGCATGTGTGCGCTGGCCTGTAAGATCTGATCCCTCCAGTGACTGGCCTTAGATGCTCCTCTGTCTGCTCGCTGGTCCCTGAAGCCTCTCGGGTCCTCTGGTCTCTCCAGTATCTGTCCAGACTTATGGCCTCTCTGATACATAGCTCTCAAACTCTAATCACTAAATTTTCCTCCAAAAGGATCTCCCTGATCTCCTTGTAGGTGTTTGGGTGGTGGAATTAGGCCTCTCAGTGTCTTCCCTTCTCCAGGCTGAGCAATTGCTCTTGCCTCAGCCTGCCTGCACAGGATAAGAGCTCCAGCACGCTGACCAGCCTTGCAGCCCTCGACAGAGCTCCCACCAGTTTGTTGTTCCTACTCCGTGTCTTTCATATTCTGTGATTCTCAACAGCTCTCTCGTTCTGGAGGGTCCCAAAACTGGACCCAGTACTTAGCAGAGGTCTAAGGAGTGCTGAGTGCAGGAGGATAATCACTTAGTAGCCAAGCTGCTGGTCATATAGCCTGGGATGTTGTTGGCCACCTTTGCTGCCTGAGCATGTGGCTGGCTCATGGTCAGCTTGTGACCTCAAAACTCAGAAGGACGTTTCTAGGTCCCCAGCCTGGATTGCTGCCAGGGTCTCTTCCTTCCCATGGGCAGGACTTTGCATTTGTCCTTTTAGAACTTCATACAGCTCCTGCTGGCCCACTCCTCCTGCCGGTCCCGGTCCTGCTGGGTGGCAGCCCTTGCCCTGGAGGGTATCACCTGGGCCTCCCAACTTGGCACCATCTGCAAACTCGACAAGAGTGCACCCTGGCACCTCTCCCAGGTGACCGACAGAGCCGGTGAGCAGGACGTGCCTCAGGACAGGCTCCAGCAGCAGCCTCCACATACAGTTTGACCCATTATCCACTGCCCCCCAAGGCTGATCATCCAACCAGCTACTCACCCATCTGGTTGCTCACCCATGCAGACTGTGACATCCCAGGGATACCAGAATGTTGTGGGGAAATGAGAAGTAAAAAGCCTTCTCGAGTTGAGGTGATACCTACGAATTCTGTCATCTTACCGCAGAAGGGAATCGAGCTGGCAGGATTGAGGCACGGCAGATCCCAGTCGCCTTTCCTTTCCTGTGCCCAGGAGTGTGTGCCAAGATCATCTGCTCCGTGATTTTCCCAGGAACCGCAGTGGGGCTGCCTGGCCTGTCTTTCCTTGGGCTGTCCTTCTGACCTGAGTGCGTGCTTGGGATTAATGCCAGAAAACCTGCGCGCACGCCCAGTCAGACTAACCCATCTGTTGAATTTATTTCCTGTGCTTTTACTGATGTTAAACCTAGGATTGAAGAAATATTTTATGAATTGGTACGACAACAGTTGACAGCTCCATAGAGATGCAGGTGCCCTGCGCAAGGTCAAGGCCCTGGAAATGCGGGCGCTGGGTTTTGTTGCTTTGTTTGTCTTTTCCCCAGCGAAACGGCGGAGCCTTGGGCTGGAACTGTACGAAGCAGCAGGCAGGTCCCGGGTGGGAAACGCCGCACAGTCAGGTTCGGCGGTTATGGGGGGCCGATGGGAGGCTCTCGGGGGGCGGGGGGGAGGTTTAACGGGTGACGTTGTGAGCTCTGGAGCGAACGTAAATTTTTACTGCAAACGTTTGGAAAAAGGGAATGGCGAGTTGCACAGGGGCCGTTTCTCGTTGGCGTGTTGGGGACTGAGCAGTGGGTTTTGTCGTTCTGCGTTTTTGATTCTCTCAGGTTTGAAGGATAACAAAGGTTCATGGGGGAGCAGCTTTGAACTGCGGTGTGTGTGGGAATGGAGGTGTCGTGCCCTGCCAGGAGGCTTCGTTGGCACGGGCCGGGGGTGGCCCTGGGGTGAGCCCTTGAGGAGGGACGCTGTTAGCCGCCCTTCAGCGTGAGGTCCTCTCTCTGGGAGTGACGGGCCGCCCCTGGAAAGGGCAGGCGGCTGTACTGTTCTGTCCCACTAATCCTGGGCTTTTCCGATTTCACTGGGAATTGCCCAGGTGGAAATTTCCAGCGTAAATGAGCTCAGCTTCACTTTGACTCTAACCCACTTTTTTATGAGTGCGAGGTATAGGTTAGTGGGGTTTGCTTTGCTTGTTAATTTACCCTTAACAGAGCCTGGTTTATCTCCTTTCCAATCCATTTCCATAGCTTTAGTTAACTTTCTCCTTATAATGGTTCAGATCTCGCGTACGGTGGAGTGCAGGTTACTAGGCTCATTTACCCAGGAGATTTCTGCCCTTTTTAAATACAGGTGCTGCCCCGTGCCAGGCCTGTTGTGCCGGTCCCACCCGGCCAGGCGCATCACTCCACCTTCAGTTTGTGCGCGTGTGCCAGGTCTGCCGTGATTCTGATCTAGGTGGGATTAGGGCTCTGGACGGTTGGCGCTCTCATGAGTTTTAGTTGTTTCCTTAGTTTTCATTGGTGCATTTTGAGCCTGGCTTTTCCCCCAACTCCCATTTATCCTCTTCTCTCTCCTCCTTCTCTCTCCTCCTTCTCAAATCATAGAATGGTTTGGGTGGGAAGGGACCCCAAAGATCATGTAGTTCCAACCCCCTGCCATGGGCAGGGACACTCCCACCAGCCCAGGCTGCCCAAAGCCCCATCCAACCTGGCCTTGGGCACGGCCAGGGAGCCAGGGGCAGCCACAGCTTCTCGGGGCACCCTGGGCCAGGGCCTCAGCACCCTCCCAGGGAAGGATTTAATTTCTAATATGTAATCTAATCTCTCCTCCTTCTCTCCTCCTTCCCTCCCCCCATTATTCCTAATATGCCTTAATAGATTATTCAACAAGGGCTTCAGACCTTCACTTCAAGCCTGTCTGTTTAGCCAGTGATACAAATTCCAGCTGGTTTTATCGCCCTTACCTTAGATTTGTTGGGTTCTTCATGAGCTTGTTCATTCAGGGGATTGGAATAATTTCTCTGGTTTACTCAAAATATGCCTTTCAGAAATAGTCTCTTTTCCATGGACTTAATTTTTATCACTCTAAACTTATTTTCTGCCAACACATCCTTTTTGATGTTTAATTGCTGATGGTGTCTTAAATAACCTCCTAGATGATTCGGTGGCTGTTTAGTGAAGAATTCTGGTATCTGTCACATCTTGGAAAACATTTGATCTTCTTGGTATTAGTGCTCTTATTAGAGAAATCTTCCTTTATCGAGGAATCTGACTCCACTGGTCGCTCAGAGACTCAGTTCTGCGGTCTGAGAGATTTGTCTTCTCCAAAGGGATTTTTGACCCCAGGACAGCTCTGCTGTATCTGTGTGCAGCTCTCCTAATATTTTCTGTGACATCAGTTTCTTACAGTGCCGTCTACGCAGCTTCTCCTGTATTTTTACCTTTCCGGAGCCTTGGGTTGGTGGCGTGGAATGGCTGGAGGAGCCGGGCCCTGGGCAGGGGGGCGCAGAGGGCTCCGGAGCAGGCGAGGAGCGTGCCATGGGAGTGCAACCACGGCCAAAGCTGCCCTCCTCCCCGCCGCCTTCCGGCACCCTCCCACCATCCTTTTTCCACGCGTGCACCAGGTCGCTGAACGTCTTGCTCCATCTCTTTTCGGCTTCAGAAACACAGCGCGCCCCGCGTCGCCGCTCGTACCTCGCCTCGCCACAAACATTTCCCTTGCGTAAGGACAAACGCGCGGCATCTCTGATGCCAAATCCCATCGGATTTCCCCGTCCCCAGCCGCTCAGCTCCCGTGGGCTGCCCGTGGAGGCCGCTGCACCCGTCGCGGGCTCCTTCACGTCTGAGACGGTTACTTGAATTCAAGGTGCCCCGCAGCGACCAGGAGTTTTGCCAGGGTTGACTTTGTGATTCTTATGACTTTATTTTTGTAATTCTAGGAGACTTCTCAAAGGATTTGTGTCATTCTGTTTCGAAGGCGCAGACACGAAGCTGTGATGTTCTGTGACTTTTGCAGTGCCGGCAGGTTCTGCTCTCTTGCTGTTAACGCTCTGGCAGAATCTTTGCTCAGGACCGGCTGAGATGGGACGGAGGAAGCAGGAGGATTTGTCTCATAGCATGTGTGAATACAGTCGTTTATTAATTTTTATCTTGATAGCAAGTGATAAGAAATAATGTTCAGAATAGAACGAAAAAAGCACAGAAATTTCTTGGGGTTAAATGGGTTGAAATGTATTTTTCCTGTTCTGTAGCAGGCATGTATTTACTGTAGGGTTTTGTTGTATTTTCTTACAGATATTTTCTCTCAAATCTCAGATTCAAACGGACTAATGATATTTACAAAGTTTGATCAGTTTTTGAAAGAAGTCCTAAAGCTTCCAACAGCGGTGTTTGAGGGGCCTTCTTTTGGATACACGGAGCATTCCGTGCGGACCTGTTTCCCACAACAAGTAAGAGCCGTCGCCCCCAGGATTCCTGCCGTGCTCCTGCGGCGCTGCCTTCGCTGGCTGCGGTGGGTNTTCTTAAGATGGTCTGAATAATTTAAAATACTGTGTCTGGGTTTCAGAGGAGGAAAGGATTTCGCACAGGTTTGGTTTGTCCCCCCTCCTGGGAGGGAACAGCAGCAGCGACCTGTCTGTTAAACACGAAGGACAGCATTTTTAGTATTCTCCCTTGATTTTTAAAGCTTTCCCAGTGTGTTAAGAGTTTCAACGAGTCACTCGCTGGTTGGTTGGATCTGTACAAAATAAATGTCTCGTGTACACACAGTTTATTTTAAAATCAGCTCCACTGGTGTGCTTCTCGGTAGAGCTGGTTTTTCCTAAATATTTCCATGACATGTAATGTTTGAAGTAGACGATGTAGTCCTGAGCTTAAAAGAGCTGTTTTTATTTCTTTACACATTTTAGTTGTAATTTAATTGTTCCAAGAAATTGTTTCTAGTTTGAGGTAATGTAAATAATATAAAAAAATCCTTAAATCAACTGTAAACATGAACCTAGATAATCTTAGGCCTAAAATCAAATGTTTAGACTCTGGTCATGGTTGTGTTCCAGCAGAAACATTTCTGAAGTGTTTAGATTTAGAATTTATCATAGCTTTTGCTAAATTTAATTAGCAATTAGTATATTGGAAATACAACACAGGAGGAAACAGCCTCTCGTTTAGGAAATAAATGGTGGGGACTCCAGCTCATCTGTGAGTTCCTGAGGACAGAGTTTTGTTTTACTAATAGTGCAATTAAGAAATACTGTTTCCTGTTCCCATACTGGCTGAGGCATTTGTGGGCCACGCGTGTTCCCACGGACGTGCCACCTTTTCTGCTGTGTCAGCACAAGCCGTTTGTGGCTGGTGTGGTGTTCAGGCTGGAGAAGAGGGGGCTGAGGGCAGCCCTGATGGCTCTCTGCAGCTCCCTGACAGGAGGGGTGGGCAGGGGGGGTTGGTCTCTGCTCCCCAGCACCAAGGGATGGGACAAGAGGGAACGGCCCCAAATGGCTCCCGGGGAGGGTCAGGTTGGAGCTTGGGGAAAATCCCTTCCCCGCCAGAGGGGTCAGGGCTGGGGACAGGCTGCCCAGGGAGGGGGGAGTCCCTGTCCCTGGGGGGGTTTAAAAGCCGTGGAGATGTGGTGCCTGGGGCCAGGGGGCCGTGGTGGGCTGGGCAGGGTGAGGGTAACGGTTGGACTCTGTGGTCTTTTCCAGCCTAGATGGTCCTGCGGTTCTGGGATTTGCACGTGGCTTGCCTGCAGCATGTCTTAGCACTCTTTGACTTTGGCTCCCATGAACCATGAAGCCAATTCTCCATGTTGATTCACTTTCAGAAATTCCTTTGCTCTAATTATATTCAGCAAAACAAAATCCCTAGTGTCAGGCCAGGTTTGTAGGGAGTGGTAATGTTTTTTTAATTAATCCAGATACACACTGTGCCCCAAGACAGTTCTTTGATTTATTTGAGAACGCTGAAACAAACAGGTCCTGGAAAGTAGATGGATAATCTGGTTTAGATTTAATTCCATTTTCTTATGCCGCTCAGATCTGAAAATAAGCTTCCCAGAGGTACGTGTGTGATATTCTCCTTTTACAGCCTCTCATTTTGCTGAAACTCTCTCCAGATGGCTTTGGTAAAGCTGTGGGGTTTCAGACTTTGGCACTGATGTGATGGATCTCTAAGCTACATCTGTAGTAGTTAACTAAACCGTGCCTCGAGCTGTTCTGTGGCCCTGCGGCCGACTGGAATGGTCTAACCACATCCATGCTGTTAAACGCTCTTATTCCCTCCAGCGGGGGGGTTATGTGGGAACCGTTTATTAAAAATCATTCCTAGCTGATATTAACACCTGATCTGGGTGCTGGAATCTTTTGGGAGAGTGAGTGGGTAAACCAGGCACAGGTTTAATGACACTAAAGCTCAAGCAGGCACGCTGTTGTGCCAGCAGCGTTCCCTCAAAGGGACAGGTCCTTCCTGGGCAGCTGTGGCTCCTGGCTGTTCACTGAGCTCCTGGTTCCAGGAGCCCCTTCTCTGAGGTGCAGGAGGCTGATAATTTGCTGCTGGCTGAGTGGGGAAAGGGCAGACGGGCAAAGAAGTGTCTGAGATCGTATACGTGCCACAACCCCTTTCATTTCTTGGGTTGCAGATGGAATAATTCAAACTTGTTGCCTACACGAAATGGAGTTTGTTGGGATGCTTTTGGCAAGAGCTGCGTTCTTTGTGATGGCTTCCAGATGCATAAAGAGCTTCCAGTAATAATTTACTATTCTGGGTCAAGTGAGGGCTTCCGCAGATGGAAGGTATCATGTCACACTTCTCTTAAGACTCTTGGGCACTTGACTACGGTCCATCTTTTTGTCAGAGACGTTGGATCACCGTGACGTTCCCTGCCTTAGAATCTGCCTGTGTTTATGGCGCAGCCTGTCCTGTCATTGCAGAGGTGTGTCCGCCTCATACCTTGTTTACGGAGCAGTTTAGTTGCAGCGTGAGCTGAGAAGTTCATTTCAGAGACTTGGGAGCCAGGAGCTTGGGCACAGTCAAACTGCGGCACTCCGCTGGAACTCAGCAGCACAACCCATCCAGGCGGGCTGGAGGGGCGCTGACCTGGCCGTACCTTGCTCACGGGAACGCTTTGCTAAAGCGTTGCTCGGCGTAGGCTTCAGGGGGGTGCGGCTGACAGCTGAGCGGGCTGCACAAGCCTAACGGCGTCAGGGCGTGCGGTCTTGTCGAAGCGAGCAACAGGGACAGAGTTATTAAGGAGAGGATGGTCGTGTGTATAAAGGAGGGTGTGGGTGTACTGCGGAGTTGCAGTTCAAGCACAAGGTGCAAGACAGTCAGGGGTGCAGGTGGGGTCTGGGACGCAGCTGCTTACGTCGGCGTAACTTGTCTTGATCCCTGTAGAGTTAAAAATCACGGATCTTTGTGTTGGCTCAGGGGATGTGGTTTTCTGCCAGTATTTTGTGGGGAAATACATGCATTAACAGCTTGTTGAGACAGGCGCGTTGGCAGCGTAACAGTAAAACTGGCTGAGTGGTTGCTGTTGAAGCAGGCCCGTGGTATTCGCAGTGTGAGAATAGCCTTGGTATAACCTGCCGCTGCACCCGCCTGCAAGAAGACCTGAGCCTACAGAGCTGGTAAACAAGTGGGTACGCTAACAGCGATGGGCACCGACTGTTAGTACAATAGCACGGACAGTCAGCAGGTGATCACCGAGCGTATCTCTGCAGGAACGAGTTTGTTCTCCCAGGGAGCACTTGACCCTCCTGGCTGGTGGTGCCTGCATAATTCCTAGTGTTCAGTTTGTTCTCCGGGAGTTGGAATCTGCCAGCAGATTATTTGATGGGTTTTGCATCACAAGTGGCGACTGAATGATGTTTCTGTGGTTGTTCCATGGTTGGGTTCTGAACCCAGCAGGAAAAGTTAAACCACCTACAAGACAGGGCTTTATGTAGGCTCCTTCCCTGGCCTCCTTCATAATTTCCAGGAGGAGACAACTGCTGTTTGCTTTCCTGTCAGCTCAGCTGTTACCGAGAACGCCTATGCCCAGGCTCAGTGTAGTGCTCATAACACTGGGAGATTCTTCATGGTCAGTTGTTTGCAAAACATCCTTCTTGTATGGGTGGAAAAACCCCAAAGCCTGTGTCCCTACTGCCCTCTGGTGAGTTATGGGGAAGGTGCATCACTCCATACGTGGGCTTTGACAACTCATAAGGTCTCACTGCTTAAAGGGAACCAGTTTTTGCTTTGAGGAACATCCTTGTCTATAGCAAAAAGAAGCTCTCCTGCTAGGTTATGGTTCTTCTGCCACCATGAGTATCATGTATCGCTATCTAGTCATAGAATTATTTGGGTGGAAGGAACCCCTGAAGATCATCTAGTCCAACCCCCTGCCATGGGCAGGGACACCCCCCACCAGCCCAGGCTGCCCAAAGCCCCATCCAACCTGGCCTTGGGCACTGCCAGGGAGCCAGGGGCAG
>VWZZ01001626.1:51295-61793 GCA_013399095.1 Psophia crepitans | reverse complement strand
CCCTTGGCCTTGCTGAGGGTGCACTCAATCCCAGTGTCTAAGTCAGAGATGGAGACATGAGGTGAGCGGAGGTCATTGTATAAAGATCTGAAGCGCCCAGGCTGCCCGTCAGCGACAGGGCGCTGCCAGGTACGCCAGCGGCAGGCATTGCACACCACCACAACCACCCCGTTCCCCGTTAAAAACTGTGGTTCCCCTTCCCCCAGAAGGCTTGGTTCAGCACCTTTGGAGTGTTTCTTGGCCCTAGTGAGGTCTGGTAAAACATTTTGGGTCTCTCCCCCCAAAGAGAGGGAGGCAGGCTGACTGCGTGCCCTACTGACTGAAGGGTGGCATCAGGGCGAGGGGGACTGGCATGGGTGGCAGCACCCAGGCCTTCATTCCGGGCCAGGTCGCGTGTCCAATGGTGTATGTGGCAAAGGAAATTCTTGGACTCTCTTACAGCAGCAGTTAACTACTGAGGGAGAGCTTTACATGTGCTAAGCAGAGAGACTGGAACGTGGACACCTTATAAAAGTTGGAAGAAGTAAGATTAAATATTTCCTAGAGTTTTCCTTAATGGTAAGCGGGATAGATAATTGTAATTCCATTCCGTCCCTCCGGGGCAGTTAGCTGCAGAGGGATTAGATGTATACATTTGCCAATAAAGCATCAGTATTTTTGTGATTAAATATAAACCTTCTCTGTAACTACACAAAACCAAACCAAACAAAAACCCCAAACAACCCACAGCCAACACGAACGCCTTCGGTTTTGGCATGGGCGTTGCAAGTGGAAGCTACGGTGAGTTCGGAGCCCTGGGGAAGCCAGGCTGGCCGCTCCTCCGGCCCTGCCGCCCCTCCCCGCCTGGATGCTCGGTGGGGCAGCGCTGCCACGTCCTGAGAGCAGGATGTGCCGGCTGACCCGCTGCTCTTCTGCCGTCACGAGTTCTGAAGCACCGAGCTGATGGTACGCAAGAGCCACCGCACTTTTTTGTACCCGTAACAGTCCTAGCTGGTTTCTCAGCAGTGATCTCAGCCTCTTCGTGTTTGCAGCAGGCATTTTCTGCTGCTCACCTGAATTGGAAACCTTAGAAAACACCACTCCTAACACGCCTGACTCCCTTCCCCTAAGGATTTCATTTCAGTTCCATTTTTATTGACTTAGCCTGGTTCTCCCCCTGCCTCAGCCCCACGATTTTTCTTATTTTGCCTTTAAAACCCCCCATTTACTGCATGGATCATGCATTAATACCTGTAGGAATCGTTCTTTTCTGTGTGTCTGCTCTTTTCAGTGCTGTCCGTATGTTTGAAACAGTGATCGCTAACTAACCTCCGCTCCCACGCGTTGTATCCCTCTTCGAAACAGGAATCTCGAACTGCAGCTCGGGAGCCGCTCCGACCGGCCGGTCCTCCCTTTCCTGGAGCCTTCTGCTCCTCCGGTTATCCCCGATTTTTGCATGCTTATCTCGCGTCGATACTAGTACCTTCTCTGGGGTGTTACGGTTTGCCTAACGTAGGTTGGAACTCCCTGAGCGAAGAAGTGGTGCTTTGTATCTCTATAGCAGACGAAATACTCCTGGTAGACAGAATTTGAGTCGTAGAGAGATTTTAAGACTGAAGTAGGTTTTGATATATAAAATTGAAATTTTTCTTGTACTTAAGTTCTATTTCTCTTTTCTTTGCAGAAAAAGGTCATGCTAAACATGTTTTTAGACACATTGATGGCTGATCCACCTCCTCAGTGCCTTGTGTGGCTGCCTCTCGTGCACAGACTTGCCCATGTTGAAAATGGTAAATGGAATGTTTTCTTGTTCACAACATCTGGTCAGAGCAGGGTTTCTGCTCAACGCGTGTACGTGCCCTGTCCTTCCCCGCGTCACGGAGCCCTTCATGCCTGCATCCTTCCCGCTGTAGCGGCCTTCATTCCAGAGCCCACACTTCTGTTGGAGTGAAAAGTGTTCTGTGCTGCTGGGGTGAGGACTGACGTTCTGGAATGATCGGCAACGATGTAAACCAGGATTAGTTTGAGAGTTCTAGCATTGCTAGTAGTGGGAGATGATAAAACAAGCAGGAAAAACCATGGCATTCTCTACATGTTCGTGTTTATTCTGCAACTTCTAAAAACCTTCCCTTGAACTATGCTTTAACACAGGCTTCCAAGCACTGACTCCCAAAGACTTTGGTATCAAACGTCCGCCTTGAGCGGCATGTGAGCGCGTGAGTCACTTCGGTGCTCACCGGGGGAGGGGGATACTCAGCTCCTCTCACTTCCAGACCTTTTCGTAGCTAAAATGTCCGGGGTTTCCTGCCTATGGAAAGTACTGAAGGAGCACTAGGGGGTGGGAAACTGAAGATGAACAGTGAGGAGTGATGGAAGAGTCGTCTGGCTGAGAGGGCTTTATGGAGTTCAGGGAAGAGGTTTCCTGCAGAGGGTTGTGCAAGGGTATCCAAACTGTTTGGATTTTTCAGTGGCCAGAAAAGGGCTGTGTGTGATGCGTTGCCCGGCTGCACACAGTATACCTGTGTGATGTTTTGTACGTCAGTTCTAGCAAAAAAACCCAACTTCATTTTTCCGTCATCCATAAACTAAACTGCACCTTTTGTTTCCTTTCCGACGAGTAAAATTGTGTTATCACCCTTCAGAACCCCTGCCCTCCGAGCTGTTACCTCCTCTTCCGCTGCGTGCAGTTGTAGTCCTTTCAAGACGCAGGCAGACAGATAAACTCCAGACCCGTGGCGTTGGCTGGTTCCGGGCACAGCGTGGCAGCCTGCCCCTAGCTGAGTGTTCACCCTTTGTGTTCCCGTCTCTGTTCCTTGACATTTATGCCTGTGACGCGGTTGAGTATTGCTGGGGTTTAGATATGCTGGGTTTCGGCATTCGTTTCACTGCCGTCTCCTGACCCTCTTGCAAGGTGTATCTGGCTGTGGATTTAATCTGCGTTCGTTCAGCAGTGAACGAGATTGGAGCTGCGATGCTCCACGGGCCTTTTCTTCTTAATTGCAGCAGCAGAGAAGGGGAATTTCCTGGTTGCTGTATGTGTTTACAGACATTTCCTGGTAACTGGGGGTCTCATTCAAAAAGTGATTTTTAAAAGAATTTTGAGGGGAGCAATTTCACCCTGACAAATCTTATGGGAAAACTTACCCAAAAGGTGAGGACGTTGAGTTACAATATTGGGTAAACTGCAGTACTGCGGTGTCATTCCCACCCTTAGGGAACAGGCTGCGCTAGCAGAAGAGCAGCAATGACTTCTTGCTTTCTTCTTATCCTCCCTTTATCCTCTTATCCTTATAAAGTTGTTCTTCAAGAAAAGCACGGAGGGTGGAATAAAAACAGTAAGGAAACAGGTAGTAAAGCTGTTTATATGAATCACAGGTCAGGATAGAATTGCACAGAGCTTAGGCAAGGGTAAAATGTTTAAAGGGGCTCCAAGGGCTCCCCGCAGCCTTCTCTGCTCCAGGCTGGACAAGCCCAGCTCCCTCAGCCTGGCTCCAGAGCAGAGGGGCTCCAGCCCTCGCAGCATCTCCGGGGCCTCCTCTGGCCTCGCTCCAGCAGCTCCATGTCTCTTTTCCTGTCTCTTTGCTCGTGAGCCTCACGAAGCTCAGCTCTGCGAAGTGCAGAGTCCATCACGTGGGAAGGACTGACCCGGCGCACCAGGGCAGGCGGGGGCTCGCTGCCCAGGAGGCAGTTTGGCAGAAACATCACCAGGCTGAACATGCCTGCTCCGGCTGCCCCCGCTCTGAGCACGTCTGCAGAGTCGTGTCCAGCCTCGGCTGGTCAGGAACATTGTGATTCTCTGGATGACTGCAGGGGAAACCCCACGAAACCATCCCCTGAAGTTCTCCTCTTCCAGCACCGTCTGTAAACAGTGTTTATCTGACAAAAACGCGCTCAGTCTTTAGGGATCCATCCGTTAAGGTTGTGTCCCTGGTACTGCTATCTCGAACACGTTTGCAGCGCTCGGCAGCAGCCTTGCTCCGGGGGCAGTTCTCCATTTCCACCGCAGGTTAGTTTTCTCTGCGCTGCCCCGGGTCGGCGCGTGATGTTTTACCTTCCCTCCCGAGCAGGTGTTTGTCTCCATCCCAGCTCGGACGCGCTCCCATTCGTTACTCTGGCAGTCACCACGGAGTTATTTCAGAGAAACTTGGACACCTTGGTCGACAGCTTTAAAAAAGAATAATATCAATCCTGCAATTTTCTTGGTTGTCTTTTGAACTCTGATCTAAACAAAAGGCAATTAAGCCCTGAATGGAGCCTCTTTTATTGTGGAAATTATATTTACAGGTAAAAAATATCTTTTTCTCAAGGCATCAAAGAAACTCCATGCGTTGCTAGTACTGATCTAAGCAACTAGGCCAGCGTGGCCGTCACCTCAGTCTGCGTGCTAACGTGGGGCGCACTACCAGCACGCTTCTGGGCAGGCGTCCCAGTCTGTTTAGTTACGCGTTTGTAGAAGTAGGATCCTGTGTAAATGCAAGTGGAAGAAGTCTTCAGGCCAGGGGTGTTTTCCTTTCCCATTTATAACAAAGGGAAAACACTGAAAAGAATATCTGGTTTTAAACTTGCTGTGGCTGTTACCTTGAGCTTGTGTTAATGTTTGTAGAGATACTTGGCTGGCTCGTAGACTCTGGAGGTCAAGGGTTTTACCTTACCTGAGTCACAGCAATTGTCCAAAACCAAACGTGTGGTTGGGAGAATGCAGTTCCTGCTTAGGAGTTCCCAACTGAAAACTCTTCCATAACATTATTTCAGTTGGATCAGGTCGTTCTTCAGGCAGCTATTGCAAGTCAAGCTTTGGCCGCCTCCCGTGACACATAAATCTTTAACTTTCCCAGAAGACCAATGTAATGTGCTTCTCCGAATGCACCGCTGACATCCACCAAGGAACTGGTGTCTCTCTTCCTTACTGTGATTTTGGCACAATGTTTTTATGAATACTCAGGAGCCAGAACTTCCTCAGTCTTTAGAAGATCTGGGCGTTTTGATGGAGATCTGCATCATCCTTGGCTTCTCAGTCAGTTAAAAAAAGGCTTAGTAAGAAAAATGTAGCACACTGGATGATCCTTGAGGTCTCTTCCAACCTTAATGATTCTATGATTAAAATCTTCTGTACCGGCAATAGGTAGTTTCCTGCGCTGCCCGGTTGTAAGCTGTCGTGAGGGAAGACTCTTCTGATTGTGAACTCTCGCCCCTAAAGACCAGTTGTAACCTGCTTAGCTTCCCCGGTGATTGCCTTAAAGCACGGGAAAGGAAGGTACAGAGCGCCGTAGACGACGTTGTAATTGGGCAGGCTGGTACCCCTCCAGGAGGCACAGTGTCCACGTACCAGTGACACCTCAAAGCACGTTTCAACAAGAAGCCTCTGCCAGGCTCATTCAGCCCACGCTGCCCTGGCATGTTCGTTCCCGGCTGGGGTGACTTGGGTAGCCTCCGTTGGTCATTCCGGGTAGCGTTTCTGCAGCGTACGGGAAGACGTGAAGCTGCCACGCAGCAGAGTCTTTGCACGGCTTAGGCTGGGTCTTGTGATACACTTGTGGTTTGCCGTGCCCTGGTGAGAGCCATCGTTGGACTTGGCACCCTGGAGTGTGTCCCGCTGGTGGGGCTCTGTGCGGCTTTGAGCCCGTCATTTCTTTTCTGGACGCAAATTCTGTAACGTGTTTCAGTTTTGGGCTGTGCTGGTCCTTGGGCTTTCCAGTGGAACGCAGGTTCTTGTAAAAGGCTCTTCTACGTGGGCTGCTGCGTAGCACGTGCCAGACCGCTTCTGTTCATCGTGACCTCTCCTGCTGTGGAAGCGGTCCGTCGGATCCTCGCGGTCTGTAGGTCAGAGGTTGTTAAGCAGCGCTGCACTGTGATGAGCAGAGCAGAGTGTGTTTGGTCCCGGAGATTAGCTTTTGGTTAGAGATCTGGCAGCAGAACGCAGGACCAGAGAGGATTTGGGTGTATTCACGGCTGCTAATTTGAGCGAGGAGGCCGGGTTCCTGCTGCAGTCAGCTGGAGTCCTGCTCCGACCGCCGCCAGAGCAGACCTCCGTCCACTGCTTTTAATCTCCTGGCAGAGTTCTCTTTCCGCTCGTTTGAATAGTTTCCGTGGAAAGATCTGAAATCAGAGTGGAAACCTGAGCTTGGCGTGCAGGCTGTGTCCGAGGCACGACTGCTGTGGTACGAGCGCAGGCAGCTCGGGAAGGAGTGCCCGGCTCTGGGGGGTTCCGTTTCCGAGCTAGCGGGGTCACTGCTGTGTGTCCTCCGTCCGTCAGAGGACTGGGAAGGCACGGCGGGAGGCGGCAGTGTCGCTGACCTGTGTCCACTAGCGCAGTCGTGCAGCAGTAGGGCTTGTTTGCGGCTGTAGCCAGGGGTGCCACACGTGAAGGACAGTGTAACAGAAGTTTGTACTTACGGTCGTGGCAAGTTCTTCAGAGCATTTCTCCTCCAACAAGAATTCTGCCTTAGCCGGAGTTTTGGACAGGGATGTTTCCAGGTTTTCCCTGAAACATTTTTCTGTGAAAACGCTGAATGATTAATGATTGCACCTTCATTGTGCTTTAGCTTCCTGCTTCTATCATCTCCTCTCTGATTTCTTTTCTTGTATTTTGCAGCTCTCATTTTCATTTTCCTTTACCTGCTGGATTTTAATGTCTTTGGGAATTTCTCCTACAGAGTTTACCAAAGGTGCTGTTCTTTTCCCCCGCTTAGTTCTATCTACATTTTGGGATGTTCTTCCTACAGAAACACTCTGTCGTGTGTAAGCGGAGCACTGGGATATGCTTCTCAGTTCCAGAGCAGTCTCTGGTCCCTCAGTCCCGCATCTCTCGACTCTCATGTATTATTAAAGAAGGGCAATTTGAAACAACAGGTCCAAAATATGGATCCACAATTTTCTTCTAAAACTCTTCTTCATGATTTCATTTTAGCAATATATCGTGCGTGATACTGCCCCGGTTTGGAAGCCCTAATCACGTGCCCCCGTGGGAAGGGTTTTGGCATCAGCAGTCGAAATGTAAGTTAGAGATGAATGCACGGAGCCGGGGCAGTGTAGGGAGATTTCGAGCCAGGGAGGAAGGTCGGGTTTGGGGTTTGCAGCTCAAAGATTGGTGGCGGAGTAAGGAGACAGTAATGAGGGAATCTGACCAGAACAGCTTCTGTGGAAATGAGAGAGGCAGAGGGATTTCTGAAGAGGAGAGCTGCAGCAGAGGGCCGTGAGACAGTGAGCGTGCACTTAGTAAGCCTAGAGGGAAAGGAACTTGGGGTTAGAGAAGAAAATACTGCCAAAGTTTTTGTCCTTGGAATCTGAAATCCTAAATTGTGTGTATATTTGGATGTTGGAGAGCAAGGGGAATGGACCAAAGAAAGTCATACTAAAAAGGAACGGCACAAGAAGGTCTTTGTTTAAATTAGGGATTTGTAGAAAAGAGCAAATGAGAGGTATCTGAGTGATGGTGGAGGCAGGAAGAGGAGAGAGGTCACATCACGTCGTTTTAGTTTCCATTTGGAAGAATTTGACGTGTCCTGACCACAGAAGAATTGGGAGCGAAAAGAGAGGAGATTTGAGTAGGGAGGTGAAGGCTGGTGGTTGAAGGTTTGGATACTGATGGCAGAAATCCTGTTAAGGTTGCAGCAGAGAGGTAAGGGTTGTGTCCAGGAGCATTTTGGAGGCTGGCAGAGATGAAAGGAGAAGAGGACGCAGCTTTGATGGGTGGGGTTAGTTCTGTGAGATTTCTCTGCAGTGCAGGAGTCTGAGCAGAGTTAGTGAGGCTGGGGCGGGTCAGGGGGTGGGACGTAGAAGGACGTGTCCCACAGCGCGGCACAGAGCGCTTGCGAGGGACTTAACTCCAGGGACAGTACCTGGCTGTGTCAGCTGAAGAGAAAGAAGGGAAAGCAAAACTTGCTGCGTACAGTTATGTGATCTGGAGTCAGGAAGAGGAGGAAAAGCCAGACCGGAGAATTGGGTTCCTGGTCCAGACTGTGGCTGCTCCCCTCTCCTGCCCTTCCTGCGCTTCCCGTGGGGAACGGGGCTGCTGGCTGGAGCGAGGGGAGGATGGAGCAGGTTGTCTCTCTCAAGAAAGACCCAGTAGGAGGTTTGAGTCTGGAGTACGGGCAGCAGGGAAAGAGAAAGGCTACGGACTAGGGTGCAGTGAAAGGCGGAAAGAAGCTTAAATTCCCACTCCCGCATGTGGCAGGGAGCCTTGGGTAGAGGGACGCCCTCAGAAGAGGAGGTGTCAACAACAGCAAAGATGTTCCAGTCACTGAGGCAGAGAAAAATGAAGCATGAGTGTTTTGACTGGAAGTATTTCAGAGGCAGGAAAGGAATAGGAAGGAGAGACGGAAAATGGATTGGGGCACGAGGTGAGCTCCTGCAGTCCATAGGCAGGAGGGGTCCTGGTGGGTCAGGCATGACTTGGAGTTGGGCATGCCAATGACATGAGAAACATTTTCACTTGGCTGCTTCATGGCAGCTTCAGTCCAGTTGGATTTATGCAGATGAGAGCTTGGAAAGCGATCTGAACAGGAGAGGAGAGAAACAGGGTTTGCAACACCATATCTCAGAGCATTCAGAAATGAACAAAGAAATGGGAAAAGAGTAGTATCTACATTTGATCATGACTCCCCTTCCTGCCGTACGGGCAGGCGGTAAGACAGCAGGGTGGAGGTTCCCTTTCAGTTCTTTGTTTTCCCACCCGTAACTAAACTTTGTCATTTGCAGGGGGAAAAAAAAAACAAACCAACAAAAAACCTCAAACCAAACAAAAAACCCCACAAACCAAAAGTGCCCATCTTTGGATTCTGTCTTGGTGGCCAGATACCTTGCCGTGATCTATTAATCTCTGATCCTGAGTGTTCCACTCTTCCCAGTCGTTTTTAGAGCAAGCCTTTGGCGGTACGTCGAGTGCTGTCGCCATTGTTCATTTGCCTCATGGGGTTTTTTTATCAGAAGGTGGTTACTGTTCCCCAAATCAGGCATATCAGTTCCAAGGTTGTGATCCTTTGGTTGAGGACTCTGTAGTCCTTTTGTCCCCTTTTTGTCTTAGAGAGCCTCTAAATGTGCGGAAGAGGCGAGACATTGAATGTCTATAAATGTTCCTGAAAGGTTTGCCTCGCTGCTCCTCAGAGTCCTCTATCAAAAAGTCTCAACGCCTCTTTGGACTGGACACTGGGGTGAGATCAGGCTGCTCCTAGCTAAGGTGCCTACCAGATACTGTTCAGACAATTCTGCTGCTTTCTCCTCTTCATATAACTAACCCACACCTGCCCTGACATGGGATGCCCCAACCTGGACATTTTTGGTGATTGTTCAACACGTTTATGAAAAATAGAGCAGTGTGTGACCTGGAGTAAAGCCCTTTGCTTATCAGATCTTTCCACTTTGACAATTACCTGCTCTCTGGTCTTTCTCCAGTGAGATTCCCATCGAAGTTACAGTCCTTTCATCTGTCGTGTTTCCCTCTGTCATGAGAATACCGTGGGAGAGCAGTTCCGTCAGAATTACTGAAGTCAAATGAGAGATGGATGACACAAGGTGCCTGTTCCCTGTTCCCGCGGTCAGTTACTCTGGCGTGGACAGACGTTAGGTTGGGCTGGCAGACGTTGTCCATGGCTCGTTTCTCTGTTGTCCTTCAGGTGCTTACAGTACGTTGCCTTACTGTCTGTCCCGGTGTGCGTGCTGCGGGTTACCACGGCGGGAGCAGTCAGCAGCTGGCATTTCTCACCCTTTTAAGGATCAGAATTACAATTCTTGTAATGTCCCGTTTGGATCCCCTGCTCGCTTTCCCTCCTTCTGTTCTTCTGGCTTTGTCTCTGGATATTTGAGTTACTCTTTTAACCCTCGTTAGTACTTTGTCCCAGTTTTTGCTTCCGTTTGAGTTTCAGGTTACTGAGCAGCTCTTCATTGTGGCCACAGCGGTGTTTTACCACAGCCTGCTCTTTTCTCTGCACTGAGATAGTTTCTTCAGCATCATTTCTTTAAGGAACTGACGGTTCTTCTGACTCAGTTTCCCTGTTCAATTGTCTCTTCCTGTAGCTTACCCACTAATTCTCCTGAGTTTACTGAAGTGTGCTGCACTGCAGTCAGGCTCTCTGTCCCCTGCTCCCTAAAATTCACACAACTGCTTGGTTGGCATGTTAACTTAAGGTCACTGGTCGTCTTCTTTTTCAGCCAGTTCTTTTCTGCTGTTTGATGCAAATCTAGAAGTCTTTCTTTGCATTGCTTTCTCCACCTTTTGTACTAAAAAAAAAGTCACCTGTTCCCCTACAGTTCGTTCCCACTGGGCGCGGTGTATTGAAATCACCTACCGCAACCGAGTCCTTGCAACAGCGTTGCATTGTGCTGCACTAAAGCACATCATCCACCTGATCATCTTAATTACCCGTGGCATCCCTGACCTGGTCATTGCTCCAGTTGTCTTTGCTTTAACCGTTACCCATGTGTTTTCATTGCTGTTGGCATATAGAACCCCAGCCTGGTTTGGGTGGGACGGGAGCTCCCAGCCCACCCAGTGCCACCCCCTGCCATGGGCAGGGACACCCCC
>VWZZ01001626.1:18122-43352 GCA_013399095.1 Psophia crepitans | reverse complement strand
TGGGGCTGGGCGTGGGTGGGGCGAGGGGTTGGGCGGGGGGGCCGGGGGGGGCCCTGCCAGCTCGGGAGGTTCTGTGGTTCTGTGATTAATCACTCAACAGCCCGTCTCTGGGTCTGGACTTCAAAGGTGATTCAGAAGACAGGAAACCCAGAAATGTAAATCTCAAATAACCAGCACAAAAGGAAGGAGATCCACTGGGATGTCTGGTACCACCACACTCCATTGGTACCACGTGGAAGCTTCACTGATTTCTGAAACACTTGCGGTAACTGGTGGCAAACATTTCTCACAAGTTTTTTAAAGAAGTAGAAACTGTTTCTTTTTAGTATTTATTGATAGACCTGGGAAAAGGTGAGTGTCTTCTGCTGCTAGGTCTAGATATGTAGCAGAGAGGGTTTGCTGAGGAAGGGTTCTCAGCAGGACTGTAGAATTTAAAAAGGGGCGTTGTGCTGGAGGCAGGAGTTGGGCTAGATGTGCTGCCGTTGTTCCTTGCTCACGCGCTCAGAATGGCAAAGCGCTACCGGCGTATTGCTGGGGCCAAACCAGCCCGTGCGACACGAGGACCTTTTGGAATCACGTGGAGTAGGAACCTTCCCTGAATGCCCTGGCAATCGGATGATCAGTAACAGGGGAAAGAAAGTTGCTGTATGACTCAACGTTTTGGAGGAAACCAAAGCCATGAGTACCTGGGTCCGGGAAGGCTGCTGAAACGCCGTGTCCAGATAAAGACCAGGTATTTCATTTACATGCCAGACTTTTTTGGATCACCAGCCACGCTTACCATCGGACTGATATCCTGGCCACAGCGGTGCAAATCCCGCTGAGCCGTGTACCCTGCCCATTTCGGACGTAAAGGAAAAGGGGTTGCCTGCGAGCCGTTCCCGGGGGAGCTGAGGGCAGAGCAGCGCCTGGTCGGCTGGCGGCTGCCCGTACGCTCCTGCAGCCCGAGGAAACGTGAAGGAGCTGCAAACCTCCGAGGATGACGGCAGGCTGCTTTCCCGGCCGAAGCTGAAGGTGAATAAGGCCATAAATTGGACTCTAGGATGCGTGAAACCTTTTTCAAAGTCTGAAGTTCTTTTAGCTTTAACCGCGTTTGGGGTTGATACTGACTCCCGGGGATTCTGCGGTGGGGTGTCCAAGGGCCGAGCCGGCTGAGGGCCCGTTGGGACAAAAGTTACAGGCGCTGCAGCAAACACAGCTTGCCCCCGGCTATTTACAAATATAAAGGCAAGAGGAAACAAGGTGAGCCACTGGGGAGGAAGAGGGAGGTAAAAATACCATAGTGGTAGTGATGGGCAAGTGACGGTGTGACCGGGGGAGGCTGGCGGTGCTGCGGGAGGGTCTGTGTTATCTGGGGCGAGCGGTGGCGGATCAGAGCGGGGTGCTCCGGGGGCTTCGTTTGCCTCTGCTGCTTCTCTGAAGGGGAGCGAGCCCCACCTTTGCGGGACGCAAAGGTGCTTACGGACGATATCAAAGAGGCAGGGGGTCAAGATTAATGGCAGTGATGAGAGAGGCGGGTTTTCTTAGAAATTTCTGAAGCAAAACTCAGGTAGTTGAAAGGAAACCCAGCCATTTCTCGGGGAAGCGAGATCCCGTCGGAGGATCCGTGCAGTGACGTAGCGTGCCCGCTCCGCCCGCTCTGCTGCCTGCACTGCCCGCTGCACTGCGCAGGGTCAGCAGAAAGTCGGCATCAATGGGAATTATTTTTCCCCTGTAGTTTTCGGACGGTGAGGCTGCAGTAGTGGCTGGGTTGTACGGCATTCCGGGCAGCACTGCATTTGTTTGACAAAATGAATGGTGGGGTAGTGCCATAGGATATAGTGTTTGTTGCCACAATGGAATGAACCTTTAAAATGACCTA
The DNA here is from genome assembly GCA_013399095.1 of Psophia crepitans. NCBI lineage: Eukaryota > Metazoa > Chordata > Aves > Gruiformes > Psophiidae > Psophia > Psophia crepitans. The sequence goes on along the minus strand of VWZZ01001626.1, from coordinate 41,491 downwards.
AAAATACTGCAGGGAGGAGGGCACAGAAAAGGCAGGGTGAGGATAGATGGTCTGTGCAGAAACTGAAAGAGAAACAGGGACAAGAGTAAAGTAGGAAATACACTTCTTTTGTGGGAAACAAGTTGAGAGAGAAATAAAAGTAGAAATTTTCAACATGTGAAAGAGTAAGAAGTCAGAACTGCATAGGGCACCCTCAGCAAGTTGCCAACGACACCGAGCTGTGTGGTGGGTCGACACGCTGGAGGGAAGGGATGGCGTCCTGAGGGACCTGGGCAGGCTGGAGAGGTGGGACTGTACGAACTGCATGGAGTTCAACCAGGCCAAGGGCAAGGTCCTGCACGGGGGTGGGGGCAATCCCAAGCACAACCCCAGGCTGGGTGGGGAATGGCTGGGGAGCAGCCCTGAGGAGAAGGGCTGGGGGTGCTGGGGGGCGAGAAGCTCACCATGAGCCGGCAGCGTGCGCTGGCAGCCCAGAAAGCCCCCCGTGTCCTGGGCTGCATCCCCAGCAGCGGGACCAGCAGGGCCAGGGAGGGCATTCTGCCCCTCTGCCCCGCTCTGCTGAGACCCCCCTGCAGTGCTGCCTCCAGCTCGGGGGGCCCCAGCACAAGGAGCCCATGGAGCTGCTGGAGCGAGGCCAGAGGAGGCCGCGGAGATGCTGCGAGGGCTGGAGCCCCTCTGCTCTGGAGCCAGGCTGAGGGAGCTGGGCTTGTCCAGCCTGGAGCAGAGAAGGCTGCGGGGAGCCCTTGGAGCCCCTGGCAGTGCCTGCAGGGGCTGCAGGAAAGCTGGAGAGGGGCTGGTTGCAGGGCAGGGGGGGCCAGGCCAAGGGGAAGGGCCTGAAGCTGCAGGAGGGGAGCTGGAGCTGAGCTGGGAGGCAGCAATCCTTCCCTGGGAGGGTGCTGAGGCCCTGGCACAGGGTGCCCCGAGAAGCTGTGGCTGCCCCTGGCTCCCTGGCAGTGCCCAAGGCCAGGTTGGATGGGGCTTTGGGCAGCCTGGGCTGGGGGGGGTGTCCCTGCCCATAGCAGGGGGTGGGGCTGGGGGTGCTGGGAGCTCCCTGCCCACCCAAACCAGCCTGGGGTTCTGGGTTACTACAAACCATGGAAATCTGCAGAGGGAATGTCTTCCTTTCACATAAATTCTGCACTCAAAAAAACCTTTATTGCTAAGCCAAGAGGCCCAGAATTGAAGATTCTCACCGCTTTACTAGTTACTAATTGTTTATATCACTGTTAGTAAATATTTCTAATTGCTAGTAATTGCTAGTTACTAGTTTAATTAACTGTAGCTGTGTGTGTATCTCCTGTCCTCAGTAGCCTTGCCTTCTATTTAAATCTGTGTTCATGTGAAGTTGAATGCGCCTTGAGCAATGGGCCTAGTTCTGCTTTGGAATGTCTTACGGGGCAGTAAAACTCAAACCATTCTATGATTAAAAACCTTCCGTAGGAGTAATTAGCCGCTAGGTTCCACGTACGTGGACCTTCAGTGAGTTAGGTGAGAAAGGCAGAGCTGCCAGGTTAGTCGTGAGCATTGCCTGGCCTCCCCCATCACTGCCCTGAGCTCCGTGGATGGAGTCACGTTTTAAGACTCAATTTTGTGAGTTCAACGTTGAACTGGAACCATGCAGGGGCCTGCCTCAGCCCAGCTCTCCTTCTGTGGTGGTCCCACCACGGGTGCTCCTGTCAGATTCGTTAGCACAGCCAACTGAATTTGGGAAAGAAAATAAAGAAACGGGTCATTTTATCTATCTTGACACGGTGCTTCACCTTGGCTTTACCCCTGAGGAACCAAAAATTTGGAAGCTGACTTTCCAAACCGGTTGCCTCTGCGAGGGACGGAGGGCGGGGGCATAGCGGCGCCCTGCTGCCAGCTGCCGTCGGTGGCAATGGGAGCGGTGCTGGTGTGGCAGAACGTAACTGGGTGTTTCTGGATGTTCTAGTGCGCTGCTTTCTTTTACGCTTCTCAGTTACCTGGGTGCACGTATTACCCTGCTCATGGTAACAGGCAACTCACTTCTGTCATTCTTTTCCAACACAGAAGTCACCTGCGAAGAAGCTGAGCCACGCGATCAGTAAGTCGCTCGGCTGCGTCCCAAGCAGAGACCCGCCTCGCCCTGTATTTCCTGAGCAGCCAGAAAAGCCACTCGATCTTGCACACATAGTGTGAGTATCTCTGCCAGTCTGTCGTTCGCTTACCCGGGGAGCGGATAGTCTTCGCTAAGAATCTCGGGTTAACAAGGGGAGCGGTGCAGAACGTGTTTGGGCGCAGTTAGACGAAGGCCTGGCTGTATATCCTACTCGGGCCCGTGTCACAGCACCCATCTGCCTGCCCGTTGCACACCGCCGTATGGGGTCTGACTGGTCGCTCATTTATTGTCGAGGAGAGTTACAGAAAGCACGGTGAGGTTAAAGGTATTGGCTTGTAAGCGGGTGCTGCCTGCTGTTAGCAGGAGTGGGGCTCAGCTGCTTGCTGCTGCCTGGGAGCACTGGCTTGGTGTCCTTACTGGTTACGCTGGTTTGGTGTCCTTACTGGTTACGCTGGTTTGGTGTCCTTGCTGGTTATGCTGGTTTGGTGTCCTTACTGGTTACGCTGGTTTGGTGTCCTTGCTGGTTATGCTGGTTTGGGTTCCTCTGCCCAGCGGCATTGCCGTCACCCTTTCATTCTGACCCCGTTCTCGGACCGATGGAATGATTTTGATGGAACGCCGTTGTACTGGTGTTGGTTTGAACAGACCTGAAATCAGTCTGCTTGCCCAGGTTGCCACTTTCCATACCAGAAGTAAAGCCTGAGACAAAAACACCCAAACAAATTCCGTTACTGTAAGTGTATAATAACCTACACCCCCAAGTGGGTCCATGTCCGACAGGGCCGAGGCAAGGCCTCGCGCTTTGCACGTGTCTGTGTAAGTGCGTGCCGTAGAGGAGAGGGGAGCGGGGAGCAGCGCAAAGGGCTGTCGGGTGTGCCACATTCACGTGAAAGGGACGGCTCCGATTCTCATGAGGGTTGAGTAATTTCCAGTTCTGGGAGGAAGAACCTGATGCTCTTCTGGTTTTCTTTTGATGTCAGAAATACAGCATCTCCTTGAACTGTTTCCTCTCTCGCAGTCTCTGAGTGGAGAACCGAGGTGGTCACAGCCGGGTGTCTGGTAACCTCGGGCCGCTCCGTGCTGCTTTGGCCCTTCCCAGCGCCGTCGTTTTGGCTGACTGGCTCCTCTCCGCGCACCTTTCAACAGCGTTAGGACAATAGCTTGTCAGAGGAGGGGCAAGGCGGGAGCTGCAAAGCTTGTCGTAGCGCGGTGAAACACTCGTGTGGCTTCTGTTGTGAGAGGTGAAGAAGGTCCGTGGCGTGGCACGCAGGGTAGCTGCAGTGCCGGACTCCGGAGCAGCAGAGCTTCGGGCTTTCCCAGTTCCTGCTTCGCTGTGTGATTGTTTTCCCAGTCCTTGCATCGCTGCGTATTTACCGACTGTTATAATGCCCGCTTTCGTCCCGTGCGGGGGGGGGGGCTGAGCTGATCGAGTGGAACAGAGCTGGTCTGATTTTCTCTGCGAAACTGCACTCAAGTTTGAGAAGAATAGTGCTCTGTCATGGCAGTGTTCGGTTCCGAGCTGAAGTCTGTGTTCTCCTAAACGAACAGCTCATCAGGCCCTCAAGGTCAAGGCTGTACGTTGGCCACAGAATGAGCTCCCTGCCTGGGCCGGGCTGTGGCGCGGGCCCGTTGCTGCGCTGAGCTCTGCGTTTCCTGCACCGGGGGGCTGCTCGGCCTCACAGAAAACAGGTTTGTGTTTAAAATCTTATCAGATCATGAATCCCTTCACGTTTTTGCTCTGTGCCGCTTCCACGTTGAAGCGCACTGACATTCACCAGAGCAAATTAGTAGTTTACATTTTAATACTTCTACAAAAAATCACAGAATATGTAGGTGCAGAAGTCGAGCGTGTGAAAATAACGAGGGCAGGGGTAGCGTGACTGCCTGCCTGAAGGGGCTGCAGAAACCGAGCCCCACACTACGAGCCAAAGTTCTGCTTCTGACACAGGTTTGATGAATTCCTTCTTTCTTTGCTCGGACTCGTTAACTGGTTCATGGATCAAACCAGTTTCAGCCCTCAGGTGGACAAGGAATGGGGAAGGCAGGAGCAGGCGGTGCGGTGTGGCGGCTTGTTTGTAACACACAGCCCATTGAAGGGGCTGGTGGAGAAGGGCCTCCAAGCGGCTTTTTGCTTCCAGCCGGTAGCAGACTGTACCTCAACTGACAAACACGGCATCACCTTTTTCCTGAGACCTGGACGGGCTGGAGAGCTGGGCGCAGAGGAACCCAATGGGATCCAACAAGGACGAGTGGAGGGTCCTGCACCCAGGGAGGAACAACCCCAGCACCAGGGCAGGGGAGGGGTGACCTGCTGGGAAGCAGCGCTGCGGAGAAGGACCTGGCAGTGCTGGTGGGCACCAAGCTCTCCATGCCCAGCAGGGCCCTTGGGGCCAAGAAGGCCAACGGTGTCCTGGGGGGCATTGAGAAGAGCGTGGGCAGCAGGTGGAGGGAGGTTCTCCTGCCCCTCTGCTCTGCCCTGCTGAGGCCACAGCTGGAGTTGTGTGTCCAGCTCTGGGCTCCCCAGTTCCAGACACACTGGGAACTACTGGGGAGAGCCCAGCAGGGGGCTGCGAGGATGTTGAGGGGCCTGGAGCATCTCTGGTCTGAGGAAAGGCCGAGAGAGCTGGGGCTGTTGAGGCTGGAGAAGAGAAGCCTGAGAGGGGACCTGATGAGTGCTGATCAATATCTGCAGGGGGGTGTCCAGAGGAAGGGGCCAGACTCTTCTCAGTGGTGCCCAGGGACAGGCCGAGGGGCAGCGGGCACAAACTGGGACAGGGGAAGTTCCAGCTGAGCATGAGGAGAAACTTCTTCCCTCTGCGGGTGGGGGAGCCCTGGGCCAGGCTGCCCAGAGAGGGTGTGGGGTCTCCTTCTCTGGAGAGCCCCCAGCCCCGCCTGGACGCCCCCCTGTGCCCCCTGCTGGGGGTGCCCCTGCTCTGGGGGGGTTGGGCTGGGTGACCCCCAGAGGGCCCTGCACCCCCACTGGTCTGGGGCTCTGGAGTTCTGCGTGCAGCAGCAGCGGTGCAAGGACAACTGTGGCAACAACAGATAATGGTCAGGTGTACAAATAAAGTAGGTGATTTATATCAAACACTGAATCACATGAAAATAGGATGAGCATAGGACTCCGAGGGTGTGCTGGGGCTTTTATATGAGTGACACAAGTCTTTGGGGGTTTTCAGTGTAAGTGGCGTCACTCAAATAAATTAAAAAAAGACACACGACCCGCTTTCCCCGGTTTGGCAGTGTGCCAAGTGACATCGCCGGCGCAGGTTCGTTAACAGAACTCGGTTTGTAAAGAGGAGCTGCCCAGGGCCACCCTGGGTCACTCCTTGGGTGGCAGCGATCGTGACTGGATCGCTGTTTTTTCACGTATCCGAGGTGCACGTCAGCACTAACCGGCCCTTCAGAGGGGCCTGTCGCACACAGCGCCATCAGCTGAGGCAGCGACGGGAGGGTAACAGTGTCGAGAACGAGGGACGGTTACGGAACAGTTGGGCAAACGTGCCGGGGGAGGAAGCACCCGCCGCGCCTGGCGGGGGAAGGAGTCAGGCCAGAAATGGGGAGCAAAGGGAAATGGGGAGCAAAGAAGGTGAACTGGTGGTGTCAGAGTTACGTGCGAACAGTTTTCGGGTGGCGCTGGGGGGGCAGCAGCTGTGCGAGGCGCTGATGGCGAGACGCTCCCTTCCGGAGACGCGCCAGGAGGGTGCCGGATCGCACCGCCCGCGTTTTCAGCCCAAACCACATTGTGAAAGAGCTTCTGCCCGCGGGGGCCTGCTGCTGGGGCTGGGGTGTCCTGGAGCGTCGGGGAGTTCCCAGCACGGGCAGAAAATCCCTGCGGTCTCGGTTCTTTTTAAGAAGTGGTGGGAGGAGGGGGGTGAAGTGAAGCAGGGCAACCGCTGACATGCTGTTTCCCAACAGACTTTGCTGAATGAAATAACTGAGCGGTGCGTAAGCTGTGTGGCTGGTGGGTAGATAGAAAGGTAACTCACGCCAGCCCAGCACGGGCTGCTGGCAGCTCGGGGTTGCATCTATTTACTGAGATTAGTTTTGGGTAATAAAGCGATGCTGTTGGCGTGATGCATTTATTACAAGCATTGAACCACTCAGAACACAGTAATCAACACCGCACATACGCAGCAGGTTGGGCGACCGTTGTTGGGCTCTTTGTGCTCAGAGTAGCCGCAGCGGGAGGCCGCTGAGCAGGGTGGGTGCTCAGGTGGGGATGGACCCTGGCTTCTGCGCTGTGCATGTCCATCTGCGTGAGCAGGAGCAGGACACCCCAAGTCTCTGCTCAGGCCAGGAAGGCAAATGAGAAAAATACGGGAGAAATGAGGAGGAGGAGGAGGAGGATGTGCTGGGCAGGGTGGCTCACAGGATCGTTGGAGGTCGTGGTAGGCAGCTGGCTGAAGGGGCGTTTTTGGGAGGATTTTGTAACTGAGGATGCTGGTGGGGTCTGAGAGGGCGAAGGGGAGGGTTCCCCTGCGCGTGGCGGGGCAGTGTCCCGCTTGGGAAACGCTGCGGGTACAGCACCCACACACGCAACATGCCGGAAGACCACAGGCTTCAAGAAGGTCAGTGGAAATGGTGAAAGGGCTGGCAGCAGATGCAGGAAGATGCCGAGCCTCATGTCCAGAGGCTCAAGTACTGCAAGTGTAACACACAGAGGTTGAGGAATGATTCAGTATTTCTAAAAATACCTGTCCTAGAGAACTCCAGTATAATCCCAGGGAGCTTGAGCAGACAGGCTTTACAAAAGGCACAGACCCAAAGTTCAAGCTAGACAAATTCAGAATAAAAACAAGAAATATGTTTTTAGTCGTGAAAGTAAGCAAGTAATTGTTAGGATAGATTGCCAGGAGCAAAAGTGGTGGTGGAATGTCCACACTGAAACTTTAAAACCAAGAGGAGAGTATTTTTAAACCAAGTAAGAATTCCAGTCTTATGGTCAGTGTTTGATGGAAGCTCCATTATTGCAGGGTTTGGGTACAGCTTGGGGAGAGGTGTGTTGGTCCCGAGACGGGCAGCGGGTGGGGAAGGGGCTGGAGCCCCAGCCTGGGGGTGCGGCTGGGGGACCTGGGGGGTCAGTCTGGAGAAGAGGAGGCTGAGGGCAGACCTGATGGCTCTCTGCAGCTCCCTGACAGGAGAGGTGGGCAGGGGGGGTTGGTCTCTGCTCCCCAGCACCAAGGGATGGGACAAGAGGGAACGGCCCCAAATGGCTCCCGGGGAGGGTCAGGGTGGAGCTTGGGGAAAATCCCTTCCCCACCAGAGGGGTCAGGGCTGGGGACAGCACGTACAGCCCCCAACTGCGTTTTTTCTCCCTGCCAGCAGGAGCGTGGACACTTTGCGAATCCCTACAAACACCTCCTCATCCCATTTTCCCGTCTCTGCTGAAGGCGCGTGTAGCCGTGCCCGGGCTCCCAGGGAAGGACAGCTCCTCTTCACGGTGGAAGAGCGGCAGAGCGGTGGGGTCTAACGGAGGAAAGCTGCCTGTGGACTGACCTGTTCCGCTAATTTATTGGCGTGTCCCACTAAGTTAGAACGTGCATTAGATCCTGTTCCCAGCGAAGTGACGCTCCGTAGATTTACCTGAGCTCAAAAGACCCAGGCAACAGGTTTAACTCTTTGAGAAGGGCAGGAGTTGGTGACTCTAAAGCGGAGCAGGGTTCTGCGCCGCCTGCGTGCCCTGGGAAGTGTCGGTGACCGGCGTGCTCTGTGCCAGCAGTGGCGTGACCGATCTGGGAGGAGGTTCGGGTTTGACACGGAATATATTTCCTCCCGGGAATTTTTGCAGTGTGTTGTGGTTCAGCCCCGGCCGGCACCACGTTCCGCTCGCTCACCCCTCGTCCCCCAGTGGGATGGGGAGGAGAATGGGAAAAAAAAGACAGATTACATCTTTTTTTATAACGGGGCTATAAAGCTAACGGGTTTGAAACGCCTGTTTCCTTGACTTGGGTGTTGTGCCAGGTTCGGCACTGATGCCCCGCCTGGTACAGAGCATCTCCCTTCCTCCCCGGGGGGGGCACGGCTCCGGGTTTTCCGTAGTTGTCTTGATCGTCGCTCCTTCAGAACTAAACCGTTTTTAGGAACCCCCCCCATGGGTGCTTTGGTTTGACAGGTACCCCCTGTGCGTGGCCGTAACAGACTGCACTGAAACTCATTCCCAGCGGGGAGGAGCTGCCCCGTGCGAGGGGTCGGCACCCCCCACCGGGAGAGGGCCCCTCCTGGCTTTACAGCGTCGCTGTTCCCGGGGGACGGGGCGATTCCCTGGTGTTCCGTTCCAAAATCGCTTTGCTGCCTTACGGAGGCGAAGCGTTCGGCTGGCCCGACCCGGAGCGGCTCGTCGCCCAGCGCCTCCCTCCCGCCCTGGCGAGGGCATCGACGTCTGCCCTGGGCTTTGCTTCTCCTGACGCGCGCGGCCAGCGCGGTGGCTGCGGCGTGCGGAGCGGGAGGCCTTGGTGATGTAGGTGCTGCTCCGCGGCTGCCCGCACGCTCCCTGGCGGAACGAGATTTGTCTTTATTTGGAATTCTTCTTGTTTGCCCTGCGGCGGGCTGGGGGTACGTGCGGGTTTCGCTGGCTGAGAGAAATCTCTTCTTCGTTCCAGGCTGGTAGAGGGTCGTTACAATATTCCTCAGCAAAATGAACAGGGACCTCCCAAGGGCGGGATTATAATTCTGGCTTTTTTATGTCGAATTCTTTGTCATTCGTGTGGTACGTCACTCTCATAATTATCTTTACAGTTTTAGTGCACAGCTCTCACCCAGCCCTCGGCAAAGCGGTATCGTGCAGGTCCGGTGTGGTACCGTCGAGCTCAGGGCGTGCTGAGCATGTCTTTAACACTGGTGTGACACCTGATCGGACTGGGCGCACAGTCACGGGTCCAGGGCAACGCTGCTACTCTGGGACGGGATATGGAGCACTGGCCGTAATTCCCTGTACACATGAAAAAGGAGCTGAGACTTTTTTTTAGTGCTTAAGCTAGCGATGCTGAAGCCAAACAGATTTCAGCTAAGAGCCTCCTTTTTATGATGGAGGCAGTGACGGAACGAGGGACTGAGGGGCGCTGGGGTGACTTGGTCTCCTTGAGGCCTTAGATCCGAACCTGCTGACATGAGGCCTCAGCCCAGCCCTGGTGCCTTGCCTCGATGCTGGAGTAAAGTTAATCTTGTTGTTGTTTTTACATGCAGGAGGTCAGATCACCCGGTGGAACAACATTATACGGACAATTTATGCATCATATATTTTTTTTTTTTAGTTGAAGCTGTGCAGGAGTTTGCCTTGTACCGCGCGGCCGCTGGTTAGGTCTGTGCTTGTGTTCTGGCCGGTCTTTATTTCTGTTCCTTCCCCTCTGCTGCCCTTCCCTTCCTTCCTCTGCAGCTCCTGCAGCTCCTCCGTGTTACAGGGAAGTCTGAAGACTTTCAAATCGCCGATGTTTATGTGGCCGGTCACTAGGGAGCCAGAATTTGGCAAAGGAGAGGAACTATTCCCTCCGGCCTGGCTGCCGTGGGACCTGCGGGAGCCGGCTGTGAGCAGCCCCGCTGGAGCCGCGGTGGCGCCCGTCCTCTGCAAGCCAGCGCTGTCATCCCGGGGTGGCCTGGCCGCTGCTACCGGTCTCCCTCTCTCTCGAGGAGCGTGGTATTTTGATGAGCAAAATTTTTACGCTTTTATATTAATTTATTCAAGGGGAAGAACGCAGTGGAATGTAAAGTGCTGCTTGTTGGTTAAAAAACTTTGCAGACGCGTCGGTGTGCATCGCGGCTGAGGGGGCACGGCTGTCCCCTCCCCTCCACGCAGAGCAAAATGGGTCAGGTTAGAGAAAAAAAAATTAAAGAGACCTCCCCGGCCGTTGTGTGGCCGGACGAGTCACCCCGGTCCCTCAGCCCAACTGAAGACCTGCTGTGGGATGCGGGACCTTGTGCCCGGGAGATGCCGGGTCACGTGGCGGCTCCGTCTCCTTAGAGACGGCGCGGTGCTGCGCCGGGATGCCGGGATGCCGCGTCGGGATGGCAGCTCGGTGGAGGACCGGAGCGGCCTTCGCCAGGAGCACAAAGGTTTGCTGGATTTGCGTTCCTCGCCCCTCTGCTGCGTGCTGTGGGGCGCGGGAGCGCGGCGTTAAGGCAGAGGGGGCTCCCGGTGGCGGCTCGGCGCGGCACCCCGCTCTTTGTGCTGCTCGGGGACAGCCGCCGGGACCCGGCGGGAGGGACGCTGCCGGCGCGGCCGTGCCATCAGGCTTGCTGTGGGAACCGTGGGGACGGCTCCGGGGGGGACGTGGGGCACGGGGTGTCGTACCGATCAGCCGGGGGCCGGTAACCTCCCAAATGCTTCAGGTCCATCTTTCCTGTCAGTCATTTCGGAACAGGGCAAGAACAAAGTCATTCTGAACTAACGCCCCGCTCCGCGTCGTGTTTACCCCGGGAACCGTTATTGATCGATCCTTCGTACCCGGGTGACGCTTTAGTGGGAAACAGCGGAGTTTACCGTGGCGTTTTGTCACGGTAAGTAATGCCATATTGCAGGTTCAGCAAATAAACAGGCAGAATAACGAACTCATTTGTGTGCCAGCGCCTGAACAGTTCCTGCTGTTCCGTTTACGTGCCGGAGAGCAGCCAGCTGAAGGACGCTCATCGCTGGGGTTGTGAGAGATGTTGCACACAGACAAACTGGCTATTACATAAAAAACCCAGCGAGGACTGCGTTTTGAGGTTGCTCAGCAGCGATCCATTGTATGTATTGTCACTAGGTGTTATCGTAGCGCTCGGGGGTTTCTTTTCCTCAGTACTCATCTTTGTGCCAAAGCCCAAATATCTGCACCTATTTTCAGGTTTGTGCTGCGTTTTTAACTTGGTGGCATCTCGCGTTTGTTCCTGGGCACCTTAACAGAAGCCAACACCTTGACCTGTTCATTACATGACTACAGACACTGGGAATTCCAACAGCCTGGCTGTCCCTCCTGCCCCTAGCGGAACCTCAAGCTGCCGTTTCCAGAGGACCGAGCAAAGAGACGAGATCTGAGGGGGCGCGGGGCGGCGCAGAGCCCGGCTCGGTGCCGGGGCGGTTGGTCCGGTGTCAGGAATGACTCGGGGCCGGAAACAGAACCGTGGCCCAACACGTTTACGCTGGTTCCCTTTGGCAAATATTTAGGCTGCTATTTTTGGATTATATGCTTTTAACCTAAATTGTTGTTGGATTATACACCGTTAATTATTTTTTCTGCCTGCCTTTGCATCACGAGAGCTTTTGGCTGGCTTCCTACTAAGCGGCATTAGGGAAATTAGTCACGGTAAAAACCCCAGATGTAAAAGCTCCGTAGAGGCATGTAGGAAACTTTGCTCAAAATTTTAAAGGGATGCAGAGAGCACATTTCCCATTGCCAGTCCACAACCGAAAACCCCCTCTCGAACAGTCGAAGAACAGGACTTGGCTATTTTCTGCTGTTTAAAAGAGCAGGACAAAGCAGTAACTGATCTGTGCCCTATACGTGCAAATGCTCTTGCAAGTTGCTCACGCGGCTGGCACCGGGACGGGGTGCTGGGATCCAGTCCAACACTACAGCTGTTACCTTCCCTTTTGTTGGGAAAAAAGCGTTGGCTCCGCACAGCCCGGGTGTGTTTGCCCTTGGTGCTCTCACTGGAGAAGTGTCAGCAGCTATTTTTAAACAATTCCTAATTTTTTCCCGTAAATACGCTGTCAGAAAGGAGCTCGGTGAGGAGCTGCTGGCAGTTCTTGTGCGTGGAATTGGACGAACGCTGGTGCAGTCAGTGCTCGGGGCAGCCTGAGACGGCAGCCGCGTGCAGCGGTTTCGTTACGATGCCGTAATTCTTTAGAAAGGTCTCGGCACTGCTGCAGCCTGGAGCGCTGAAGGGACCTGCAGGGGCCGCAGGAGCTCGGCACCCGGCTGGCGGCCGCGCGGGGACAGCCGCGATGCGTTTCCAGTTTCAGGGGCACAATTAACTGGTTTGTGTGTCCCGTAAAGGCGCGTTGTCCCCATCTGTGGTTTGGGGGTTTGTTCCCTGCTCAGAAAAGAAGCTCAGTGAGTACCAGAAAGTTTTAGAATAGAATAGAATAGAATAGAATAGAATAGAATAGAATAGAATAGAATAGAATAGAATAGAATCATTAAGGTTGGAAGTGACCTCAAGGATCATCTAGTCCAACCATCCCCCCACCACCTATTACCCACTAAACCATGTCCCTAAGTACCACATCCAACCTGTCCTTAAACACCCTCAGGGATGGTGACTCCTCTGTTCCTTACCAAAAATGCACTCGGACTGTAAACAGGCTGCCCAGGGAGGGGGGAGTCCCCGTCCCTGGGGGGTTCAAACAGTGTGTGGCCGTGGCACTGCGGGACAGGGGGCAGGAGCCGTGGGGGGTGGGCTGGCGGTTGGACTGATGGTCCCAGAGGCTTTTCCAGCCTCACGGATTCTGTGTGTCTGTGACTCTGGTTTATTTCCCAGCAGAAATAGTGGGTAACTGTTTCCCACTTTTTGCTGGAGTTTTTTTGAAATTTGCTGGGGCATCTCGCAGGTGACATCAAAGCTCAAGGCTGAACGTGACGAGCTGCTGGCCCTGGCTCCCCGGTGAGATAAAATAAGCCCTTGAATAGAACAGAGGCGAGGTGAGAAGGGAGTCGAGCTTTTCCTCGCCCTGTGGCCGTGCCTACGCCTGTGTGGGAGCTGTGCACGAAGCCGGTGTGGTTTTACCGTGACCGCAGCTCGCTGAGGGCTTGGCACCTGCCCTGGGGCTGCTCCCGAGGACGCGGGTTCATCTCCTCTGGCAAAGCCAAGCCACTGGGTTTTGGAAAGCTGCATCGGGTAATCCCCCCGTGCGGCTCAGCTGCGCTCCCGGGCAGCACATTTCCCGTGCACGAACCGGAGCTACACTGGTCGCGCTGCTGAGCATCTGATTTCCAGCGCAGAGTCCGTTTGTTTCGCAGGTTTCCTGCGCACGACCTGCTCATTCCCACCGCGATCTCACAGCGTTGTGTTCTCCAGGTCCGTGCCTTCAGCTTCGTTGCTCCATTTGCTTATTCCTGGCTCCCGGTGCGGGTGCGGCTGTGTCTGTTCAACAGAAATCAGTGTTCACAGCCCTTCGCTCCTGTTGGATGCTGCAGGCGGTACTTTGCAGAAGTGTGAGCCGTGTTCAGCTCGTGCATCGCCACCAGCGCAGCCCTTGCAAGCTGTGGCACTGTCCCTACGAGTAGAACTGGTCTCTGCTCTTGCATGGAGACCACAAACTGAGGTGCTTTGGTTCCACGTCCTTCCTGCCTGGGCTCAGAATCGCCTTTTTGTTTGAAACTGCAAAAGTCTGATCTGCAGTGGTTTCAGCCTAGAAATAGAACTACAACAGTTCAACTCTCTTTAAATTTCTCTCATCGTAGCAGCGTATTTTAATTATCAGGGGTTCCTCATGTAAAGCAGAGTAAGACTTTTAAAACATTCATAGAAATAGAGAATCGTTTAGGTTGGAAAAGACCTTTAAGATCACCGAGTCCAACCGGTACCCTCACCCTGCCCAGCCCACCACTGCCCCTGTCCCCAGGCACCACATCTCCACGGCTTCTAAATCCCTCCAGGGATGGGGACTCCCCCCTCCCTGGCCAGCCTGTCCCAGGGCTTGACAACTCCTTCAGTGAAGAAATTGTTCCCAGTCTCTGACGTGAACCTCCCCTGGCACAACCTGAGGCCGTTTCCTCTTGTCATCTCGCTTGCTGCTTTCCATCCTTCATCTTCTGCCCTCCTTTATAACGGGGGAGGAGGAGATTTCTTGTATCTTAATCCAAACTCCTACCCAGGATTTAAAAAAACCCACTAAGGAAAGATTTCATATATTTCTGGTTCATGCATGGTACCTCTAAAAAAAAAATCAGTATTATCAAATATTCTCCTGCAAACGTAGCCAGAAAGCCTCCTGTTTTCTAGGCATAAGCAGTGTTCCCGCTCCGTTTTCAGCCCGCAGCTGGAGAGCAGCCGGCAGTTTGGAACACCGCCTCCGAAGCCCTCCTGCCAAGAGGAGTCAGGAGCCTTGGGCCGGATCCTCACGGCCAGCCGAGCCGGCCGGTGCGGGCTGTCTCGGCCGAACCCTCCGGCTGCTCCAGCCAGAGCTGCTCCCTGGGGGTTCTGCAGGCGGCCGCAGCCCGTGAGGCTTTGGTGCGTAGGTGGTGAAAAGGAAGCAAAGCCCAAAAGAAAAAGAACAAACCCTTCGTAAAATGCAGTGGGTTTATGTCCGCGGGGCGTTCTGCACGCTGCGCAGCATCTGCCCACTGCCTTGTTCAAACCTTGCTTTGCGACTCTGCAGACGCAGGCTTTTCCGAGCGTTTATCACGCGGTACGTTGTGTAAGGAGAAGGTGCAGTGCGGCAGGAAAACACCGAGCAGCATGTTCAATGCCGGGTCATTGTGGAGGGACCCAGTCCCTGCAAGCGTAAGCCTGGATGTACCTGTCCCACCTCCTGCGTCTGGCTGGGAGGGGGGGTTTCGTGTCGTAGGTTTGCCTTCGGTCCTTGTAAGAAATCACGTGTGTCTGGCACACAAACCTTTCCAGACCTGCTGCTGCTGCGAGGCTTTTCCCGCACGGCTGTGGGCAAAGAGCTCCGAGCGTATCCACAGATGCTCCTACAGTTATCTCCTGACTCCGCCTGCGGGAAGTCCGAGCGACTCACCGCCGACATCGAACCTGAACCACGAGCGGAGAGCGGAAGATCGCTTGGACGGGTTTCCCACGCGAAGCAAAAAGCTCGGGGGTTCCACGAACGCGGCACGGTTTGCAGCGGGAGGAGGGGCCGGAGCAGTGCTGGCGCTCTGCTGCACTCTGGGCCTGGCACTGTCTGCGCTTCGGACTGTGTCACATCTGCAGCGTGTCTGCTGCGGGCTGGGTTTGCTAGAAATAAGGCAGATTCGTACGTTGCCGTCAGATCCCACATAATTGTCCTGCTAAGCAGGAGCTTCGGAGCGACGATTGTCCCTGTGCAACGCTCTGTGTGTTCCAGCTCTCCGCTGCTCTGCCTGTGTGTGCTGAGCCACCCCTGCCCGTCAGCCTCCCGCCTGGGCTGCGCTTCCTCAAGCTGAATGTCATTCCGTTCCTATCCTCGGCGAGCCGAACGTGGCAGAAGGCCCTGAGTTCCCAGAGAGTGCTCCCTGCTCCTGCACGGGGGTGTCGCCGGGGGCTGTTGTGCTCCAGCCTCTCTCCAGGGATGTTCTTCAGTCGCCGCCACGACCCCCGCTGCCCTTTGCAGTCCTTCTCCCAAGCCGCGGTCTGTTGGTGTCCCCAGGCTGTTGGTGCTGTGGAAAGGGGTGATCCGGGCACCCCCTGCTTTGCCTTCTGCTGTGAACTTCTATTTGTCATTATCAACTATTGCATTTTTAAACTGGTTTACCCTTTCTTCACTGGTCTGCCTTCAGTGCCTCCTGCTGAACAGACGTATTGATCTACATGCTGCTCACTCAGGCGTGCAGCCGGAGGGAAGAGGCAGCAGGAGATCGTTATTTAGGTTTGAATAATAAATAATGGGCCTTATTTATGGGTTTGGTTATGTGTAATACACTGAACAAAAGAAGCCATTCTTTTCTTCCACCTACTTAATGATCGTTTTTGAGTAATTGGAGGATAAGGGCTCACACAGCAAATAACAGTGAGGGAATTACCCAGTTGAACAGTAGAACAGATGTGTTCAGCAGGGAGAACGCTGGACAGAACACTCACCGGTGGAGCGCTCACTGTCACAAGCGTGTGGTACCACCCACTAATGTCGGAGCTGATGGATTGCAAAGCAGGAGGCAGCTGGCACGCATAGCTTCCAGGACTGCTGCAGGTAATGGGTGAGCTCCTCGGGCACGTTTGTGGGATGGCAAGGACAAGGGTTAAGAAAGAAGTCTGGAAGCCTTTTCTCTTCATGTGGTTGGGAAGTAGTGCTGTGGAGGGTGCTGAAGCTGTGCGAGGCGTCAGTGTCCGCAGCATCCCACGCTCTCCCTGCCTGCCCCCATCTGTACCGTGCCGGAAGGCTGTGTCGCGCCGTTAGCCCGTTACTGCGTTGGCCGCCGTCTGCACACAGAGCCCTGAAATACCCACCAACGTGTCCTTTGAAAGCGTGTTCTCTTGCCTAGCGTGGGTTAAAGCTTTCACTTTTGGACATGCTTTAACCTGTACCTGGTTCGGGTAGACAGAGAACAGCCGGTGCTGGTGCAAGGTCAGTCCCTAGAGGCCACTACAGCGTGCGTGAACCTGCTGCGTCCTGGTCTTCCCAACAGCCTGCTCACCTCTTGCCTCCTGAGCATCCGTAGGTTTGTAATCGTAGAACCATGGAGTATCTCGAGCTGGGAGGAACCCGTAAGGATCATCGAGTCCAGCTCCTCTGATGCTAGTGAGTACCCTGGTGCAGACTGCTCTGCTTCTGCACATCATCCCAGATCGGGTGGATCAAAACCTCAAGGGTAAAGAGGAAAGGCTGCCTGATTCGGGATCAGGTCTGCGAGGGTTATTGAACAGTGGCATCAGTCGCTCAGAGGAGTGGTGGAGTCTCCGTCCTTGGAGATACTGGGAGCCCGACTGGGCAACCGGCTCTGGCTGATCCAGCTGAGGCAGGGTTGTTGGACTGTTGTCTCGAGAGCTGCCTCCAACCTTGGCGGTTCTGTCGTCTGAAATACCCAATTGCAGGAACCACCTTCAAGGTGCTGGGGGCAGGGTGTCATGCAGTGACAAAAGTCGTCAGTTAAGTCGCGATTGTGAGTTCCCTGTCTTCTACCGCCGTGCCGGGGTTTTACCTGGACCGTTACTGCTGGTCAAACACCATCCTCTGGCAGAGTCAGGGAGGGCCAGGCCAAGGGGAAGGGCCTGAAGCTGCAGGAGGGGAGCTGGAGCTGAGCTGGGAGGCAGCAATCCTTCCCTGGGAGGGTGCTGAGGCCCTGGCACAGGGTGCCCCGAGAAGCTGTGGCTGCCCCTGGCTCCCTGGCAGTGCCCAAGGCCAGGTTGGATGGGGCTTTGGGCAGCCTGGGCTGGGGGGGGTGTCCCTGCCCATGGCAGGGGGTGGGGCTGGGGGGGCTGGGAGCTCCCTGCCCACCCAAACCAGCCTGGGGTTCGGTGATTCTTTGTTTTGCTAGTTGACCGAGGACCCCACCAAGCAGTGGCGAAGGAAGACAGATACAGTGACAGACGCCTGTACTGCACTTTGCCTGAGAATCTCACCCCTTCCCCTGTTTGAAACCTTCCCATCGTCCCCAGATGGGGTTCGGTACACGGTCAGTGCAGGGTGAGGACACGGGGTTGCTCTAAGGAGAACAGTTTCTCTCCCCTACCCGGTGCGATGCCAGACACTGCAATGGGACAAAAAGGCACAAGACACCCAGGGAGAGAAGGCGTACCCGGGCCGTCGAGGTCTCGCGCCAGCAGCTGTACAAGCCCACTCGCCCTGGCACAGTGAGCGCTGGGTTCAAGTGACCAGAGGGAAGGGTGGAGTTGGGGGAGAAGGTCCAAGGGAGCAAGGAAACGGTTAGTGTCCTCCCTCGGTGAAAGAGGACCAAGCCATTTTACTACCTGCCAAACGCTCTGTATTGATAATGCAACTGAAATCTTCCCCCTTGCACTGCAAATAATAGTAACAAAATTGGGAGACACCGAGTTAAAGATTCAGACCCCGCTCCAGCACACCTCGTTTTCAAACTATTCCTACAGTTTATGTCCCACAGATCATCAAGAACATGGTTTGATGGCCTGATGCAGAGCCAGCTTGGCCCCACTTGTATCAGTAACCGACGGGGTTTAATCGTTAGCAGACCCTAGCGCAGTTTTGGCCCGAGTCAAACAGCCCTCTCCCAAACAGTTCCTGGGAGTAGGTTGGGGGTTAGCAGGAGCCAGGAATGAGTCCCAGTAAGCAGCTCAGATGTGGCCAGACTCTTCTGGAAGGTAGCAAAGATTAACAGCGTGGATGCGACGTTTCAGAGCCAGCTGGCTTCGCTGGCACGGAACGGTCCCAGGCACGTTCGAATTACCAGTGTGCGCAGCGCTAGGACGTGGTCGAGGGCTTATTCCTTTGACTTTGCATCTTCTGTTTTTCCACTGGTATCAACCCCCCCGACTCCATGCCATTGTAAACAGTCCCTGCTGTAGTCAACCTCCTCTGATCAATCTCTTCAAAATCTCCTTTATGTGCCAGCCTGGAGGGGTCTGTCCTCCTTAGGCTTTCGGGTTATTATAGACCAAAACTGGCTGGAAAGGAAGCTTAAGAACAAACCAGTAGCGACAGACCCTCTGTCTCATCATCTTAATGATAAACAAGACCTGCGAGAACAACAGGATGCAAAGGCAACCCACTGATCATCGGTGGGGATACTGTCCGTGTTGTCCCGGTGAAATAAATGACGTGTCGTCCCAGCATCGAGCGTCATACTGGTGGTGACGAGCCTACCAGTCTGTGCGTCACGACAGAGCGACAGCCTTTCAGAATGGGACGTGCCCCTGCTCCTTCTGGCAAACAAACCAGCGAGTTCCTGAGCACCAAACCCCCGTTCCCTGCTTTGGTGAACGTGCCAGCTATCATCTGTGAAAGGGTTCCCGGGTCTCCTGAATGGGTACTGTGACAGCACCGGCTGAGGGGCAGCCACCGCACTGGCGTGCCGCGGGGGAGTGGCACTGTGACAGCCAGCTCCTGGTGGCGATGTCAGCCTGCCTTGGAGGGGTGTTGCCTCATCCCTGTTTGCATCCAGATGATGAAGGGACAAGGTAATCTGTTCATACCGCTCCGAAAAACACTCTCTTCTCGTGGAGGTACCGGAATTGCCATGGCCTCTCCCAGGTTGGTGTCTCAGTGGGATTCTTGCACATGAGGCTGCCCTGTCTAGCTGGCCTGGCCTAGAGCTGCCAGTGCGCAGGCAGAATGGGCTCCGTCCACGTCTGCACTTCGAGATGCGGGTGACATAACCTGACACGCACACAGTCCTTGATGTAGAATACCACAGCCGGCTCAGGCCCCCGGTATTTGGGTTGTTGTGAGGTTGTGGGAGCAGCAGGTAACAGTCCAGGATTACTGAAACTTGGCCTGAGCTCTGGTGAGGATGGTAAACTGGTGCAGTGTCCTCAGCGACATGGCCTCAGGCGTGGATGAAGTTCATGGAATCATTTAGGTTGGAAAAGACCTTTAAGGTCATCAAGTCCAGCCGTTACCCTCACTCTGCCAAGGCCACCACTAACCCGTGTCCCACAGTACCACGACCACACGCTGTTTGAACCCCCCAGGGACGGGGACTCCCCCCTCCCTGGNCCCCCCAGGTCCCTCAGCCACCCCCCCCAGGCTGGTGCTCCAGCCCCTTCCCCACCCGCTGCCCTTCTCTGGACACACTCCAGCCCCTCCATGTCCTTCTGGTGCTGAGTTGTCGGCTCATGAGAGTTTAGGGCTGGTGTGTGCTTCCACCCAGGACCCAACAGCGTTCCTTGAGCAAGTGGGGGCACAGTCTGATGAGGAAAGCATCACGGTTTGACTGACGCTTTCGGTGATACGGGCCGTGCGTTTGTGTGTGCACGTATCAAGCAGAGCTGTGGTTTTCCAGCCTTAGGTTTCACTAATCAAACCTTGCCTATGGAGTCACCTACCTGCCGTTACCAGCAGGCAGCTTTGTTTGCTGAGGGGTGGCAAGGGAGAGGCAGTCTCTTCTATTAAACCCGCTGCTGTAACGGGAAAGAAACTCTGTGCTTGGGGGTTCTGTCACATCAAACCATCGCAGCATTTGTCTTCCCGAGCGGCACGGCTACCAGACAGGGACTGCGCTTCCTGCGGGTACCTCTGTCGGGAGTATTCTCCAGAGGGATCTCCTTGGTCTCCTGAGAACCAAGCTAAGACGTTGTTGTGCTGTTCCCAAGACGTGTTGACACAGTTCTTCCAGGAGCAAGAGGTGAGAAAAGCAGGTCACGCTTCTGTTGCTCTGAATCCTCCCTGGTGCAGGACGACAGGAAGGGAGGAGTTTTTACACCGTGCTTCCTGGGAACGTCGCGCCGGCCTCCCAGGTGGCTGTTGGGGCAGTTCTTTGCCGTGCGGTAGGAAGCAAGAATTGATATATACAGTAATGGGGCTGTGCTCTGTGGTGTGGGTCTGTCCGTTCCTAGCCTGCGTTGTCAGGAACAAACGATTCTGATGAATTCGGGTGACTTGTACCTCCTCAACTGCTGCTGGAGAAGTACTGCGGCTCCCAGGGAAGGCATCCCCCCCAGCCTGCTCCGTCCAGGGGACACCCTCCCTGGCACGGGGAGCAGACTGCCGTGCCAGTCGGAGCTTTCCCTTTGCTCAGTTCCCACATCTACGTTTCATCAGCCGTTAATTATCCGTTATGGTGGGGTTTGTCAGTTAACAGACGAAGGAGGATTCCCTGGGGATTTGGTTGCTATTTGTTCATTACAGCCCTTGTGTTTAATCACAGAACCCCAGGCTGGTTTGGGTGGGCAGGGAGCTCCCAGCCCACCCAGCGCCACCCCCTGCCATGGGCAGGGACACCCCCACCAGCCCAGGCTGCCCAAAGCCCCATCCAACCTGGCCTTGGGCACTGCCAGGGAGCCAGGGGCAGCCACAGCTCTCGGGGCACCCTGTGCCAGTTAGTGTCACACACCGCTCCCTTACAAGATCAAGGTCTTGCCTACGGTGTCTGCTGCCTGCGACGCCAGCCTGCCTGGCACCACGCAGTGCTTTCTGTTAGCCTTTGCCTGCAAACACCCACAAAAATACCTTTTTTCCTCTAGATTTCTCCTTAAAAGTCCATCAGCATGCCTCTAAATGTAAATTAATAAATAAACAAATCAATAACATTATAATAGGCTATGGTCACCCACTGTGCAGTGAGGTGCAACCTCAGCTGATTCTTCAGTTTCATCTCTCCAAGGTACCTGCCTCCCTTTGGGTCGTGCCCGCCTTCTGGTGCCCGTCCGGGTTCAGCCGTAATTCTGTGTACTTGTCTTTGCCCAAAGAAAGACAGCCTGGGCTGGGAGGGCGTCCTAAGCAGTGCCCAAACGGCTGATAATAATAGATGTTATAAAATCGCCCCCGTTTAGAACCGTTTGGGTTACAGAGCAAAACTCAGCCGTGAAGGGAGCAAACCGGTGGCTGTTCAGTCTGTGTCTACATAAACACAACAGCTGCAGGTTTAGAAAAAAGATGACAAAAAAGGCTGGTGGACATCGTGCGGTTATCATCAACCACGTCCGGGGGGGTGTTCCTGCCCTTGGCAGGGTGGAACTGGGTGGGCTGGGAGCTCCCTTCCCACCCAAACCAGGCTGGGATTCAATGATCCCTATTGATTCCATCCCTAATTAAAAAGTAGCTTAATTCCAGGCATTGTGGTGTGATGATGAAAGAAATACTGGCATTTACTGCAGCGCTAATCGGTGCAGCAGAGGAACACTGGCTTTCTGGGGTGCCTGGTGTACACACTGGTGCTCACTCACCGAGCGCTGCACCGAGGAAGGGAACGTCACCCGCTGCCCGCCTGCCGTGGACACGCTCCGGCTGCTGCTGCCCGAGCCCCTCGCCTGGCTCGGGACCCCTCAGGCCCTGCCCAACCGTCCTTCCGGACACTGCGCTCACAATTTCAGGTGTCAGTCATCGACTTCAGCCTCATCAGTTCCAGGTCTGGCAGGCGACGCATTCTTTCCTTTTTTATTTTCCTTTTTTTTTCGCGAGTCGGCTGCTGGGGCAGCCCTTCACCCTCACGCACAGGCTGCTTTCCCTGGGCTCTGCATTTCCCGAGCCTCCGTACTCTGATGGAAGCCAATAAATAATGTTGCTTTGCTGCCCGTCAGCAATCTCAGCCAGGAGAAGTGTTCAGAGCGGGAGGCACTTGGGTACATTTTGTTTACTGAGGCTTTTTTGCAAAAGTCCCTTTACAGGCTGATTGTCCAGCACAGCAAAAAGTCTCAAGACTCAGTTCCTTTTATTTATTGAGTTTTTAGACTTTGGAGGTCTCAGAATTGTCCTGGATTTGTTCTGGACCTTCACCAATGTGTAATGATTGATTTTCCTACGTAGGAAGGCTGTTGACACCAAAAGCAGTGACTAATCTATTTCTTACTTCTTGTTTTTAGACAAGATTACTCTCACACTTAGACAAGATTGCTGAGAATAGATGTGACAGCAACTGCAGTTACATCTGGATCTCGTAGGTTACCCTGCAGGTAGGAGACAGTAAGAGTAAATACTAGTGGTAGAGAGAAGTCGAGATTTTTGCTGATTTTATTGGAATTATGGCAATTACCCATAAAAGCTTGTTGACATGTTTAGGAAGATGATGGGGAAACTGAAGAACAAGATGTTTGGTCCAATGTCTTGTTTCCAGTACTAACCAAAACTGGGCTCGCAGAGAGGGAGTTGGTCAGGGCAGAAGAGACAGAGGTGATCTTCATACATAAACATGTTTGGAAAAAATAAAGGACGATAAAGAAGTGCCTGGGCTGGAAAGCTCAGACTTGGACCTTCGATAAACATGACTTAAGGTGTTCTAGCTTCAGAGTTAACTTTATGACATTGTGTTAAAAAAATATTTTAAAAAGCTGTGTGGGTGAGTAAATTCTTTAAGATGACCTCCAAGGATGACGTAGCTTCGGGCCTGAGGGGCTGTCCTGTCAAGTCTTTACTCCTTGCCTCCTAAATCTGTGCTGAACGCAGAGGGCTTTCGAGCCCCCTCTGCTTTTGGGTTCCGAGAGCGTCTCCAGGGCCGTGCGATGCTCCGGTCCGTCATGTGCCTGCAGTCCCCGGTAGAGCCCAAAGAAATGAAACCCAGGGTTAACCAAAACACCCAAAGCTGTGTGTTTTCTTCTACCTCTCGCTGGCCAAAGGAGCACCCCATCGCTGGGTGCTTCTCCCCAGCACAAGTGTGAGATGAGTCCTTGTCCTTTGAACCTCCAGTGCTGTTATTTCCTCAGTTATTTCTGGGTCTGGTTGTAGGAATAGGTGTGGGAGTTTCAGACGTGGTGGCTGAACGCGCTTAGCACCTACTTCAGCAGTAGTCAGCAGTGTACAAAGTAAAATAAGCATTTCAGTTCTGCACAGGACGCTCCCATATTTCCTGGAGGAAAAGGCCCTGGGGGTGCTGGGGGGCAGCGGCTGGCCATGAGCCGGCAGTGTGCCCAGGTGGCCAAGGGGGCCACCAGCATCCTGGCTGGTATCAGGGGAGGGGTGGCCAGCAGGAGCAGGGCAGTGACCGTCCCCCTGCACTGGGCTCTGGGGGGGCCGCACCTCAAGGACTGGGGTCACTTCTGGGCCCCTCAGCACCAGAAGGACATGGAGGGGCTGGAGCGTGTCCAGAGAAGGGCAGCGGGTGGG
>VWZZ01001626.1:0-14316 GCA_013399095.1 Psophia crepitans | reverse complement strand
GCTGGCGGTTGGACTTGATGACCCTGGAGGTCTTTTCCAACGTTACAGATCCTGTGATTCAGTGAAATAATTGCCCCAGTTTGAATGGTCCCTACATTTGCTTGAACCACCGGACAATGCCGAAGGTCCGTTAAGTGATCCCAGACCTTAGTTTTATCTTCATTTCAGTGTAACGCATGAGTTGTGGAGAGCAAGTAGACTAGAGCAGACCAAGCTCTTTGAGGATCTTTGGGCAAGTTCTGCTGCTGGGACCCGAGGCTGCCCCCGAGTGCAGGGCTGTCCTTGTCCCTAGCGTTGGGTTTGTTGCCTTTTTGGGTTTTTTTTCAATCACTAACTGGAATGAACGTTTCTGTTTCAGTCCTCCTCGGCCTCTGACTAACATGAATGACACCATGGTGACCCACACGTCTTCCGGAGCTCCTACACCAACAAAAAGGTATGTGTGCCTTACAGTATCGGTCGTTTATTTCTGTGAGAGGTAAAAAAATGCGGAGTATGGACTTTGCATAAGTAGGACTCTTCCAATAGATTTCAGCTATCACGGCCCCTTGAACGTGTGTGTGCAGCATTTGTGATCAAAGGGATTGTTTGCAGCGCTTCATTTTGTTCTCGCTCAAGGGTGATTTTCTTTTATTGGAACAAATCCTGTTTATCACATGAGCGTGACTGAAGAAATATCTAAAGAGCTCTAAAGAGAGTTTTGGGTTTCTTTTGAAATAGTGCGTTACTTGCCAACCCGTTCTGAGAAGGGCTGGTCTTGGTGTATCACAGGCTCCTCTGCTTCCAAGGGAGAGTAACTGTTCCGCTGGAGACATCTCGCATAACGCCTGTACTGCGTTCCCGTTGTCAGCCCTTGTGCTCCACAAACACAGCTGAGCTGCCAAAGTTCTTTCAAGTTGCCCATGGCTGCTGGAGGCATTTAGGTTTGGGTTGGATTTGGGGGTACCTTTACTTGGTTGTATGTAGGTAAATCATTGTATGGATGTACGTATGTGAACGTGCAAAAACCTAGCTGAATCCTGTATTTGCACTTCTCTTTCTTGTTGAGATACGCCAGGGGGGATAGCAAGGTGGTTCACCGGAGACTTCACTTGTCCAACACTGTGAATGAATGAATGTTCCCTGCAGGGAGTGAGAGACTGAACTGTCACTGTTTCAGTGGCGGGGGGGGACTCAAGGGACCTCAAGGAGCTCTCGTTTTCAGCAGCAGTCCCTCAAACGGAACTAAGCAAAGACCCGTGCACTTCCCTCCTGCTTTCCAAGACAAAAAAAAATCAGTGGTGTATGCAGGTTTGAACGGGCTACGTTACAATTCTTTCAAAGCCTGTTGTAAATCATCCCCTGTAGTGTCTGCAAACACGCAATACGTGTATGACTTCAAATACGGGATGTGTTGGAGTCCCCATCACTGGAGGCTTTCAAGATGCAGTTGGACAAGGTGCTGGATTCCCTTATCTAGGCCACCTTTCCCACTGGAGGCTGGACCAGATGATCTTGTGTGGTCCCTTCCAACCTGGGCTGTTCTGTGGTTCTGGGAAATGCACCTTATTCTGTGAAATATGCCTTTTGCTGAATTAGAAGCGAGGAGGCTGAGAGAGCAGACAGCTCCCAGAGCCAGTGCTTTAGAGAGCACTCACGTAGGCGGCCCTTAGCACATGACCTGTAACATCCTCTCATTTATTGGGTTGCAAGCAACCTTGTGGGCCACGTCTTTAGCTTTGTCTCTGCTTTTAACCTCTGTTGGGGGTCCAAATGTGTTTGCTGTAGTGCAGACAGCAGTCGTCTTCAAATCTCTGTCAGAGATCCTGCTTTAGGCACGCACGTCCTCTGCGCACACAAGCTTGAAACATTGCCTGAGTGGCAAAGTCTGCAAGGTTCTCCTGCAGCCTCCTCATCCTCCTGCGTAAAAGGTCTTACAGAACGGAATGGTACAACCCTCGGTCGGTTCTGGCTCAGGAGCAACAGTTAATTTGGTTAGTGATCACCTAGTTCCATAGTTTCTGCTTCTTTGTGTAACGAGCTTTTCCCATTTTCTTAATCCAAATTGGATAATTCACATTTAAAAAAATCTCTAATTCCACCGTCATCAAGACCATCTCACCTGTCGGGTAGGTTGAGCGTCCCGATGCCACCCGGTTGTGTTCTGGCTCACCAGCATTTCGCCCCTTCCTAGTATGTGATGAGTTTCTGTGCTGGTCAGTGGGCGATAGGTGCCTTTTTGTCTCAGGGAATAACATTGTCCCAGGAACTGCTCGTTCCTCTGCTTCTTTCCACTTGGAGATTTCTTTCTTTCTCAGATTGTGTCTATTGTGTTGTGTATAAACATCATGTCTGATCTGGAAGAAGGGGACAGAGTGAAACCTGAGTCAAGATTAAGCAAGTCACCGCTTCGACCAGACCTCCTTGTTAGTGAGGATAAGGTCCAGCAGCGCTCCTCTCCTAGTAGGTTTGTCCACCATTTGCATCAAGAAGTTGTCATCGATGCACTGGAGGAACCTCCTGGACTGCGCATGGCTGGCTGAGTAGGCCTCCCAGCAAATGTCAGGGAAGTTAAAATCCCCCACAAGGACCAGGGCCTGTAATTGCGAGACAGCCGCCAGCTGCCTGTAGAAGGCCTCATCACCTTCCTCATCCTGATCAGGTGGCCTGTAGCAGACCCCCACAACGGTATCACCTGTGCTGGCCTGCCCCTTAATACGCACCCACAAACTCTCAACCCGCCCCCCNTTCCCCACACCGCGTGCGTTGGTGTAAAGGCACTTCAGCGAGCGGGACGAGCACGCCGATCGCACCCTAGGCGGGCAAGAGGCCTTCTGACGTTCATCGTCACCTGCATGCTGCCGCAAACCATTGCAGCCCACTGGTGCAAACCCAGTCACACCCCCCGCCCCCCTCAAACCTAGTTTAAAGCTCTGTGGATGAGCGCTGCTAACTCATGCCCCAGAACCTTCTTCCCCCTCATGGTTAAGCCTCTACCCCATTTAACCATCAGGTCCAGCATCTTGTAAAACCAGCTGTGGCTAAAGAAGCCAAAGCCCTGCCTGCAGGTCCAGGCTCGGAGCCAGGTGTTTATCCCCTGGAACCTTCTATTCCATGCTGCGTCATCACCTGCAATTGGAAGGATGGAAGAGAAAACAACCTGTGCCCCAGACTCGTTCACCGCCAGTCCCAAGGCCTTGAAGTCCCTCTTCAACCCCCTCAGGCTACGGGATGCAGCATCCTCCCAGCCTGCCTGGAAGACCAACAGCGGGTAGTAGTCAGATGACCGCACCAAGCTAGGGAGCTCCCTGGTGATATCCCTGACTCGGGCTCCGGGAAGACTACAGACTTCTCTATGAAGAGGGTCAGCCCGGCATATAGCGCCCTATATTATTTGCTCCCATCTTGTAGCCCTCATCAGTTTACTTCCTGATTTGCAGCATTTATAAAGACCACTGCTTCATAAATCACCCACAAGTGAGTTCTACAACTATGGCCTGTTTAAAAAAGCTCTTCCTTTTTTTGTTCTAAAATTCACCTTCTTCGTGCTGTTGAAGGTTGTATATATCCCACCTGCTTCTAGCCTAAGAGTCCTCGTCTACTTCATCTTTCCTTGTACAGAAGGAAACCTGTAATTTGGATCAAGCTCGTTGTCCTTATCACAACCTCTTCCTCTTGCAACGTTTCTTTTTGACATGGGATGACCAGAACTGCACCTGATAGTCAAATCTGAGCCCACTTCGGTGTTCCAGTCCTGTGTTCTTCTGCTTGTGTGAATTGCAGGGATCCGCCCACCTCTAGTGAGCAGAGACTGTCCCAAAGGCACGCAACTGGAGAAACCTCTCTCGTCTCTGAGGTGGGCGAGGATATACATAGATCCGCAGCTGATCACAAGAATCCCAGAAGTACGGACGTAGAAACTGCAGTGGTCAAGGGAAACGTAAATAGCTTTTCCACAGCGCTCCCAGGATGAGTATTTTGACTAACGAGGACAGGACAGACTGGGCAGCAGGGCTTTAGAATCAGCAACACCCTTTGGCTTAAAGCACTTTAGTATTTAGAGAGGAGCAAGGTCTCTGTTGCTGTCTGCTGTCCAAGACAAGATCAGGTAGATCAAAGATAACTCAGAAATAAAGATTTCAGAAATTAGACCTGTTTGGACATATGGCATGTCATCTGCCTCTGCGCGCCCTGCAGCTGTCAGCTACCAAGGCTTGCTAAAACAGTCCCTGGTGAGAATCAGTTATCATTTCTAACTGAGACCTCATACGTCTGCAGAAGGGAGCAGAGTGAGATCATCAAGAGAGCCTGGATGGTAACAGAAATGGCGAGAGAGGCTCCTTCAGCCGTTGGGGCCAGTCCTCAGTCAGCTATTACCGACCACAGCTGACTGCAAGCAGCTCGCGTTTTGACAAATACACCAGTAACTGTTGATGGCTTCCCATTTAAAGCCCAGAGCTCTGATAAATGAGCCATTTCCTCAGCGATTCAAAGGCTGCACGGAGGTGGCTCAGGATGGAGACCTCTGTAGCACATACTCTTTACAGGTACCATCCCCAGCGAAGGCCAAGACCAGAAGATGGAATAAAGATGGAAGAGACATCAAAGAAACGACCTGATTCTGCAAAGTGATCATTGCATCATCCTTTGTGCAGTTTGCTCTTCCTGAGAGGCGAGACATGTGCAGAAGTGTGGAATGACACTAGACCAGGCCAGAACGTGTCTTTACAAAGCCAAAATCATCTTACTTTCAAGTGTCATCTTCTGTCAGGCATCATGAGAGCTCTCAGGCAGCAAATAGAGGGTGATGCCCTCGCCTGTGATTGCCATACCCGTATTGTTACCTGCCTCTTACCAAGGTCCTGGCTCATCCCTCTTCGAGGATCCCACTTCCAGAATGCTATTAGGCACAGGAGTTCGCAGGAAGAGGCTGCTTCTCTCTACACTTGCTTATCCCAAAGAAGGAATGGGGTATTGATCTTTTCCTGGCCCTGGGAGGAGGACAGGCTGCCTCAGGTTCAGGTAGTAATGTTTGCCTCTACCATTCCAGCTCCTCAGGCTCTCAGCTTCTCCGTAACCACTCAACAAGCCCCTGGGGATCTGCCTGAGGCTCACGGTGGGACCCAACCACATCTCTCGGATGTGTCATTCAGCCTCTGCTCAGTGCCTTTGTTCTTTGCAAAATACCTGGCTGTGGTGGCTACGTTCGCCTGCCCAGGTCGTACCAGGCTTGGCTTGGGTTTCATCACATCATAATGAGAAATACAGGTCTTCATCAGAGCTTCCCTGTTCAGCGCAGGTTCTGCAAGGAGCCATCAGGGAAAGCCATTTCAGGTTACAGCAGCTGTATGACCCAAGCTGTTTCCATCTCTGCAGGGCTTGCCCGCTGGCATTGCCGAGTGGAACTACACTGAGAAGTGCTTCTGAGGTAGCACAGATTATCTTAATCGGGCCTGTCCACACATACCAGAGAAATGCTGCTTACCGGGTTTTACTTAATACTGCTAAAACTTTGGCTCAGGCCAAGTGTAGATATTTCAGAAAGAATATGGAAACACTGCAAAGTTAATTAAAGGAGAGCAACAGAAATAGCTGCAGGCTGGAAGTGCGATGCTGCAGGAGCATTACCCGTTGCAAGGTCCACTAGCTCCTGCGTCACCCCCGTAAACGGCCGAACCGGGTGGTTACAGAATCTGCGCATTTAGAGTAAGCGCGAAAGATAAAATCCTTGGCTCCTGCCTCAGCTTGAGGGAGCTTCTGTGGGCCTCAGCAGAGCTTGTAGGTGTCTCAGCGTACACCCATCCACACCAGGTATGCTGTTCCCAAGCATTCTGAGGCACACAGTGCGCTGACCGAATACGTTGAAGCAGTATCGGTTCAGATGTTTGTCAGGGTCTGGTTTGTCGGGGGCGTAGAAGCGTGTGTCTGTGTTGTCTTTGTGTCCTCCATTTCTGTAAACCTGGAAGATGTGTCCTGGGCTGCATCCCCAGCAGCGGGACCAGCAGGGCCAGGGAGGGGATTCTGCCCCTCTGCCCCGCTCTGCTGAGACCCCCCTGCAGTGCTGCCTCCAGCTCGGGGGGCCCCAGCACAAGGAGCCCATGGAGCTGCTGGAGCGAGTCCAGAGGAGGCCCCGGAGA
Organism: Psophia crepitans; assembly: GCA_013399095.1. NCBI lineage: Eukaryota > Metazoa > Chordata > Aves > Gruiformes > Psophiidae > Psophia > Psophia crepitans. The sequence goes on along the minus strand of VWZZ01001626.1, from coordinate 8,200 downwards.
TGCTGCGAGGGCTGGAGCCCCTCTGCTCTGGAGCCAGGCTGAGGGAGCTGGGCTTGTCCAGCCTGGAGCAGAGAAGGCTGCGGGGAGCCCTTGGAGCCCCTGGCAGTGCCTGCAGGGGCTGCAGGAAAGCTGGAGAGGGGCTGGTTGCAGGGCAGGGGGGGCCAGGCCCAGGGGAAGGGCCGTGCTGAAAGGCAGGACGGGCCCAGCTGCACTGCGGAGCTTCTGGCTCTTCCAGGATGCAGCGTGCCGCCATTCAGCAGCCGAGCGGGATGGAAAGCTCTTTTTGTGATTTCCTGCTGTTAAAAACACAAAAATAATCTCCCTTTGACAACTGTTTTGCTGGGAATAAGACTGAGCTGGACGAACAGGATTTTCATGCCTGAGCTCACTTCACTGGGAGCCAGGGAGTGCAAACCACACAAGCCAGAGGAGCCCTCGCCAACGCTCCTGCTCGGTCCCTGCACGCCTCTTGGAGGAACCTCCAGCGTTTCCAGCCTCCTCACCCTCCACTCTCGGTGGGAAGGTGCCTGGGGGGCAGTGGGCAGACCCCAGCAGGCCCATAGCTGTACCTTGCAGGAGGCAGGGAGCTTTCTGCCGGCCCTACGCTGCGGTGGGCAGAACGAGGGCCGCGGAGGTTTCGTCTCCTGAGCAGGGCGTTGGGGGAGCAGAGGTGCGGCTGTGGCCGTGCTCCGCTGGGGACTTGTTTTTCACTTTTTCGTACGTAACTTTACAATTTTTATATTTTTCATCTTGCAAGATGTAAGTTTCCAGATGAAGAAACCTGACGGATGCGACGGCAGGTTTGCGTGTGGTGGTGCTGTATCGGCCCTGGGAGGCAGATGTCCCATACGTTTATCAAGACGTTTACGAAGGGGCGATTCTCATGCAGCCTTGCCGGCACGTGTCACCTGCGGCACAGCGAAGCGCAGGGCTCGCCGATCTTCACGGCCCACGAGCCTTTCTGAGCAAACGGAGATGATGGCTCTTCTGTAAGCCCAGGCCAGGCCCAGTAAATGTTATCTGTTTTAGCTCATTTATCTGAAATTACTTCAGGACTAGATTTTTTCCCTCCTGTTGTGGTCAGTGTGCACTGTTCTTGTGGCAGTGATTCTGTTCCCAAAGACAGCCTGTCCTCAATTAGGCTAACGACGGGTATTTCCCCCGTTAAATACCCTTCCGCACCGGCGGGTTTCTCAGCAGCCGTGGTCAGCCTGTAGGTTACGCAGCGCCGTTCACGCTGCAGATCCACGTTAGGATTTCCATGCATTGTATTTCAGTGGCGTTAATGTATATACTACACGAAAAGACGGGTGGCTCCTTCTCTGTTTTTCCCTAAAAGGCTCGTAGATGTCTCTGTGGCCATTACAGGCCCTACAAGTGTGCAGGAGGACAGTCATCTCAGCTGTCCACACAGGAGACGTCTCCTCCCAGGCTTGCTGCTGTGGGCTCCCTACGTGCTTTGTGTGGACAAATGAACTCTTCTGGCGTGGGATGGAGCTGTAGCTGTCCGCTTTAGGGTGAGAGGAGTCTGGCAATGCCCCTCTTCCTTCCCTGGCATCCGAGAGGGCGTGCAGCCAGCTGGCTCGCACTGAGGAGCCTCCAGTAATGTGTGTTCAGGGACGCAAAAGGTTCTCCCTTGGACTGAGAAGGGTCTTTAAAATAGATGACAACCCATAAGAGCCGTCACTGCGCTTGCTACCCAGAATACAATAAAATATTACACTCTTGTTTTCTGCTCTCCGCAGCTGCAGACATTACATTTGGTCAGGTGAAAGGTGTTCTCACAGCCTGCAAACAAAATTATTTGCAATTTAAGAGCTGAAGTTGAAAGGGATCCGATGTCAACCTCCCGGGCAACATTCAAACCCCTTCCTGTTTCCTCTCTGAGAGGTTTTATTTCCACTAACTCTAACTTGGATTTTTTTCAGCCTTCTGCTCCTAAGTCACTGCTACCTGCTCTTCGCTGTCCTTCATACTCTTCCTGCCTGTATTTTTATTTGTATGTGTTTACCGTGGCCGTCTCCAGCACCACCAATTGCCCCCGCGGCCTGACCCGCTCTGGGTGGGCGAACGCAGGCACGGCCGGGCAGCTTGTGGCTCCTTGGCCAGACCTCCGGGAACTCTCCCCTGCCATCAGCCCTGCAGCCGCAGATTTCATATCTACGGCATCGATGCTGTCCCTTGGTGTTGCTTTTTTTAAGCTTTGTCACCCAAAGTGATTTTTATTTGCTTGGCTAGCTTAATTTATCTTCCAACAGTTTCCAATGTGCCTTTTTTCTCCTTTGTCCCCATGTCCACGCTCATCTCTCTGACATTTCCTTCTAGCTGTCCAGTCACCAATTCCACTGGAAGTGTCTGAACCCCCGGCTATTGCCCGCTCTGCCATTTTTCTTTGACACAGGTGGAGTACCCGCATTTTCTTATATTCTGCCTCTTAGAGCTGTGTGACCCCTAGAGATCCTAGATCCGTTGTAGCCGTAGTTTCAGCCACAACAAGGTTTGGGGGAAAGAGAGTTCAATAGCGTGAGCCTGGGTGGGCTGGGGCAGCCGGCACTGTCTGGATCGATGGGATAGATGTAGCCGGGGTGGTCAGGCACGTTTGCACTGTAATTCCTTAAATATGCTGAAGTGATACCAAAAGAGACTTTCTTTCTAGAAAAGAGATCTTTTCTCTCTGCCTAGAGACAAGGAGACCCCAGCTCACCCATGACGGTGCTCAGTGGAGATGTGACAGTCCTTTGCAGCAAGGTGAAAGAGAAAGGGGCGGCAAGGAGGGAGGGAGGGTGAGGACGAGGGTCAGCGTAATGAATCGCCCTGACAATTGCAAACCAAAAATCTGGGGCTTTAAACTGATACCCAGGTGCCTGTAGGTTGTTTGGGTTTTTTAACCTGCGGTTGAAAATCCTCCGGGTACAACTGTAGGTCTGTGGGGTGTGTGGTGAGGAAGGTGCGTTAGGTGAGAGTGTGGGGAGTTGGCTGGGGAGGGAAAAATGGTGCGAAGGCATCAGCAAGGCGGATGGTTGGGACATTTATCCACGGCTCTGAAGTGGCTAGAGGATTCAAGATCAGGAGGAAAACATCTGATTAAAATATAAAAGAAATCTGGGGTTTAGAACCCCAACGTGAAGGGTGTTGGCACGCGGACAGCCTGGGGCTCATGCAGACCTCAGTGTGTTTGTGGGCACCGCGTTCTGCGGACTCATCCTGCCCTCAGCAAGCGCCTCGTGGTGCTGCCGGGAGGGAACGGGAGACACGAGTCCTGCGGGCAGGGCAGCTCTGCTTGATCCTGATGCTGCCTCAATGCTATCTGCTACCCCGACTCTGCTGTGATGGCTTTGCTCTGCCTTTACACTGCTTCTCACCTCGGCTACCTTCACCTTTTCTGCGGTTTCCTCCTTTCCCAGTAGTGCTGCTGCCATTGATCTTGTGTGCTGCCGCTGAAGGAATCTGTCTCGTTCGTTCCCGTTCTTCCTCCCTCCAGTTCATGGTGCGTTTCCCGTAAGAGCAGCGCAGCCCGGCTGCTGTCACGGGGCCGCCGGGGCGGGCTGAGCGGTGGTGGTGAAATGCCCGTGCCAGGTGGGAAGGGCACGGGCAGCGGGACTGTCCGTCAGCAGCACCCCGCAGGCAGAGCAGACCCCGAGTACTGCACGCTGAGGGTTTGGATCTGCTCTTCATCACCTTCCTCATCCCTTTCAAACACTTTGTTTCTTCCTCAGTTCTTTTGTACTCCATTTTGCCTACACTGCAGACGAGCTGTCTGCTCCCAGATCCGTTGGCCCAGTTCACCTCAATGTTCATATTGCACAGTCACAGAAATCCCAGACTGGATCAGGTTGGAAGGAACCTCTTGAGATCGTCTGGTCCAAGCCCAGCTCAGGCAGGGTCAGACAGAAGAGGTTGCCCCTAACCGTGTCTAGTTGGGTTTTAACATCTCCACAACCTCCCTGGGCGACCTCTGCCAGTGTTTGACCACCCTCAGAGTGAAAAAATGTATTTTATATTGAGATAGAATTTCTCATGTGGTGCCCGTGGTCCCCGGTCCTGTCCCTGGGCACCCCTGGAAGAGCCTGGCTCCCTCTCCTTCATCCCCTGCCTGCGGTGCTGACAGACCAGACATGGATCCCATCCCTTGAGCTGCTCTGGTCCAGGCTGAGCCATCCCAGCTCCTCCAGCCCGTCCGTGTCCCTTGTGTACTGGGGAGCCCCGCGCTGGGCCCAGCACCCCGGGCTGGGCTCACCGGTGCTGAGCCAAGGGGCAGGATCCCCTCCCTCCACCTCCTGGCAGCGCTGTGACGCTGATACTCTCATTTTGCTCAAGCCACCTCTTTTTCCTCTTCCACATGTTCTTCCATTTATTTGGTATAAGTTTCCTGATTAAGATTTTCATTTTTTTCTACAGTAACATGACAGCAGCATCCCCCCTCAGACAGCTCTTATCACTGCTGCCCCCCCGCAGCCTCTCGCCCGGCTCTGCCTCCCCCCGCCCTGTGTCTGCTTTGGATTCCCGATTACCAGATCCGTTTGTTCCCTGTATTCTCTGCTTCGGTGACGACCACCCCGCATGCTGCTGCCGTCGCTCTGCGTTACCTACCCTGCGTAATTACGTCGTGTGGTTTCGGCTCGGTACGCCCCACGGCAGCTGGAGGTGGGGTCTGGGGAAGGCAGGAGGTTGTTCGGGTGCTGAGGGCACGCGGTGGCTTCCCCGGCGCTCCGAGGCTCAGCGGGTGCCATCGCTGTCGGGGCCGAGCGCTGCAGCCCGGGCACGCTCGGCTTTGAGTCGGAAATCACCGCGCTGCATTCCATCGTCTGCCTTACGCAGGGAATGGTGGCAGTTATCCTTTCTGACCTCACCACCTATTTAAATGACCGATGGGGGAAAGTAACGTGACAGAGAGCAGGAGATGCCTCTAGATTACGTCCTGGCAGCTCGTTCAAAACCTCTTTCCCTTCTCGCTGGCCAGAGCAGCAGCGTGCAGCTCTGTAACGATTTACAGAGCTGGGAGCCAGCAGAGTAGAAACTCGCAGGGATTTCTTGCTGTAAATTACAGGGTTTTAAATAAATTCCCTATTTTACTTGGCTGTCCTGGTAGATTTTCGGAACAGAAATTAATTTAAGACACCAAAAGCACCATTTAAATACCGCGGTAATTTATGGAGTTGCTTGTAAAGCTGCCGAGCCAAGTCTTGGTGTGTAAAATCTGGGGCGGGAGCTGAGGAACCTCTCAGAGCCCCTTCTCCCCAGGGTGCCGTTACACCCAGAGCCGACCTCCAGCCACCACCGCTGAGACGCCGGACAAGGAGGAGTGTCCCGCAGCTCCACGCAGATCCTCTGACCTTGTTTTTGTCTCCCCACTGAATCCTGCTGCCCTTCTCCCTCAGAAGGAGCATCGTTAACCTTATTTCTCACTCTCTTTTGACTGGTGCAGCGCGTGCTACTCACAGATTCACAGACCGGTGGGGTGGGCAGGGCCCTCTGGGGGTCACCCAGAGCAGGGGCACCCCCAGCAGGGGGCACAGGGTGGCGTCCAGGCGGGGCTGGGGTCTCTCCAGAGAAGGAGACCCCACACCCTCTCTGGGCAGCCTGGCCCAGGGCTCCCCCACCCGCAGAGGGAAGAAGTTTCTCCTCATGTGCTATAACCTGATTTTGCCTACGGTGGCCGTTGCGGTATGAAAGGTGTGGGAAACGTACTATAAAATTACATTTTGTTGCTGCTGTGAAGAATTTGGTCACAGCAGGTGGCACTTGGTCCCTGGTGCCATGTTCTGTAGTTACAGTATAATTCTGAGTTTCTCCCCCAGGGATATATTCGGTTTTTTAAAAGCAGAAGGAAGCAAGCCCTCAGCGGGGTGTGCGACCGCTGCCCGGCTCAGGCCCAGCCCGGGGCCAGGCGTGATCCTGGGGGGTGGCTGCAGATTGTCTTGGAAGGTCTCGATACGGCTCGAAGTGCCGGCTGAATAGAAAGTCGCTTTCCAAAGGCGTTTTTTCAACAAACTTTCCCAAACTTCAGACTTTAAAGGCATTTAAAGGAGAAGGGAGACCTGATGGCTCTCTGCAGCTCCCTGACAGGAGGGGTGGGCAGGGGGGGTTGGTCTCTGCTCCCCAGCACCAAGGGATGGGACAAGAGGGAACGGCCCCAAATGGCTCCCGGGGAGGGTCAGGTTGGAGCTTGGGGAAAATCCCTTCCCCGCCAGAGGGGTCAGGGCTGGGGACAGGCTGCCCAGGGAGGGGGCAGTCCCCGTCCCTGGGGGGTTCAACCAGCGTGTGGCCGTGGCACTGCGGGACAGGGGGCAGGAGCTGTGGGGGGGTGGGCTGGTGGTTGGACTGATGGTCCCAGAGGGCTTTTACAGCCTCACAGACTCTCTGGTTTTTCAGAGAGGTGCTAATGGAGCCGTGGCTGCACCCGCAGCAGAACCACCCCCACGTGTCCCTGCCCGCCATCCTTCGGCTGTACGCTCACAGTTTAATCATGGAAAAAAAGCCAAGAGAGGGTTGGTGGTGTGGTGTCAAGAGATAACGTCGACGTTTCTCTGCTCCCAGGCTGTGTGAAGAAGAATTTGTCCCAAAATGCGTGTCTGAAAGTGGAAGGGATACCTTCAGGCTCCTGAGCACCTTGTGAGCAATCAGTGCGTGCCCACGCAGAGGGGTAGGGAATAAAATTAGCTGACGTGTCTCTGTGGAGAACAAATGGTGTCAGAGAATGGAGGTTGGGTGGTTCAGCCTGGGTGGGTGGCCTCGTGAGGAGGGGGAAGCACTAGTTTAAACCGTATTGACTCATAGCGCTTTTGACACTATCCCACATGGTGTTTTCATAAACTAGGTGAACGTGGACTGGTTGGAACTGCTGTTATGTGGGTGCAGCACCAGCTGAAAAATTACAGTCACAGAAAGAAAATATCAATATTTTCCTCGCACGGGTCGGGTGGGATCCCGCAGGGTCTGTTCCCGCTTCGGCGTTACTCGCTTTGTTCCTTGGCAGCTCGTGCGGTGGAACGGGGAACAGGGTGCGTGCGTGCCGTCCTGGCGCTGTGCGCCGCGGGTGCTGGGCGTCCTGCCGAGGGAAGCTGAACGCTGGACGCTCCTGGCAGGAACTGAGACAGCTTCAGGTGACCGAAAAGCCAATAAAATGCGGGACAAACAAGTGGAGACGGACCGACGAGACGGGCCTATTGCCGAAAGTGTCTGGGGAGTTGCGGCAGATCGGGGGCTGCGTGCGAGTGGACGGACTCCCCCCAAAAGGCGATGGAGCTGCGGCTGGGGTTGGTGGCGCCCGGGGCTCGGCGAGGCAGCACCGGTGGCTTCCGCCCGACGTGCTGAGTCAGCGTTTGGGGCGCAGGGGCAGGGAAGGCGGTAGGCGCAGCGCAGGTTTGGCAGAGCTCCTGCGGCGGGGCCCGGGCCGAGGGCTCGGTGCGGGGGCACGGTGTCCGCCTGGGGAGCGGCGGGGAGAAGCACCAGGTTGAATTGTCGGCCGGGGCAGTTTCAGAGGAGTGGTGGGAGCGGTGGGTCTGGGGGCTTGTTACGTTTCAGAGCAGGTTAGGTGCCACAGCAGCGCGCTTTCTAAGGAGGGCCTAAGGAAACGTCCCCGTCTGACCCCCCTTGGAGGGTGGCCAGCAGAGCCCTGGACCTGCTGCCCGCATCGCAGCCCTGGGAGGTCAGTTACCAGACCGTGCAGCCACTCTGATTGTTTGAAGAGTGTCTCTAAGTGTGTCGGATGAAACACCCTCAACAGGAGACTCGACGTTCACTAGCAGTGTGGCTGGAGCAAGATGGAGACGCGATTCCGAAGTTTTTGGGTTTTTTCATTTTGCTTAAAATTCTTTAGCAAACTCTGTCCGAATTCACACTCGGCTTGGGCTGCTCCAGAGCTGCCGTCGGGCGGACAAGCGGCTCCCTGGGAGAGGGAAGAGCAGAGAAGAGAGGGTCGGATCTGCATTTGTCAAGGCCGGAGAGGAGAAATTGTTCCCTGAAGTGTCCCTGGGAGCCGTTACTCGGGGGCTGGTGACCAAGAGCTGGGCCACGGTTGTGCAGCGCGGGGGGCTGGGGATGCTCGGGCCGAGGAAGGATGGAGCCGAGCTGTGGCGGGCGGAGGTGGCACAGGGCTCTTCTCAGCCGCAGACGTGAAATGCCTCAGAACGTTTTTAATGCAATGCCTGCCGAAATCGGGGGTGACTGCACGGAAACCTCAGAACGCCCGAAATGTAGA
>VWZZ01001625.1:151556-165531 GCA_013399095.1 Psophia crepitans | reverse complement strand
TGGAGTAAAACCACGACATTTTCCAATGAAAATGTGAGTCTCTGATGCAAGTCAGCAAGGCACACTCAGCTGGGTTAAATGGGTTTAACAGGGAGAAACGAGCACAAATTATTCATGGGAATTCTTTAATCTTTTGTGTAATTATGTGATCATTCCCAGAACAAAGACTCTGATTGATCATAACGGCAGGAAAAAGTCAGTTTGCACTTAGCACAATGATTAGCATACAGCTATGCAGAATAATAAAAAAAAAAAGAGTGGTAATCTAGTGCTTTAATATTTTCTGCATATTTTGAAAGTTTGGGCTGCTAAGTCTAAATAATTTAAAGGTAATTATACGTAAATTTTTTTTCCCGTAAGAAAGCTGTTTTCATCTTGTTCTTCATTTTATTCTTTAATTTTGAGTCCTACTTTTTCAAGTCACTCATTTTTTTTCAGCCACTTAATGCAGGTTATAAAACAGTATAATTCTGTGACAAGTATTTTTCAATATATATGGTATGTGAATTTGTAAAACTTTAGTCAACATTATTACAGCTTTGTTATCTAAGGCTTAGGATACAATTGACTGAGCAGTAAGGTATATTTATGTTAGAAACATGCTATATGAAGAGCATTAACATTAGTAATCTATTTGGTATTCATGTGGACATGTTAGCAAGAAGTGGACATTAATAATCCCTACATTACAGCTGGTCTCCAATGAAACTGCATTACAGCTGCCTTCTTAGTTAAAGTATTCAACATAATTCATGTAAAGTGTTGTCAGGGAATTAATAATGATTTGCTTCTTTTTGTAAAAAGAGGCTCTATTCATTGTAATAACATGATTAATCAGGTAATAAATTAACTCAAAGAGGTAAGTAGGAGTCTCAGGGTTATGCGCTGCCCTGAGTTTATGTGCAAAATTGCTACTGACACAAAGTAAATCAAAAGGATAGGGGAATATACACCTAGGAATATACTCATATATATATATATATTTTCCTATACTAATCTAGAATATTTGGAAGATAAAAAGGATTAAATTACTCTGCAGTTTAACTGTCTTAGTCAGCAGGTGGTTTCTCTTGACAGCCTTGAGAAAATTCAGTGGCCAAAGGATGTTCAGGTAGAAAAGGTCTGATAACTCATTATAACTTCCTTTGCATATGTTAACCAATCAACTGTTAAAGGAGTGTTGTTGCTGCATTTTAGCAACACTTCAACTGCCACTTTAAACCACTGTAAAATCTGTTTATTTTACTAACTTCATGAACTTTCTCTTGAAGATCTGTTTCTCACAGGCAACAGTTTTGAAAGACAGCATTGATAAATTTGGATTTACTCTCATTTTATTTTCTCCTTTATATGCCTTTGTATTTCACTTTAACTTTTCTACCAAAAAGTAGCCTTCGACATAACTGTCTTGGAATATGCATGGGATAGAATGGTGAAAGGCAAAGGAGAGAATCAGTCTTAGTAAATATTCAACATACTGAGGTATCTAGGACTCAAGATTTTTATTTTCACGTTCATATACTCTTTGTGGCTCATTTCCTACTTACAGATGAAAGTCAAAGAATAAACTAACTTGATCCTTCTTTGAGTTCTCTGCAAATTATCCTAGGAAAAATTTTAAGGCATTTAACTGGAAAAGGGAAAAAAAAAAAGTCAGGCCAAAAATTGTGTTTTGCAATAGTGGTGGGATTTCTTGGAAAAAACCTCCAGTAGAAAGTTGCTGCATAAGATGTTGCCTATAAGTAGGGACATGTGGGCTCACTCCTTAGATTTAGCTTGTCATCCTCCCTAAAAACAGTAATTAAACTCACTCACTATGACATGTGTTCCTTCAAAGCTCTCTGGAGATGACACTAAAACATAAGTGGTACCTAGTGCGTACCAAACACATATCTCAGACTGATGTACAACTTTCCATCCTGAACTGAAAATATGTATATATAATTTGCAAATATGATTATCTACAGAGTCTTATAGGAGAAAATTAAAAAATCTCTTAATGAAGAGGTCACACAGATAGCTTTGATTTCTTTTACCATGGTACTGATTAATCAAGTTGCACATGTGTTACTTTAAATAAAGTTAAGCTTGTATTACATTCTGACACAATTTATTTACCGATGTGTATACATATACATATGCTAGCCACCATGAGGAAAGGCAAGCAACACATGTACATCTCTGAACCTCTGCACCTCCAGAGAGCTGTTTATGCTTTGGCTGGACTTTTTCTTTCTTGTGCCAATGGGTTGTTTATTTCAGCTTTCAATCTTTTGATAATTTTCAGCCTTTCAGTCTTCATATCTGCCTTTTTATCCTCTTTCACTGATCATTCAACCCTTCCCTTATTCTCTCTCCTACACGAAAGGGAAGGATTTTTGAACAAATATGTCATTTGTTTCAATCATGCTGGTTAGATTATACTTATTCTCTATACTGTCTCCAACTTATATATTGGATTTCAAATTCCTCAAGGGTTTCCTGGACCTTAGGCACTACTACCTTGATTATCCTGAATAATGTCACCTAATATTCAAGAGTTTCAATTGCCTCTATATCATACTGAAGCCAATGGGAACTGCAGCTCTGGAAACCTCAAGGAATTCCAGACATGCTAGGAAACTCTTATTTAACAGCCAAAATTCGGATAGAAAGCCCTAACTTCAGGCACTTTGATTTCAATGTTTTAAATAATCACTTATGTTTTGCCTTATCCCTGTCCCATTGCCATTTCTCATTGAAGAGATTTGCATCATTAGATCAAATCCCTTTCAAACAGTTCAAAACCATGTTACAGGAACTGTACCTAACATATACCATTACGCACATTTGAATTCTTCTCTTTTACCCTATGCTATCTTGTGATACCATAAGCACAATGAGCAATGTGTGCTGCCTGATGTTTGAGAGGGTACACCCCAGGGAAGGAATGCAAGGCATGTGGTGACAGGGAGAGTTCATTTTAGACAAATAATTCTCTTCCATCTGACACACCACAAAGTAAAGTAACAGGATAACAAGACAGACAAGTTTGTTGTCAAGTTTTTGTTGTTTCAATTTGAATTTGCAATATGAGCAATACACTAATTTTCCCTGTCAAGTGACGTGGTTTTGGAGCTCATCGTATCGATTTCTACCAGTTGCCCTAGCATTTTGCTCTGCCCAAGAGACTGTGAACAGTTGCCTATAAAACAGCCATGCTTAGTTAGCAGGATTAGGTATAATTAGGTATAATTTTTATCTCTTCTAGTCAAAGAAAATCTTAGGCTTCAATGTCACCTCAATGATGTTTCAAGACTTTGTGTCCCATTGAAAGACTATTGGTACCACCAGCAGCATGGCTTTTGTTAAAACAAAAGCTTTTGGGAAAAGCAACGAACCTGCAGAATGGTGCAAAACTAGCAGTTTTGGAAATGCTGGCAAAGTGATGGGCTAAGAAGCACTGCTGATGGTGACATTTTTCCATAGTCATTCCACAAAGCTGTATTCATGCTTGGTCTTCAAGTACCATAATTAATGACTACAGACCTTTCATTTATCCAATGGTAAGAAAATATGGGAGTGAAGAATTTGCGATTCTGAGTGCTTTTTACAAGCATGTTAATAATCTATCAATATGGCATATGAAAGTGGTATCCTCTTTAGAGCCACAAAACATATAGGGAGGTATTTTTTTGTTTGTTTGACAGTTTTTTAACTGGGTGTGCTCAAAGCCTCCATAAGTTTCAATTTACGAAGAGAAGACGTACCCTGTCTGAAATGGTATACTTAGCAGATTCTTCTTTCCTGAAGCAAAAGGTCTGAGTTCACATGGATGAGAATGACAAGGATCTCTTTGTTATGTAGTATACATATTCTGAATATCAGAAATGTCCCAATTTACTCTCTTTTGAGAATATATATACATATATATATATATATTTATATATCTCAAGTGTGGTTGCCATTGGAGAACCTCAGGTGCTTTTGTGGAGAAATGTAGCCAGTGAAATAAAAGACAGCTTGATTGCTTGGTTGTTGTTGGGAGAGACATGGTTTGCAGAGACAGGAATGGAGATAGATTGTTTTGATTTTGGCTTTAATCTTTTAAAATGGCCTGATCTATGTGAAAGTATGTCTAAAGGGCCAGCAGTGTTCCAGAGATCTACAATACTACACTACATAAAAATTTGTATAATGAGTGTTTTAACTAGCAAATTCAAATTTCTCAAGAAACATTCAAGAAAAGAGAAGAAGTAGTCCAGTTGCTTAAGAGAAATTCTTTTTAATTTAACCTTTTTACTCTACTTGGCTTCAAGTTTCATGACAGATTCTGACCTTAACAATATGTGAACAGTAAGTGCATATTGATATGTCTATTTTATATTGTGAACTCATTAACTGCAGAACTAAAGTGCCTCACAAAAGTACCTCACACAACTTTTCAATTTACATTATGTTAAAATAGGAAATATGTTATGTAGGACCCAAGAACAGACTTACAGGAGGAGCCTGTATATCAGAAGGAGATATTTTGTCCTTCTCTGACACCCATGTGACACATTTAATACACTGCCAGCATTGTAAATCACACAGACAGACTCTTCTTTTTAACAAAGAAGTATTGCTATTCTAGTAAAGCTGTACTGTTTTTTGGTGATGGCACTTGCTACTTTATGCAGCAGTCAACAGAACTCTGTATCAAAATAGATCATTGTGTAAGCAGAAAGCAAACGTGCAAGTTTTCAGTTGCAAAACCACTTCAGCTGCAGTACACACACGACAATACTTGCTTTCAATAGCTATGGGCAAAAACAGATTAATAGACATACCAGTCAAATTGCTGTAACTTCCAATCCGATAGAACAATGGCAAACTGCCCAAAGGAAATGCCCAAAATATTTGATCTGAGCTGTGCTGAAGGACAGTGTATTGCACATATAATGCACTTTTAATCTTAACAATCATGATTAAAATTAAAAAGGAGGGAAAAAAAACCCACTACTAGTAAAGACACCTTGTCCAGGAGCAAAATTTAGGCAGTGATGCTTTACAGGATGTATTCTATTTGTATATGTTTAACAGGTCCCTGTGAAATTCTTTTCATTAGCAGTTTTCTCTGAATCTAAATTATAAAGTAGCTAATGCATTATATATAATTTTCTTCTTGTCTTGTTTATATTTATACATTTTATGTTCTATACATAAACGTTTTACCAAATATGTATTTTCGATTATATTTAGGAGTGTGTGTTAAATGTAATTCTACGGAGTAGCCTAATGAAAAGAAATATTCAGTTTGACTGAATAAAGTTATTTTCTGTTAATCTTTTTGTTATGACATAACATTTTCAACGTATTTTTTCAATGGAAAGTAACGCTGCACATTGTTGCTGTTAAACGCTAATGGAAGCCCTTAAAAAAGATAGAAATAGATCCTGAAGTTATGCGCAACGTGTAATTACATGTTCAATGATCCAGTCTGAAGTGTTCTTCTGCACAACATATTTGTGATTGATCAAAAAAGAATAGGTACAGCAATTCCGAAGCTAACACGAAGTTGCCAGTGAATCATCTTATCAAGCCTGCCCTCAATCACTTTCCAACAAAATATATAGCTCATGCTTCATTTTAAACAGGCCAGTAATTCCAGAACAGTCCGATCAAAATCAAGGTTATATAAATGGTTTAAGACAAACATGGCCATAGTTTTGTCTGACTAGGTTAACCATAAGTTGTCAAAAACCTTGTTTAGAAAATATATCATATCCTACTTGATGATTACACAGTATGGATGATCGTGGATACTCTTAGGTGGGACTAATTTTGTATCAAAAGGTGTTACATAATGAGAGTGCCAAAATATTAATATACCTTCTCAGAAATAAAATTCTGAACTGTTCTTATATGAAATTAGCTTCTTCTAAGTAGTAATAGATAAATATTGACTAGTCTAACTAAATCCCCTAAAAGTCAGAATGCCTATCACCTTCTCTTTAATATCCATAAAATGGTGGGAAGCACAAGTTAAGTTTTAGTTGAAGTAAGAGAAGCAACTACAGTAATTACATAGTTCAGACTAGTTCTGTTCAAGGAGAAAATTGTGTGAAGTTTTTAAGCACACATTTAACTTTTAAGCATCTGCTGAAAGTACTTGCTTAAGCTTCACTGGAACACATCCTTAAACATCATTGCTGTGATTTACTTCTTAACTGCATTAAGCGCTAAAGGTCTGAACAGGTAAATCAGCAGTTCTTATATGTTTCAAGACTGAGTTTTTTCATTTTCTGTAATAGTTACCCTCACCTTCATACATCTCATACACCTAAACCTTCCCACTTCAGCCAGCAGCCCCCTACCACTTGGTAGGCACTCCATGTGCATCTAGCATGTGGGAGTCAACATGGACTGCTGAAGTTGTTGTGTCCTAGCATGCCTCATAAAACCTAACACCACAAATGCTGCTCTCCAGTTTCTCTAAAGGACTCCTCTTGCACCCTCACTGCCCTCAGAAACCTCCTCCCACCCACTTTCCTTCCCCATAACCACCCCTTGCCCTTGTGCACAGACATCTCTTCTGATAACACAGCCTCAGAGCTGCTTCCATTCAACTCTTGAGCCTCTGCTCCTGCAGGAAGAACGAGCAGGGTGCTTACGTGGGGCTACTGCTCAGCCCAAGCCCAGCATGGAGAGGGAAACAAGAGCAGGTCCCAAGCAGCTACACCCACAGTCATCTTCCATCCCACTCATTAAAACCAAATGTGACCCTGTTTAGCTAGCAGAGAAATGCCCAGCTACCAAGGAAATTAAATCTTCCTCAAGTTTGAAAGCAATACTACATTTGTGTTAAGCTTTTTTAGTTTTACAGATGGAAATTAGAACTAATAATTACTGGAACTGACCATACAGACATTTTCCCTTGGTAATGTACTTTGATCCCTGTACTCTGCTACAGGGTCTTGGTCAGGGAGTTTGGTGAAAAAAATATCAGATATTCTTCATTAACTTTTAAACATGTTGTAACCATTTAAAGAACTTACATGGCCCCTACCTCCAGAATATCAAAAAGCCTCTTCATCTTCATTAGATGGTCCATCCCTAATGAAACTGTCTGGTAGGCCATCAGTAGCTGAGGTTCAGTTTAAAAGTGGGAACTGAAGCAGAGACCAAGGTCTGGATCTCCCTTTCTCTCCAGCTGCAAGGATTTAGGTGTATGCACTGCAACACAAGAATTCAGATTACTTTGTCCAAGCAAGCAAATCCAAATATCCTGCCTGAGACCTGTGACAGCAGCTGTCCCTGCACCAGTCTGGTGACAAGATCACACTGAGCATCGCCTTGTACAAGGGTCAAACGTGTCAATAAGTATGTTCACAAATATGGGCAGGACAATTACCTGGGGATTAGTTCACTGATCTTAGAATAGTGAGATATGGATTCCCAGACTATGTTATTCTCCTGGTAAGAAGGAAGGAGAGGGAAAATAAAACAGCTCAAACACATATCTACACTTTTTCAGAAAAGTACATAGGCAAGGGCAAGCTATACACACTCTCCACAAATTCTCTTGCAAGCACACATTTTTAGAGTGAATGTGAGATTCACTGCCAGAGAATCAGAAGCAAGAGATCCCTGCATAGGAAGCTTGATTTCTGGTTCTCACCTTCACATATTTTCATTACTTACCTCTTGAAAGAAGATATACGTCTTCCTAGGAGCTGGGGTCAGATGCCAAGACCCAGAACACATCACAGATTTGAAGGGGAATGAGCTTGTTATCCAAAATCAGTCCTAGGGAGAGGCTTTCACACCATGAACCCCAATTTTACAACTTGGGTTTGCAGGTAAGTATGTGGCCAAGTGCTGGAGAGCTCTGGGAAGGGAGATGTCCCTTTCTCCTCAGGACTTCTCAGCAGTTGGCTTAATTGTTTCTCCTGAGTGTGCTGTCCAGTGGAAAGCATCTTTCTCTGCACCTAGCTTACTTTGTTTACTTTATAGGGAAATTTGGTTGGTGAGTTCTCCCACACCTTCCCCAGAGCAGTGCCTCACTCATACCCTGCTTCACTGGGACACTGCTCATGAATGTGCACCACAGGGACTTGCCCAAGCCCACAGAAGAAGCACACTCTGGGGGTAAGGCGTTGAATCAGGGCACCCCATCTTCCAGGCTAGTACTTGATAAGCTTTTCTCTCATTTTTCAAGCAGTCTTGGATCCTGATGGAGCTGACCATGCGTTAGGGGCTGTACATGCTACATAGTGAAGCAGTGACCACAGTGCTGGCTCCAAGCCCAGCGCCTGCTGAAGACCACAAACCAGTAAGAGACCACTTCCCCTTGGTTCTCATAGTTTGTAAAACTGCTATCCTCAGCTAACATCACCAACAGATACAGCTGAACAAAGATTTAGCTCAAGAGTAATAAATGACAAAGGTTTGGGTTTTTTTCCCCCAAGCTTTGAAACTTAAAGGTGCAAGCATCTTTGTTGCTAGAATAAATAACAAGGAGCCTGTGCAAGGATGCTACTATCTGGAAATGAAAATCCACATAACACAATGCATACTTGTCTATGCCTTTCCCGTTAGCAGAGACTGGATGTGCAGAGTGCCTTGCTATGCAGAGTTAATTCAACTTATTGTATAAAATCCGCCAAATTCTGAAGTGCTTATTTGTGTCTGCAGAGATTAAAGATCTGTCTATCCTGAGAGCAGGCAAGACTATATTTGGCATCTGGATATATATTTTTAAAATGCTATTTGAGATACTGTGCTAGCAATATTTCTAATAGATTTTATTACAGTATCTAAAAGATAGCTTTATTCAACTTCAGTCCTGAGCATCCAGACATTTTAATTTTATGGGTTTTTTATTCTTGTTCTATACTTTATCTAATAAAGGGATAGAGGGGATTGGAACCTAATTACGTGTTACTGTATAAGGAACAATGTTCGGCACAAGTTTTCTACTGTATAGTTTCCCCCAAAAGGTACATTTTCGGTCCTTATTAAAACCAAAATACGTCTCCATGTACCCAGAATAAAGATGATTTATCTCACTGACAGGTATTTTCTTCTTGTTCTATTTCTAAACTTAGAATACACACATCTAAGAACTCAGACAGATAAACACAAATTTGCACGTGCTTTATACATTTTAAAATGCAATTACTTTCCTGACAGCTTTTTTAATATATGATCAATTCAGAGCCAAGATCTGGGGAAATTGCTTTGTTTTCATAACCACAACAATCAGTCAAAAAGTAGAATGAGATCTTTTAGCACTGATATTTCCGAGAAATGGTTAAAAAAAATGATAGTGGATATTTTCTTCAACAAATATCTTTACCACGTCATTCTCTCTGAAAGTCAAACACATTTCTTTGCAAGCTGCATATGTAGGAAGATGCTTATATCTGATTTCAAGAAATTCCTACGGAGACCAGTATCAGTGCAAGTCAATCATACATTGTCACTTTAAGATCTCTGTGCCTGCCACCTTAATAATTCAGCCACAGGTAGGGCTTTATGCAGATTATAATTTAAATGTATAACTTTTCAGCCTGCTGCTATCTGACAATTAGAAACTTCTTCCCCCGCCACACTACCTGGTACTGACAAAGACCGTGATGAAGATTATAGACTTCACACTGCAGCAGTCACCTGGGAAGGGTTAATAACACCCCAATCTGCTGTCCTCCCCCTTCTTTCCCCTTACTCCCCCACCAAGCAGGTAATGAGGGGCAACTGCTATAAAAGCCTGCAAATTAGCTTGTGCAAAGGTGATGGATGAAGATACTGCAGATGCCTCTGGAGAGGCTTTAGCATCCTGGGGGGAGGCTCTGCCCATGGCAGAAGGCATCAGCAGACTAACACAGGTTACAGCTTGCAAGAGAGGCTGAACTTCAGTCTGGATTTCCCTGCACAAAGGGAAATGGTGGCTCTGAGATTAAAGGACTGATAATGCAGGACTAATCCAGCCTCAATTTTATGCTACTCAGAGGTGGGTAATATATGCTGTATGTAGGGGCAGCGAGGGACTGCTGTGCAGACAGTATGGGGCATACCTTAGACATGGATGTTGACTTTTGGTACCCTATCTTGAGATTAAAAAGGTGTTATTAGATTTAAATGGGGCTTTTTATTTAGTTTTTTTAAGAAGAAGAAATTGTTCAGGTCTTTTTCCTCTATTTCATCTCAGAACTCTCTCTTCAATTCATTCTTTTCCAAAAGAAAGCCAGTTCTGTACTGTCACATTGCACTGGTCCCCAGGGCTAGGCCAAATTCTGCCGTCAGTTGTAGCAATGAAACCATTAGGGAATGATGGCCCTAGGGAGACATCACCTGAATTAAGAGCAGCAGAATCTTGCCTTCTGTGTCTGTGATGACATTTGTTTTTACTTGAATAGCTTTTATGGCAGGGTTTACTTTTTTCTTTTTCTTTTTTTTCTTTTTTTGCTGATGTGTAGTAAAGCACTTTTACTGTGGTTGGTTTAATTTTCAAAGCTTTAAAAAAATCAATTTGTTTCTTTGTACTCAGTATATTGGAGTTGAAAACCGTAATGTACTATTACTTCAGGGTCACTGCTTAACTTCTGTTGACCCTCTCGTCCATGAATATTTCCCAGAGTTTATTACTGCAATCTATTTGCTGGATTTTTATGCATAAACTTACATTTCTTGTTCTTAAAGACTCTGATAGCGGATACTTAAGAACAATGATTGATTTTAGGGCAAAAACAATTTACCACATGCAGGAACACAAAATTCATGAGACACTTCTCATGAATACCCACGTTTTCCTCTTTGTACTGCAAAGATTTTGAGAGGGCCATGAGAGATGTGGATGTTTCAGGCAGAGCGATGTACAATGGGGAAAGAATATACAGTGCATATAACAGATAAGACACATTAACAAACTTTATTCTGTCCTTTGGGGCAATTCTGAGTTAAATACCTGCTATTGTTCATCACAGCTGCTTCAAGCAGGAGGAGGCAGAAGACAAGGATGGTGCCAAAATCCTTGTTAAGCTTTTGGCAAACACTTTGTCTGACAAATTACTGGAAATACTAAACTTTTTTTTAATACAGGGAGGTCTTTAAGATCTATCTAAAGTATTGCAAGTGGACTGAAGAGTGGCATTAAAGGCAAACAAGGATTTCTGTTGTAACTGTCCAGGAAACAGTTGGCCAGTAGAGTTTCTTCTGTAGAAGCAGTCATCAGCAGAGCTGAGGACAGCATATTACCCAGCTTATCTCTGTTGTTAAAGGGCAGTGCCTAGATTTTTTGACAGGTGTACATATTATTGTAGTTACCACAAGACAACTAAGTAATAAGATTTATGTCTGAATATGCATATGTCTATATTCATCTATTTAACCTCTTATGCCATGTTAAAAACATCTAACTCTCTCACCAACAGGAAGCTGCTTTGTGTAAAGGCTTCTAATACCTCACTCATACTCAAAAAATCATTTTTATATCAATGCAATATATATAACGGATGACATGCCAGAGTTTTGTTCACTGTTGTTATCCAGTTTGGATGCTCTGTAACACTATCTTATGAGCCTAATATCCCTGTGTTTTAGAAGTTATAGCAATATAATGATGCTACATTAGTCACACCACCAATTCCCATTCTACTTATCAAAGTCGCCTTTAGATAACTTCCAGATGAGACATGACAGTGGATAATCCATTATCCTCTTTGCTGGTCCTTTTGTCTTCTGAACAAAGGATTTGATTCAAAATATTAAGATGATTCCAAGATGTAGCTGTTAGGACTAGCATTTTGAAGATTTTTTTTCCATACTTGAATGGGATGAATGAGCCTCTTCTACTTGCTCTAGGGAGAAAGGGCAATGTGTGGAGAGTGAGATAAATAACTGATCTGATTTAGTAGTGGAAAAGTGCTGTAGGGAGAGATAATATTGTGGAAACAAATAAAAAACCCCAAAGCAGGGAAGCTGAATGCTACTTGAAAAAGGTGGGGAAAATGTTTTAATAATCCTCCTCTTTCTGTGAACATCAAAGGAGAAAAAAGAAAAATAGATATCGAGACATCCTCAGCACATGACCTGCAGTTTGACAGACAGCAGGTCACCCAGGTTCTGAAGCGTGGGAATAGCACCATCTATTGCATGCTGTGTCAGACGTCAGAGTCTCTCCCCTGCGTGGCCCTCACAACAGCTTTGTGAGGTAAAGGCAAGGTATTTTCTTAATTTGGGGGTCGAAGGCGGGGGGGGGCGGGGATGGAAGGAACCTGCTTTCAGGGTGTCTTGCAAAAAAGCCAGTGATAAAGACCAGTTCTGAATGACAAGCTTGTGCTGTAACTTCTGGTTCTGTGTGCCTCCTCTCTTACTAAGAAGTCATCTTCTTGAGAACCTTGGTAAATCAGGTTAACAAGACCACTTGCAACTATCTCTTTCCACAAATCTTAGGGAATGTATTTACAATACCTTCCCATGCATGGGCTATGTCATTTTTCAATTACAATTGCATCACATTTTGCAGGCACTAGAAAAACTATGAATGTTTGTACTGGGAAAACATATTTTCTGGAGTTACAGGTAGAAAGACAAAGGAAACATATAGGGAAGTGGAAAGTAAGACTATATATACACTAAAACTTCTTAAAATCCAGCTTTGAAGCTTGGAAAAATAGCTGCTACTTTAGAAAGAAAAATAAAATTTCAACAATTTTTTCTTTGTTTGTTGTAATTTGAAAAATTCAAGCAAAATTAATGTCTTGAAAATGCAGTTTAGCAGATGGGAAAAGAAGGAAAGTCAGCATGTTAGAACAGCTTCCTCTTTGAAAATCAGTATCTGTCCACAAACAACAGCTGTCAAAAAGCAGGAAAGGGACTTAAAAACATAACACCCATGCTTCCATGTGTCACTTCTACAGGGTGCTTTTAATTTTATTACCTTTTATCATGTGACTCCTGAAATAAGAGTCTGTTTTAAATGAGTCTGTCCAGACAGACAGTGAACTCCACCCAAGAGGGTTAATAACTGGAAAAGCAAACTGGACAGGAATAATTATTTGGCAAACTTGGTCTATAATTGCTGACATGGAGAAAATCCACTGAAGAAAACATGAATAAAAAAAAGACAGAAGGTTGTAACCATGCAGCACTGTATTTCCACATAGCCAAGAGAGAAGAACCTGTCTTTAAGGTCTTGCCAAGAGCTGATGTTTGGTAGCTGCTGTGAAATATTAACATTAAAACCAAACAAAACCCAAACCACCAACAACAAAAAAAAACCCCAACCTGTTGATAATGTAATGGCCCTCTGGAATACCACATACTCATATGCTAAATAAAACTTGCCCCATGTTCAAATCAGAAAGAACTAACACACAATTCTCTTGCTACCAAAGAAGCCTGGTCTCACATTTTTCAGCAGGCAGGGGTGGAAAACCCCTTGCCCACTGTTTTCCCTCCCAAATCAGTTTTGCTAAAATCTCAAAGTTGTAGTCATGAGAGCTGATAATTATATTTCATCTGACTGTTATCTATCAAAAGTAAAGGTAATATAACATGCTAGACTTAGCTCGTTATTTTCATGAAAACATAAATGATATCTTTTTAAAGGCTGGATAGCATTAAGGAAATGGCTGTGTTTTGATCATTACTTGCGTCGTTATGTGTAGATGTGGTGCTTAGGGACACGGTCAACTGGAGAGGTCCCACATGACTGTAGGCTTGCTAATGTGATGCCCATCCATAAGAAGGGTCGTAAGGAGGATCCAGGGAACTACAGGCCTGTTAGCCTGACCTCGGTGCCAGGGAAGGTCATGGAGCAAGTCATCTTGAGGACAATCACATGCTATGTCCATGACAACAGGGGGATCTGGGCCAGCCAGCATGCGTTTGTGAAAGGCAAGTCCTGCCTAACCAACCTCATCTCCTTCTATGACCAGGTGACCTGCCTGGTGGATGAGGGAAAGGCTGTTGATGTAGTCTACCTAGACTTCAGCAAAGCCTTTGACAC
>VWZZ01001625.1:139276-150948 GCA_013399095.1 Psophia crepitans | reverse complement strand
CTCTTCTCGCAGATAACTAGTGACAGGACAAGGAGGAACGGCTGCAAGTTGCACCAGGGGAGGTTTAGGTTGGAGATTACGAGAAATTTCTTCTCGGAAAGGGTGGTTGAACATTGGAATGGGTTGCCCAGGGAGGTGGTGGAGTCACCGTCCCTGGGGGTGTTTAAAAAAAGGTTAGATGCGGTACTTAGGGACATGGTTTAGTGGGTAATAGGTGGTGAGGGGACGTTTGGACTAGATGATCCTTGAGGTCTCTTCCAACCTTAATGATTCTATGATTCTATGGTTTAGTGGTTGGATTTGGCAGTGCTAGGATAATGGTCGGACTCGATGATCTTACAGGTTGTTTCCAACCTAAACAATTCTATGATTCAGTAGCCAACCTTTCAGCTGCTGAAAGACTGCAGGCAGGCCTGTAACTCATTCAGGGGGGTGTTCTGGAGAAGGCCTGTGAAGTCCAGCCACGTACACCCATGGTATTTCAGATCCTCAAATAGTCTGAGCTGACATAACTCTCTTGGACATCCAACTATTTCAGTTCACACCAGCTGAAGATCTTGCTCTGATATCTTAACTCAGTAACACTTTTTGCCTGGTTATTATTTTATACACACTGGCTCAGTTGTCGAACTTGGCTAAATTACCTTAGCAGCGTTGAAACCGCAGTGCTCTGTGACTGATGTTAACCAAGAACCTCTCCCTTTGGTCCTGCACATTTAACTCTTATTCAGACCAATCTAACTGACCTTACAAGGAATGTAGATAAATGGAGAATGTTACACTTCTTCCTGTTTGTGTTTCAATGACTGAAAGAAACAGTATTAGCTATATGAACTGGTATGAGTAACAGTGTTGAACAAAACACTAAATTGAGAAAAAATATGCTGTACTCTTTCCTAAGGAAAAAAATATGCAGATATATCCAAAACTTTAAAAAAAAATAATAATAATTTAAAAAACCAAAAGTAGTGTGCTTTGGGCTGAACTACTCTACTGTCAAATCTCTAAAAGCCAATTCACTTCAAAGATTTACAATATATCATTTAAGTATGCTTTACTTATTTACACAGTCTACAGTTTATAACTTTCTTGCTTCAAAGCACGGTTATTCATGAGCCAAAAAAAAAAAAGAAATAGATAAGGGAAGACACAAAGAAAAAAATTAAAGGAGGAAAGAAATGGATGATGGCTTATAAAGCAGAGGAGTTCCTTTTTCAGAACACAGTTTGACTTGTCACACTGATTGACCCGCATCTTTGAGGTACATTCCATAATGTGGAAATTTATAGCTGTCAAAACACCTGATAAGATTAATTTAAGATAAAATCCTTATATTTTGTGCAAAAGTATTAGCTGTACAGACTTCTTATTTTATTACTGAAAGAGACATAAGAGAATCGTTTCTTTTGCATCATTGGCTTCCTTGATATTATTAAACAGTTACTTGCTGTCAACACAACAGCGTGGGTTGAGAAGAAACTGTGAGTTATGACTTCAAGTTAAACAGACTTCAGTTGACATTTTCACGTATCATGTGTCCCTAAAAATTCACAAAGTGCTTCCAAACATAATAGAATTTATCCTCCTTTTCCTTTTGCTTGCTAGGATTCAAACATTGCCAGGTTTAGATGCTATTTTCTATTTTTGTTTTGAAAACCTTTTGTTTTACAATCTGCATATGCATGGTCTGTCTTCTGCATGCAATATTCATTGTGCACTAGAAATAAAAGGACCTAATTCTCGATGTTAGAAGATCAACTGTGATGGTTGCAGCTGAGCAACTCAGATCAGACTTCATGGTGAAGCATAAAACTGAGCGGTCATAATCTGAGAAAATTCTTATACTTACTGAGTATATTTAGGTCAATTGTATGTTTTTAGTACCCACTTATTTTTGAAAGTCTACATTGAATTGGTGACATGACCGTAGTAGCAACCTCTTTAAAGACTTATTTCTTCAGCATTATATGAATGAAATAGATGCAATAAACTGAAATTGTAACCAAGCATGAAAATACATCTACAAGTGTTGTATTTCATACCCAAAAAAATGAGAACTTCTATTGGTTTAATGAGACTTCGCTTGGTGGCATCATACAAATACTACTATGAAATTGGTTTTAATGATCACATGAAATAAATTGTTCAAAATGAATGTTAGAAGAAAGAACTTGACGAAGTCCATAAAACATTTCTGAATCAAGGTGGAGGCCACACATTGACATTAGTAACCTCAATTTTTTTGCATGAGCTGATACTTTGACCTCGACAATTGACTACGTAACAACAATAAAGTAGTATCCTATAATACAGGTTTTCCTGAAGATGTCAGCTGCTTGCTTTTGCCAGATGCAAGAATGGTTTACGTTTACTCAGAGCTTTGTTTTAAAATTTGGCTGTTGCAGGTAATATTCAGACAGAGTTTGGCATGGAACTAGATTCATTTTCTGAGATTCCAAATTTTTTCTGAGTTCTCAGGCACCCAGAGTTTGTCAGCAATACCACTTTGTTTGGATTCCCAGAAGGAGAAGAACTTCTGATTTGTCAGAAGTTCCTGAGCTCATTTTGAATACCACAACAGATTAACAAGAAAATCAGCTGCTTTATTCTACCAAAAGGAAAAGGTTTAGGTTCTCAGTTACAGAACTGAAAACCAGCTAATGTACTCCTGAATCACATTACCTGTGAACTTATTCTGTTCCTCCTCCAGTGACTTGGCTGACATAGAATCATAGAATCACTAAGGTTGGAAAGGACCTCTGAGATCATCAAGTCCAACCGTCAACCTAACACCACCGTGCCTAATAGACCATGTCCTGGAGTGACGCATCTGTGCGTTTTCTGAAGATCTCCAGGGACAACGACTCAACCACTTCTCTGGGGAGCCTGTTCCAATGCCTCACTACTCTTTCCGTGAAGAAGTTCTTCCTAATATCCGATCTGAACCTGCCCTGACGCAACTTGAGGCCATTCCCTCTTGTCCTGTCACTTGCTACTTGGGAGAAGAGACCGACACCCTCCTCACTACAACCTCCTTTCAGGTAGTTGTAGAGAGCGATCAGGTCTCCCCTCAGCCTCCTCTTCTCCAGGCTAAACAGCCCCAGTTCCCTCAGTCGCTCCCCATAAGATTTCTTTTCCAGTCCCTTCACCAGTTTTGTTGCCCTTCTCTGGACATGCTCCAGCAGCTCAATGTCCTTCTTATATTGAGGGGCCCAAAACTGGACACAGTACTCGAGGTGAGGCCTCACCAGAGCCGAGTACAGGGGGACGATCACTTCCCTACTCCTGCTGGCCACGCCATTCCTGATACAGGCCAGAATGCCATTGGCTTTCTTGGCCACCTGGGCACACTGCTGGCTCATGTTCAGCCGGCTGTCAACCAGTACCCCCAGGTCCTTCTCTGCCAGGCAGCTCTCCAGCCACTCTGCTCCAAGCCTGTAGCACTGCCCAGGGTTGTTGTGGCCAAAGTGCAGGACATGAGGCAGACCTGACATGTTAGCATCTCCTGTTTTCATGGCTGGCTTGCCTTGAAGAACGTTTATAATTTATATCTATTTTGAGGATGTTGCTTAAGCTGGAATCTCTTTCCCTTCTCTTTTCAGATCTCTTTACCGAAGTCTATTATCTTTCCAGACTACACTAAGAAAGCTCTTAGTCAGTTATGGCTACAATAAGTTACTTTTCTCTTCCCCTCTTTCAATACATTGCATAAAGTAAAATGCAGCAATCTTGGACATTTCCTGGGCTTATCTCTGGGATTTAATATGTTCTTCAATTAACATTAATTAAATAGCCTTTCTGCAAGTGTTAATGTTTTCAAGACTCTTAAATGATAAATATTAGCCGTAAATTCATATTATTAAACTCCTTAATCTCTAGGTCCATGTTAAAGTCTACATAGGGACCATACGTGACCTAGCACATCTGTCAGATTTACTACTGTTAATAAAAGTGGGGTTTTTGTCTGAAACCACATTATCATCCTCCATCTTTCAATAGTATTAAATGCTTGCAGTACCACGAAACAAAGTAGTCTAAATAGGGTCATCCTGAGGTAAACATGTTAAGTGCGTTGAATTGTTGTAGTTGACTTTAAAAGAGGATGCAATCATCCCTTTCCACTGTCTAGACATTTGAAAGGGTTGTCAGGACTACAGCTACAGCTTACCAAGCATCTGTTTTTGCTCCACAGGGAGAGCTAAATCTTTGAGATCAAAGTCTCACAACAAACCCTTAGCTGGGGTGGATTTCTGACATGAAAAATCATCAAGTGCTACCCTTCACTGGACGCTTGCTTGCCATTTCTCTTATTAGGCACACAGCCAGGCTCTACGGTGTGTGTGAAAGACACAAAGAATCACATCTGGGTGTTTATTTAGTGGCTAAAGTGTTCAGGGGTAGATTGGACCAACATGCAGGGGCAAATCACAGGGAAATCTTACTGTGGAGAGGAGTGGAAATTGTCAGAGCAGGACTTACTGCTTGGGGCAAGCCCATTGCCTGGCAGATGGATATACCTGCCTTTGGAGAAATAGTTCCTGTGTTTCTGAATGATAGGAACCACTACAGAAACCTTTTCAATCTCTGATATCCAAGTAGGAACCACTTGAAAACAAGATTAAAGGAAATATTCATCTGCTTTAGCCTCCTACTGCTCCTGGAGAATTCTCCCCTTCTTAAAGACTTCGCTGGCAACGGAAGTATTGCCACAGTGACTGGAAGAAAGAAAACTCACTAGGTTATACTCTTTGAAGGTATATTCTCTCTTTAGGTCTGCTATTAGCACAAGTCACAGTGGCATTTCATAAATCTGCTGTGCATGCCTACACACTGAATGTTTATCATGCATTTTGAGATGCTCCATCAGAACACAGGGAAAGTATGCTAAGGTGAAATCTAAGACAACACAGCTTCTAAGCAAATGTGTATTTCTGTTTTCTTTGTAGCCAGATCAGATCTGTACTGAAGATGATTTAATTCAGTTCAATGGAACCAGTGTTAAAAGAGAAATCTCTGTTGAACTCCATTCTCTGCCCATGTGGGCTGCAGTCTCTGTGACTGGCTTAACTGGTCAGGTCCCTGCTTGCCCACCTTGGCATGGTCCTGGTATGCCCATGATGGGGTTCCAGGCTGTTGGCATGCTTCTGAAGCATGTTTCAGGGTATTCACATGCTGTTCCTATGTGAGGTTCTAATGGAGCAACCATTGGGAAGCACATGCAGACGTCATATGAGCAGCGTAACTGGAGATCAGAGAGGACCCAGGAACAGGACTGTCTTGCAGTTGAAAATTGATCATCTTCTCTTTGGAATAAATAAAGTCTCTTCCAAAGTGTTCCATGTTAACTTGGCCCTTTAAATTCTCCTGTTTGTTAAAATTGTGCAGAGGAAAAGGATATGGACCTTAGCATAAACTTACAGTCTTTAGCTAGACTGTGTTAGCTAGTGAGGTTTGTGAATTATTTTGTTGGTTGATAAAGGCTCGTTAAGAACTGCTCCTTGAAAGCAAGCAAATTCCTCTCCACAGCTTTGCAGAAGACATATGAGTGGATACACAAGAGTGGTACAGGGGAAAAAACACGGAGCCCTAACAAAGCGAAATGCTAATACAGTGAAATGCTATACTCTTTTTCAGGGAAGAACATATATTGTCTAATGGGACTATTTTGCTTGCTGAACCTATGTAAATATCACATTGATATAATATACATATAGGTCCAGAACAAAAGCAGAACTTGCATGTTTAATAAAAGACAGGCAGGGGAAAAGGTTGCGGAAAGAGGAAAGGTCAGCATAAACCAAAGTTGGTACTGTTGATACAGGGATGAGAATAAGGAGTTTGACACAGGATCTTGGGTTTCAGGTATGTAGCTCAACTCCAGAGAGGATCAGAAAGATGGAGAATTGAGCTGAAGGGAAAAAGGGTTCCCTTTTTCCCATGTGAGGAGGAGAAAACCCGAGCTGAAGGATAAAGATGTCTCTTCTCTGTTGAATGACCCAATGCAACATAATCACTGGTTTGTGGCTCATCAGATGTGAGAGCTGTGCCTAGAGGCATCATTCCATATGGTAGGGAAGAAGCCAAAGTTCTGTACCACATTGTCTCCATATTCTAAAGGAGACAGTTGTTCAACAGTGTTATTTCTTCCAGGTGTTACAATTCAACAAAAACCATTGCATATGAGCTGCACCCTAAACATGTTACACAATCTTGATGCCCATAAACGGACCAAGCTGTGGCAATTCAAGCAGCAGAGGTCCTGCTGGCCACAAACTGCTAGAGCAGCCTGTGGTGTGGTTCCATCTGCAAGCAAGTTAGGAAAAGGCAATTGGGGAATGAGCTGATGGATGTGCAACAGACTGTTGTGCTGCTGTGCCCACTGCACAGAAATGTGCTAGCTGTTTTCAAAACTTCACTCCCAAATTCTTGCTACTGGTTGCAGCTGTCCCCTCCCTCACCCTACCCCAGCAACTATAATTAACACCAGGCATTGACCCTTCACAGAAGGTCTGTGCCACAGCTACTCCTGCGTCAGTTGTCTCAACTAAGCACTTGTTAAGATCATTCTAGCATTAAAGTTTGCACAGGCTTGCTGACCTAAAATCTAATCCCAACCCAATTACTTTTTGTAACACCAGTCCTAACTCTTGTCTGGCTTCCCCTGCTGTGCCCAGCAGCAGATTTTGTTCTTTGGTCTTGACTGATTAAAAATAGTTAACTCTGCTCACAGCTGTATGGGCCATAGTAATTACTCAGGGCCTCCTACCAGCTCCAGATTATGAGTAAGAAAGACCTTAGTGTGGAATTGCTTGGTATAGTTCTGCAGATTCTAATAAAAGTTGCTTTCTTGGAAAATCTGGCCACTGAAAAGCTATGTTTGAAACTTATTGGGGTTTAATTTTAGCTGAAAAAAAATGTTCTATTTAAAAACTTCCTTCACCTTTCTTTAAATTAACTACTTCAGTGACTACCGGTACCAACACACCACGAAATGTGTGTGTTCTGAATATTGTCCTATGCTGAGCCCCACTCTTCTGGCCGAATGAGACCTCATGGATTGCTCTGGCTCCCATTTCTCTCTTTAGCTCATTCCACCTTCCCTGTGGCCATCCATGATAAAAGATCTAGGTGCAGTGCACATATGGTTCATCACACAAAAGTTTATGTCCATATGTATTCAGGTTTCCATCACAGCAAATGAGAAATGGCACCAGCATTTTTTTTTTCTTCTTTCACTTCTGTTTCCACGCTTGCTTTTTCTTCTGTGTCATCCTTCAGCCTCTTTCAGTTCTCCTATGGCTTTAACTTACCCTGCTGACCAGTGCTATTCTGAAATATGAACTTCTCTGTTAAACTTGGCCCTGCCACAAGCAGTCAGGGAGCCTTCTGGTTCTTCTTCCATTCCTAGGTCCCATAGCTATCACTGTACTGGGCATATGTCGAATAAGGGTCACAACCACAGCCTTTGCTGGAGTTGCAAGGATGGGATGTGGGACTTGGAACTCCTAGGCCCTGTTTTGGGCTTTGGTGTCTTGTGGTTTTCAAAGTTGAGTAACGTCCTCACAGCTCCCGATCACAAGCAGGCGAAGGCATTGCTTGATGCAGCGTTGCTGGTGCCTGTGTCAGTGTTGTTGCAAAGGCAGATTCATTGAAAGAATATGTTTGAAGCATCTCTAGCTCAAATAATTGAACTCTAGCTGGAACTTTTTGGTTTCTCATTTTGAAAGGATGTTCCGTTTCAAAAACTATTCCATTCTTTTAACATCATTGCAGAGCTCAAACAGGAATCAAAACTGGTTTGGATTAAACCTTTTGTTTAACCTCAAGCTTTATTGTTTTTTCATGCTGCCCTGCTTGCTGAAATGTTTCTCTTTAATTTTTCCCCTCCTCAGATTGCCAGTGAACCACTTGATCACTACATGAGAGAGAGAATGAGACTGAGTTCTAGTTTCCACATCACAAAGTATCTACCACACCATGAATCTCAACTATTTCTTTACCCCTCAGAATCTCTCCCTAACCATAGATTGAGGTATAGGTGTAAGGCAGTACACGTGGGAGGTTTGTCGTACTGCTGTCCTAGAGATAAGCAGAAAGCTTCACTGAATAATGCTGTGCTAGCATTAACCACACGGCTCTCAGAACCAGAGTACGGGCATATTCTAATTAATCACAATTATGCAAACTCATGCATTTGCATACAGCACTGCATGGAGTTACAGGGAATTTGGCAGATGCGTATTGGATGTGACTCAGCCAGGAATGGAACCTCAGCACTTGCCCCAGTAAATCAAGCTGAGTGGTGAGACTCAGGCTCCCCCAGCCAGGGGAACCGGGAAAGAAACAAAGGGTTAGTTAAGAGTGCAGTGCCACTTCTCTAGAAAGTTACTGTATTTCCCTATTTAGTAAGGAAGCTACCTCTCTTCTTCACATATCTGAGTTTTTCATGGCCCTTTAGTGATTCAGCTAAAATGCTGTGCTCCTCCTTTGAACTGGCAGAGTCAAAGGCAGCTGCCAGCTGGGCAGCACTCTAAATTCACAGCTCTAACACCTCACTTTGACAATACTAAATCTAATGCGTCAGCCTAATTCCCAACAGCAATACTATGCACCTTCCTGAACCCTAATCAGCTATCAGCAAAACTCCAAAGGGAGGGAGGTGAATGTCAGAGGCAAACTCACTCCAGGGCATGAAAGTCCATGTACAGCTTCAATTTGTGATACTCATAACATCAAGCTTGGACTGCTTGCTCACAAGGATCACATAATCAATCTTGTCCCTGTAGGGACTAATCCTGGTAGATCAAGTATTACTTCTAGTTCTAAAATTTCTATATATTTTCCTATTTGCAGCTGAGAAAGTAAGTAATTTTTAGACATTGATCGCTTACAGAAGAAGATACTGCTGGTTATAGTCTATTTATTAATATGCAGGCACAACCCTCCACAGATTAAGTGCAAGTGTAAGTTCACTAAACAGAAAAACTCACTTTGGGTTGTTCCTGGAAGAGAACACAGGGATAGTCTCTCCACGCTCATGGATGCTGCAGTTACTTATCAGTTTCTTTTTCCCAAATGAAGCAGAGATCCTCCCCTGACTTCTCTCCAATTCAGGTATCCTTGCAGGCTAGCACTGAATGCTTACAGGAGCACAGCTGAGGGGTGCCTCACCTCTACCTGTAAGATCAAAACAGGTAGCATGCTAAAAAAGATAGAGAAGAGAAATGTTTAAAATCCTGCTTTTCATAATCAGATGCAGTAAGTCCAGAAGACATTTAAATTGAAAAGATTATGTTAATACAAAAAGAAAAAAGACACACAAAAAAAGCACAGATTCTTAAATGAGTGTATGAATGAGAGTGAGCACTTGCAAGCAGTATGACAGTGAAATACAATGAACAGGGAGAATCTTCCCACCCTTCTGTCCTGAATGATTGATGTTATAATCAGGGATGCTGGAGCTATGCAAGAAGAGAAAAATATAAGGCTATATTCTTGACTGGTGAAAATGAAAGCATTCACGTTGATTTCTATGGAGCCATTGCTGTTTATGCCACTGCAAGATACATCCCTAAGAGAGGTGAGATAACGTGCAAGGATGGCAAAGATAAAAGCACATAAGAGAAATGAAAACTTATCACAGGCACTGTGTTCCAAGTAAACACAGCTCATAACCTCAGGAAGCCTTCAAGAAGTTGTTCTTTCAGTTTTACTTGTGCTTTATAAATAACAATGAACACATATACTTCTCTGTTATGAATTCCTCTTCAGTAATGACATATTGTCATTAATCATTATAGGATTCATTATTAGCTTTCATCTGAGGCTTTTTTCAGTGCAATAAAATGTTTTGCCTGTGCTTTCACACACATTTATACCAAGATACAGCTATGTCCTGATTATCTATGTAAATACAAGAGGGACAATGCATGCAGCCTTCCTTGAAGAGCGTGGTTTGATTTCTATGGTGGAGCACAGGAGGTACTGAACGCAGTGGCTTCTAACCTCCCAGCGTGCACACCGCAAAACTGTCACCCAACTGCATATAGGCCATTGCAATTTAGGGCCGTGGGACCTAGTATGTTGCTGGTACTTTTATCTGTAACTGCGTGATTCAGCTGACTATCGCTAATCCTTTCCTTTCGTCAGCATACAAAGTTTTTGTAGTCCATCTATGAAGAATATAAATCTGAAACCATAAACCTCTGTAAGACTGAGCAGCAGATGGCAAATGAAAGAAAATTTGAGTTGCCCTCATTTAGGCTTTTTTATACTATGCATAGGGGGTTTGAAGGATTTATTATTATTTATTTAAGCAACATGTAAACTTTTTTTCCTAAAATCATGCAAATCTTTCATATTTTCAGATTTACTATAACTTTCTAATATGCTAATTTATGACAAGAGTACAGAAGCAAATGAAAACAGATTTTGAAAGTTCTCCAGACATTACTGTTCTTAGTCTTATCTAACAATACTGCTGACAAACAGCTGAGAAAGAAAGAGGCAGTCCTTTTTTAAGACTGTCTCCCTACCCCTCCCAGTAAAGGCCAAAATCTTGATACCCCTCTCCGCACCTCCAGCAAAACTTGGGGAAAATTGGGTAATCTGACAGGTGTCAAACAAAAATGGTATTCAAACAGCATGAAGAAACCTCCCTCTTCCATGTTGTTTAAGAAACAGCAATAACTTTAATAATAACCTGACAAAATCTGCACAAAAATCTGTAGCATAATCCAGATCACACTCCCCAAATTCCCACAGATTTCAGCGAGGTCAGGATTTCATTCCTGCTGTTACTTAGCATAAGATCTTTGGTGTCATCTTCTCTTACAAAAAAAACCCCACCCTTACGCAGTCATTTTTAGCAATACTCAGGCTACTTTGCTTTGTTTTGTTTAAGGGGATGTGCAAAAAGCTTGGACTAGAAGGGCTCACTGTAAACTCAAATGGATAAACCTTACTGGTATCAGCTTCCAGTATCCTATTTGAATACATGTTGAAAAGATTTTGCAAATTTCTGCTTATACTTCAAATACACTTCTTATAACCACAAGTGTTCTGCTTTGATTTACACATAAGCACATCAAAGATTAAAGAGCGAGACAATTACAATGGAGCTGATGAATTCTTTATCTCAGAAACAGTGGTAAATTAAGGGAAAACACAGCCTTGTTACCAGTTGTTCTTTTGTGATTAAGTATTAGTTATCTGCTGTTTGACATTCTGTAGCCCTATTTATTTGATTAATTTAATTGTCATCCTAATTAATTTAATTATTTTATAGCAAGGGTTGAGAGGCTGATGCATTCATGGTTCTCTACATGGAGTTCAACTGATTACCAGCGCCACAGTTTGCTGAACTGGTAAAAAGCTGCCGCCCGGTCCCCGGTGCCCCTTTCGCTTGTCTGGGCTTGACTGATGTGCCCTCTGCTAGTTTCTGTCTCCGCTCCGTTGTTCACAGATTAATGGAGGGGATAGGATTATTCACGGTGCGTTAAATTAAGCGTACAGATCAATTTTTATTTTTTTTTTCAGAAGAGAGCCCGCAGTCCTTGCACTCTGGAAGTGATGAGTGCACATAAGCAACTCTGAGATTTGCGAAGGGAAAACAAAAAGGGGGGGGGGTATGGGAGGGGGAGGGGGGGGGGAAGGGAGGCTGGTTTCCCCCG
>VWZZ01001625.1:14712-137465 GCA_013399095.1 Psophia crepitans | reverse complement strand
TACCGGCAGCGAGCCGCGGAAGGGAAGGCAAAGTTTCCCTGCAGATCCTGCCTGGGAGAGCTAGCGGGCACTGTCCTCCCCCGCGGAAGTCAGTAGCTTGCAGCTTTCCCTGGAAACCAGGCGTTGAGAGAAGGAGCAAGATCTTGGAAGAAGCCCCACGGGGCGGTGGGACCTGTTCGTTAGGAGCGAGAGGCTCACTCTGTTGACTGAGTTCCTCTAAGGCCCTCCAAGGTTCCACTGAGGTCCTCTTGTCAGTCCTTCCCTGAGACACCTGTTAATGCTTGACACGCAGCACCTGTAGTGCTTTCTCTCGGGCCACTGTTCCCCACAGCGTGGGGTTCCCTTTTGATCACTAAAGCCTTCTGTGTCCTGCATTCCTGTGCTGTGGAGGGGGCGAAGGGAAAGCTCAGTGTGTTTGTGGACAGATATTTAAGGAAGAAGTGAGGAAAGTCATGGGTTTTGTGTGTCAGGGGACCTTGCTGCAGCAGCTTCTAGCTTACAGGTATTTTCAAAACCTGTGGCTTTACATTTGAAATACCAACCAGACTATTATCAGATCAAACATGTCCACTGGCTTCCCTAGTGCAATAGAACTGCCCCTTCTTCCTTTTCGAAAAGGTTTGGTACAAATGTGAAGAGTTTTGTGGTCACGGCGTAACTGACCCGAACAAGGAGGACTGTGGAGTTATTTGAAATGTCCGGTGAGATAATGTGCCAGACAGAGCGGGGATTTTCCCAGGCAGGGGCCTACCGCTGGGTTTGGGAATTGCTAAATGACGAGGTAGCTCAGCAGGTTGCTGGGTCTCGCATGTCACTTGGGGCCAAAGGGGAAAAACAGGAGGAGACTTTTCATGTACTGCTGCAAAATTCGCGGTGCTGCTCTCGGGGCTGTAGGCAACAAATGTTGGTATTTGTTAATGTTAGTTACAAGGAAAAAT
This sequence comes from Psophia crepitans, assembly GCA_013399095.1. Classification (NCBI taxonomy): domain Eukaryota; kingdom Metazoa; phylum Chordata; class Aves; order Gruiformes; family Psophiidae; genus Psophia; species Psophia crepitans. The sequence continues at coordinate 136,527 of VWZZ01001625.1, read as the reverse complement.
AAAGTGTGGTGGTGAGATTAGGAAAAGAAAATGACTGTGTTGTGTAGCAGTGGACTTGGCTTACAAAGTTTATTAATCTTCTAGCCATTGTATCCAGAAAAGAAAATGTCAGTGCTGACTAAATGAAATATAATTTGTCAGTGGGCAAATAATCACTGCACATCACTGATTTACGCTATTAAACTGTAATAGTCATCAATGTCTGCATCAGAAGATGCTAAATAGAAGATATACCAACAGCTTGCTTATCCGTAAATCATTTATTAGTGTCTTGTGTCTTCCTGGATGTGATATGAAGTATCAAGCAGTTTATAACCAGGCAAATATTTTGATATTTAATACTTCCTGGAGAAAATATACCAACCGATTGCGTTCTTCAACTAGTAAGATGGACAATCTGATGTCAGTTTTGACAGCTAAATGTTTATAACCTTGGCATCTTTTCCTTCCCTCTTGGTTAAAAAGTCTGTACTAGGACAGCAATAATTAAATGTCATTAACATAGTCAGAGCTGTATTTAACATGTTTTCATCATTTTGTTTGTTTGTTCATTTTTTATACTGCTCTTCATAAACAAAAATGCAGTGAGGGACTGTGTCTAATTAGTAAGAAGAGGATAATTATTATGTAAAGCCAGAGAAATTCAACTTCAGGCTCTGTGAGTCAAAATAAAAAGTGCTGTTTTGAAGTTTTATTCTATTTAGTATCTACTGTATACTTCAGCTCAGATAAAACCTTTTAAGAATTAAAGTAAAAAATAAATCTTTGAAGTAGCTGCAAATTCTTAAAGGGAGGAAGCTTTGACATATTCTTTGAATACTCAGTAGCAAAACGCCTTGTTGAAACTGAATGAAGTAACAGCATCGAGAAATGGAAACGTTTAGTTCTGCCCTGGCAGAACTGAAGCCAGGAGAGGATTTCCGAGGATGCTACCAAGGGGACATGCCATGATTCCAACAGAGACGAGAAAAAATGCACAGGCATTTTTTGCCAACTCCTCAGAATTACTTTGCTGGCTAAAATCAAGTCTGATCAGTTCAAGTCAAATCACTTTCGAGGCATGCCGGAACTTGTCTGGCTGCCTCTGGGTGTTTTTAAAATCCAGGTTTTTGTGACCAAGGTGTGAGACTGCAAGGCTGCGCTGGCAGCAGCGGGGCTGTCCCCGCTAGAGGGCACAGCGGCAGCCTCGCAGGATGCAGCTCTTCCCCAGGAGCACTCCATCCATCCATCCATCCATCCATCCATCCATCCATCCACACACACACACACACACACCCCCCTCACGGTGCCTGGTCAGAGCTTCATTTTTTTGCTGACAAAAATGCTGTAAATCAAAGGCGAAGGATATTAAACACGAGTTGTGTGCATGTGTGTTTTACAGTAACCAAGCTGAATACAAGAAGAATTTACTGAACTGAAGCAAATAGGTTTTTGAAAGCTTGCACAACAATTAAGGCTCCTAGTGTTTAAGTGAGGGCTTGCTGCTTATTGAAGTGTTGCCACAAGAAGCCTTGAAAATGTTACGTTCTTTTGCAAACACCATCAGTCAGAATTAGGAGGCTGTTATTGTAATTTTTCTTCTGTCGAAGCATATTCCAGAATCTTGGTATAATTTATATTCATTGGACTGCTGCTGTCTCCAGGCATCAGCATTCAGAGAGGGGTAGAATTATTTTTATGGGATAAACTACTATTAGAGAGTGTTTATCTAGCATTTACCTACTGCTGAAATAGTCACATTTTCTGTATTGCCTGAGCTTTACTCTGTTTAAAAAAAAATAAACAACTGAAACCAAACTTTCATCTTTACACATTAGGACCTTCAGCTTTTATCTTAAAAGTATTGAAAGAAATACAAAAGTAGACAACATGTATATCAGGGGTTTTTTTCCCCTTCACATTCAAAATTTCCATGATTTTTTTTCTGTACATGATATGTAAATGGGGACAATTGGATTAGAGAATCCCAGTGACATTTGAGAGTAAATCCTATTTACATATCATATATATTTTACTAAGAATTCCCTCTAAAGTAGTCATCTTTTTTTAACTTTCATCCTGGTTCTTCCTTCTGTTTTTCGTGCTTTTTGTCATTGTCATTTGCTCTGAAAGGGTGGTTTGAAATGTTGCTAGTAAATAGTGGGTAAATTAAGACTATGATAAGGTTCACTTAAGCATTAAATCCAGTTTCACAGAAACTCATTTCCACAAATTTAAAGTAAGATCAATACTCACAGTTCATTAAGGGTTTAAAAATCCCTTGTGGAAAACAATGGTTTTGTTTGGCTGTACATATTCTTCTTCAGAGTTTACATCCTCACACAGGCACTTAAAACCCAGCAAACGCTTCACTCAGACACTAGGTTTTGTCTGACACTTAACTTGGAGTTGATAAATAACAGTGAAACTAGGTCTATACACTGTAAACAAATATAGAAAATGAGGAAAAGGTCTTCATAGTTTGGAAAGTTCTTCTGTTCTGGGCAACAATTTATTAGCAACACATACAGGCCATTTAGAGGAAAATGCTGGGACAACTTCTACTGCCTTGCTGAATACCAGATTCCTCTAAAAAATTGCAGCTCAGTAGGGCTGTTTCTTTTGCGGGAAGAAACTCCTGAGACCGTGAAGGAGGTACATGAGGAAATTCATTACACCAGGTGATGAGAGAGACCCACTGAGGAAAATAGTCGCAGACATATGGTGAGTTAGCATTTTCATTAAGGACTTCTTGGCAAGTTTTTGTGTGGTGCAGTGCTGCAGGTCCCTGCACCTGCACAGGCCTCAGGAGATGGAGGTTTGGACCTGAAGCTTGTGTTTCCTGCAGGAGTACTGTGCAGCAATGCCAAGAAAGTTGCTTTGCTTTGAGTTATGCTAAAGACAGCTATCACAAGAAACATGCTTAGTTGAATCCTACTGTGGGTTTTTTTTTCCACAAAGAAGATAAAAATTTCTTATTGAAAGAAATAAAAATAAAAGCATCGTTTGACTCTATTTTTTATAAAAGTCACTGTGATTTCATTGCACTGTCTGAAGTACTGGACAGTTCTGCTGCTGGTAATCTTGAAAGCGCAGGCGAAAAGAAAGCTCTATAACAGCCCCAGTTTGAAAATTTATCGAGGGCACCGGTTCTTAGACTGAGAACACAGCTGGGGTTAGTAGTGTGAGTGTATTTTGAATTCTGGGTGTGGTTCATGCTTCCTAAGAAAAATTAATACCAAAGGTATTTGAGAAGGCAATAGTTAAGGTAAGCGTGTGCTGGGGGCTCTCTACAGAGTGAACAACATTTAATTTGATGGGAGCATTTCTCATCCAGTACAAGGAAATGTTGGAAGCTTGCCAGCAGTGTGAGATTTTATCCAGCTACTAGGTCTGATGAGGGCTGAGCTGGGATTATTAATGTGGTGCAATTGGCAGATGTCATATTTACTAAACTGGAGAATTGCACAATCACAGCAGGAACTGGAAAACCCAGGAGATTACTTTCCATGGAGAGGTATGCAGAGAAACCATGCTAAGTGCACGTGGGTTTTGTTTTTGTTTGTGACTTCTGACAAATGAGCATAAAACATTGCCCTGAGGTAATGTTTGAGTTCTGGGTGCTGTGTCTCATCATGGAACACTTCCTCCACTTCCTCCTCTTTTCCCTCATCCAACTAATAAACATAGCTTCAATTAGCACTCTTTGCCGTCAACATTGAGCAATCGGTTGTGCTGAGTGCCCTTGTAAATTCTGGGTTTGAAGAAGCTTGTGTAACATTTTCATTTCCCTTGACAAAAAGTAGGAGTGTGCTTTCAAGTTGGATTTAACCCAACCTTTTTCTCTGCTCAAACAGGCAAATCGAACAGGTTCTTGGGCCAGATCCATGGTCAGGCTCGACACTTGAGTATAATAGTTTCAAAAGTAGCAAACATCTTGATGGGATGATACATCAAGAGAAATGTAAGGATTAATATGAAGATAGACACAAAACAAGACATCACAAAAGTGATGCATCTGCTCTACTTGACAATGATAAGATCCCAGCAAGAATATTCCCTCCAGTTTCAAGCACTGCACTATAAGAATTATGTGGGCTAATTGAGGAGTGTCATATGAAGAAAAAATTAAAGTACACTGCTATAGAGAATAAAACCAAGAGATGGCATGGCAACAATCTTCAAGTGTGTAAAAGGCTTCCACAGAGAACGAGTAACTTGTCCTCAACAAGCAATGACTTAAGTTGTAGCAAGGCAGACTCCCAAATGTTAAGGCTAGGAGAGCAAATTTTCTCTGAGTAGTCTTCATCACTGAAACAGTTTAGATAAACATATGTCTGAAATGTCATCTTGTCCAGAAAGGCAGCTGTTCTGGCCTTGGAGCAAATGGCTGGACAATGTGACCTTTCAAGGTCTCACCCAGCTATCTGGAATCATTCTGTGTGGGTAACTTTAAGTACACAAGGGTTCACCTTGAACTCAGCAGCTAGATAAAACACAAGCACGAATTCAAGTCCTCTCTTAGCTTGAGGCCTCTTCCTCTCATTTGTCAATGATATATGTGGCTTTAATGTGATTTTAACACACACTTTTGCTGGCTGCAGACAAGGTAAAGACATTAAAATGCTGCTTTAGTTAGAGTTCTTATGTCATGAAATAAAGCCTGTAAAATCAAATTTTATTCTTACTTCATTTAGAACTTTTATCTTTTAGTATGAACACTACCTAGGTTCCACTATAAGCAGGTAACTTTTTTCTTTTAAGATACTCTCGTAGCGATTTTTTTGGGACTTTAGGCAGGCATCACTTATCCCATGCCACTTTATTGAGTAAAAAATCCTTGACTTGAATAGGGAGAGTTCCACAAATGGAATATATAAACCTTTCCATTTAACCTGCCTCTGATAATGTTTCAAGCATACGTTGTTTCACATTTGATGCTAGGAGCTCTGGCCCTTTTCTTTATAGGTGTAATTGAGCTGTGTCAAAGGGCTGCTTATGTTACAGGGATGCAATTCCATTTATAGTTTTTACTGCAGCTTTCCTTAACTACTGTGGTTAGTAAGGCAGATTCTCTTGGAAGTTTCATCTGCATTTGTTAGCAGAATAGGATGTGGTGGTTATCCGGTAATACGCACTTTGAGCTGTATTTAATTTTTTCTTCTATTCAAGCACTACCCTTTCTTTCTTTCCCCTTTGGTCATAATGTGAATCCTGCAAATATTAAATGGGCAGTCCTGCACCTGGGCTGAATAATTACAGTTTTTCTCATTACCAGAGTTGTTAGTAGGCTGATTGTAAAAGGCAAGTGTTTTCTGAAGGATGTAGTGTTAAAGAGAAGGGAGTTCATGACTATGCAGGTTCTTCTTTTGATGAGTCAGCAGTTGAACTAAAAATCCATTGAAAAATGCTATCTTGGCCTCCATAGAGAATTGGGAGCCAGCACGAGTCTTTATTAATATAGTGCTCCATGATATTCTCAAGCTGCATCTTTCTGCTTTCCTGTGTGGGTGTTTGCGACTCTCCTTTTGAATTTGCAAGCCAGCCAGTATGTAATTGCAATTCAGCCTCAGTCATCTTGATATATAAACCCAAGGCCCTCTGTTAGAAATCAAGTGAGATTTAAAAAAGAGAGAGACAGACAGGTAAGACTACATTTTGAAAGAGGTAAGGGGGATGAGAATAAAGTTATGAGGAGAATGAATGTCGTGGTTTTAGACCTCTGAGTCTAAATCCTCTTAGAACAACATAAAAACTCTGGAAAAGTAGAATACCCGACTTCTCTTTAATACTACCAAGTGTTTATAGGCTTAGTCAAAACATGTTCAAAGAAACAGCTAGTTGAAATTGGAAAATTATGTCAAAGTTGACATACTCTTGTCAAATATTTCACCCGGGAAGTGTCAAAACAAGTATTTTTGAGTTTCTTATTTGAATGGTGATAAAATGTCCCATTTCAGATTTTTCATTTTGACTTTTAGATTAAAATTATTGTATTGGGATGTATAAGCATAATTGAAAATCACTTTGTTGTGGAGTTCATGTGTGTGTGTATGTGTGTATATATATAAATAAATATGTATGAAAACCTTCATATCCTGCAGCAAACAGTGCCTGTTTACACAAACAAAATTTTGACTCAGGGTGGAAAATTAACTTTCTAGTCATCTCTAATTGAGACTTACCATTGTTGAGAATTTGACTACGTACTGTAAGTCCTATAAAAACAGACCGTTTTATCCTGTGGAAACCTTACTTCTATGTGACGACAAGAAAAGGGGGAATGGCTTAAAAAAGGAGTTGTCTTGATCATCCAGTTAGTTGGGTTTTTTTTACTTTTTAGCATATTTCTCATTCAGGTTGCCTTTTGGTTAATATGATGTTCATGAGGCAACTAAATTAAAAGAGAGCACATTTTCCAGCTTGCAGCTGCTGTAAAGATAATAGATTTATGGTTTATTTGCAGTGAAAGCATTTATGGACTAGAAGCTTAGCATTTGGTGTATTGCAGAAACCTGACCTCAATATCAACAGAATTTATTACTGGTTCCTATTTAAACTTATATATACTGATCTAAGTTGTAGTCTCAAAACAAAGAAAATGGATAGGGTGAATTACCATTATAGATTATCATCAGTTCTGGCTTCCATTTACTTTTTATTACATCTGTTATTCATTTTCTTTAAAACAGTTTTCATTAATAAAATATATCTAATGCAATGCTTTTTAGTTAAGTCTTGCATATTTTTCATAATAAATAATTGAAATGTGTAGTTGTACACTGTGGAAGTACGCAGCTTTTCATGTTTGGATTCAACCACAGAAAACCAAAGGGGTCTTTCCCCTATTAAACATCAAGCTAAGCAAAATTGTAATTACTTCCAGTTCTGCTGATGTTAATGTATTTACCCTCACCAAACCTTCTCATTTAACTTCTAATACTGCAAGCTATTGGAGGCATTTCCATCTCTCCAATGCACAATAAAGTAATAATAATACTAGTAAGTTGTCCTAACAATTTCTTTCCTAGGACCACATAGCTGCAAGGGACCACCTAGGTCATGAAGTTTTTCCCTGGGATGAGAAACTGTTGTGTCATGGATGTTTGTTCCACACGCCCCGTACACCACAGGCCGTCAGTAATGCTCTTCTCCATAGCGATCCTCAGGCATGTGGTAAAATAGCAGCAGCCACAAGTATAATGTGCCACAGAAGATAACAAGGGCATTGCCAACAGTTTAAGTTTCTACAATAGCAAAGAATTTTTAACTTTCGTACGCTTTGTTTGAAAGTTTGTCTGTCTTTATCTGTTTTTTCTTAGCTTGTTTTTCTGTTTGTTTTTTGATCTAACATACCTGGCTTTTTCAGCCTGCTTTCTTTCATGCAGGACTGCATGGATGTTTGTTGCAGAGTTGGTAATACTGGTTTTGTTTCATTTTAGAGTAATTTTCTAAAATAGCATAAATGACCTGCAAAATGGCTCTTCCTGCAGTAAACTTGTCAGTTTGGCGAAAAGGAACTACAATTATCTTTTGTCAGCCTCTTGAGCTAGCCATCCTGAACAGGGATTTAAACACCGAACAGAGTTTAAAAGGAGTCAGGTTTATACTCTGCCTCACCTGAGATGTCTGAAGATTGGCAGTTCTGCCATACCAAGGTCAAACTTTGTATTTAATCATGGGTTTGGGATTTTTTGTTTGGTTGGTTGATCATTTTTTTTCCCCAGATATAAATTTGTCCTTGGACTAATTCTAATCCTTTAACACTGTGTCTTAATGCAAGCTTGACCCAGCTTGTGTTCCTAACCCTGTTCCTAACTCTCTGAGGTTCAACCCCAGACTTAGATTCCTATCAGTCATCAGGATGCAATTTGCACGCTCTACTTCTGCATTGCTGTTTGCAGGCTGCAGTTGTCTTACAGATTTCTCAATTATTGCCATAATCATCATACAATCATAGAATGGTTTGGGTTGGAAGGGACCGCAAGGATCATCTAGTTCCAATCTCCCACCCCCCCACGCCCTGCCCACCAGGGGCAGGGACACCCTCCACTAGAGGAGGCCTTGAACACTTTCAGGGATGGGGCCTCCACAACTACTCTAATCATAGCTATGTGCTTTATATTAATTAGTATTCTTATTCTTGGAAGACCTTGTAGAAGTAAGTTAATATCCTAATTTTACAAATAGGAAGGTGATTCTGGAGTCTACCTTGCCAAACTTAAAAATGCATCATTCGTGTTTCAGAGTGAGTTGCTTTTTTCTGCAATAGCCCAGTTATCTTTCCTGTTTCCCCTTGCTTCACTAAATTTAGGGCTGTAATTTTTCTCTTCATTCTCACCCTTGAATTCCCTAATCTAAGTCTTTAAATCTCAGTCAGATCTTTGATCAAATAACTTGTGTCTGTATGGAAAAAAATCCGGATTAGGGTTGACTAAGGGCTCTGATAAGTGCAGAGACAACAAGGCTTAGTTTGGGACTTCTGTAGATTTAGACATTTCTGATGTTCCTCTCTTCACTCAGGCTTGCAACAGGAGAAGGACGTGTGTCTCAGCTGTTTATACAGCAGATCCCAAACTGCTGCATTTTATAGTCTAATAAGTTTCTTTCCTAAACACGTGTATCTGAAGGATAAACAAAACCTGGGTCAGATATCTGCTGGTTGGCACTTTGACAATATGGAAGGACTATATCCCAGTCTTTTTGGTTTTGCCATTAAGTTCTTGGAGAGAAGAGAATGATGGTGTTTCACAAACTCTAAGATTATTTTTCTGTTAATTAAGATTTGAGAATAATAATCCAGTTTCAGTAATTACTGATCAGAAGAAAGATTACCAAAGCAATCAGTTTGCAGCACTGCTGACTCAAATTCTATGGGTGTTTAAATAGTTTATCCTCCTCAGAAAATTAGCATTTTAAGAAGTAGAATACTATTATTTTATTGCACAAATATGACAGCAGTTTTTACTGGGAGTGTATCTTCATGAACTTTTAAGTAGAAAGATTATTGACAAATGCTGTATTACACATGTATTTATACGGAGTCCACATAAAATGCTGTGCCTCTGATGCTATAAATCATGCTGAAGTTTCCTGTAGAGTAAGTATCTGGCTGAAAACAGAACTGATAGATCTTCTAATACAATCAGTGCTTTTCAGTGTCTGCTGTTTTATCACAGATGGTGAGTTGGTTTTGTTTTTTGTTGTTGTTGTTTTGTGTTTTTTTTGTTTTGCAGAAATAATGATAGGTTTAAAAAAATATTAGGTTTTAAAAAAGTTGTTCTTAGCTTGCAAAATATGAGTCCTGTCCATTATGTCATCCCCCACATCCATTAATTTGAAAAAGAATTAAAATTATCTTTTCTGGACTAAAAAAGCCATCAATGGGAAAAAAAAAAAACAACCCAAAATAACACAACAAACCAACAACGACAACAAAACAAAACCAGATTTTATGCTTTGAAATACTTGGGCTTGCATCCCGAGACTCCAGTTATGGAAAACTTTCCTTATTTAGTACTGCACTTACATTGCTACTGTTAGGTAAATATTGATGCAAGTGGTGTCCTACAGGTGGATGGACGGGAAAAGATGTAGATGTTTAAAATTTCTCTCTGATCTTGGAGCTTGGAATTTAGCTGGCCCAAATGTCCCAGGCCATTTGCAATGGTGACAGTAAGTTTTGCAGCATTGTTGCAGGTCCTAGAAATGTTTCTGTAGAGAAGAACCTTTTAGCGTGTAGAACAGACTGACAGCCACATCCTATATTGTTGTAGTGGATAACAGCAGAGGACTACAGAGACTAATCTCTCTTCTGATGCATGCATGTTGCATTCCCCCTTAAAAGCTGGGCTTTGGGATTTTTTTTTTTTATTTTTTTTTTTATGATGTGCAAGACACATTTAGGAGACACACAAAGTAAATATTCGCTTAGTTTTTATGATGTGTCTCCAAGGAACTGAAATGTGGCCTGAGCTTGAGCAGCAATAAGCACACACAGCTCACATCAAATTTAAGTGTAAACACTTATTACATGCTGCTTTTTGAATGCAAATTTATGTTTTATTGTTATACTGTTTACACAAACAAGATTCCTGTTAGCTTCAAGGGACAACCCAGAGATGTTAATGAATCACATTTTTTTTTTCCCAGGCAGGCATAGATAATAATCTGAAGGTAAGGTGTTCAGGATAGGAAGTTATGTCTGCCTTTATCTGCAGAAGTTTGCTGTAGTTAGTGTAGGCTGTAAAATAGAAACAATTCTTTTAGCTTTAGTCTTGGCCCTCCCATGCCTATATTTGCATTTTGTTATTTTATCCCTATTCTGCTGTTTTATGTCACAGCTTAGTAGGGGTACATAAGAAGCCAGCATTCCTACTGATATTTAAAAATTCTGTGGCCAGGAAGATTGTCCAGTGTTTGGTTATGTCTTGCACTGACACAACCATGTTTTATTGATCATCATAAATCAATTGCAGTTTTAATTTCATCTCTCTAATTATCTGAGAGTCTCTGAGACTGATGTTGGTACAGTTGTAAAGCCAGACAGTTGGCTCTCTTTTTCCAATAATGTATTGTTTGAAGATCTAGGGAAAGTTTTGGGTTTTTTTACTTTTTTGTAGAATTCAAATCCGTTTTGAGGTTTTCCATGAAGTAGAAGTCAAAGAGAAAAAAAAATGTTGTAAAAAGAAAAACAATTGCTACCCTTGCAAGTCTCAGTTTGGCAGAGCACTTAAAAATGTGAGTAAGGTGTGTGATTGAAGAGGTGTGTGTATGTAAAGTCTTTGCCAAACTGACTTGTGCTAGAAGACGCTGGTAGGTGTTGCTAAAATGTTAACAGGACCTTTTATACTTAGAATTCAATTTAGGAAAAAAAGAGGTTAAATTCTGCCCTCACATACTTCAAGACAGCCACAGTTTACTCCTGTAAGAGCAGTTTGGGCAAATTTGAGTAGAGTCTGTAGCCCACAAAGCCTTCCCTCTAATTCCGTACTGTGCTCAACAACCCTTGGTGTATATGAAATATTGCAGTGTGGGATCTTTGGTCAAAGTGCAGCTAGACACCACTTTCCCATGAGCAGTAAGCATGGCTTGTACGTTCTTAGGAAGAGAATGAAAGGGAGTAATTTTTACCTTGGTACTGAAACCATACTGTGTTTCCCAAAGTTGTTCATGACACTCTTTGAAGGTGTTTGGGATTTGGAGGCTTGAGGGTCCTGGTTGCCTATTTCATTGCTGATGTTTATATTTGTATTTACTTATAATATGATAATGTAGTATGCTTAATTGTAAGGGTAAAGGAAGTACATTGAATTTCAGAGTGCTTGAGGCTCTTGAAGTGGGAAAAAGAGGAGCAAGCAGAGCAGAGTCCATGGGTTGACTGTGAGAGCTATCAGAACGTTTGCTGGGCAGGAATGAAAGGCCTGATTCAGTTCACTCCATACATTTCAGCAGCCATATTAATTCTGTGGGACTATTCAGCCTGGAAGTCTAGAGGAAAGAGATCAAAACATCAATGTTAATTAAAAAAATAGGTTACTTTGAGGAAAAATATTCTGCTCCTTTAATTTATATCTGTAGGGAGCCAGAAAGCAGAGATAGGAAAGGATATATTCAGAAGCTCTGTAGGGAAGCAGTGTCCTTTTAGGGAAAAAATACTGTATTTTCTATTCTGATTCAGTTTCTTTTTCAGTCCTTAAAAAGAAGTAAAAAAAAAAAAAAAATTAAAAAAATTACTTTTTCTGACTCTGTACTCCGGAAAGTCACAGAAAGGAGGAACTGTCTGTTGCACAGTTTTAGGAATGTCAGAAACTTCTTAATTATATAGGACAGGTAAACTGCAAAAGGAAAGTTCCCAACCTGTATCTCCCTGCCAGGTGACTGCTCTTATCAATGGCTGCCTTGTAAAAAGTATCTGAGGAATGAAAAGACTTTTTGTCTGTGTCTCTGCTGGGGTATGCTCCAGGCATTCAGGAGCAACGCTTCCTTTTCACTCCCGAGCAACTGTTTTAGCAAGGTGTCGCAGGGTGGGGGGAGGACAGGCTAGGAAGGTAGAGTGGGACCCTTCTGGTCCGCAGCTCTTCTTCAAAGATCCAGTTGTTCATATGCTCCTATAAACATGCCTTTCTGAGGGGGAAAGAGGAAAAAATGAATAATGGTAATAAAGATAAGTACAGGCTGAATTTGTTTGGCCCTATGGTAATCTTCTGTATATTTACAGCTGTACTGTGGCTATGGTGGTTTAATTTGTAGCTTGACAGAGTATCCTCTAACCATCATTGTGGCACTGCAAATCACAGCAGAAAGCACTAAGATATAACCCAAAATAATGGCTTCATTATAAATGGGATGCTGAACGTAAATGTGTTCTGCTCTCACTGCGCATCCCTCTGCAATTGTGGGCTGTAGTTCCTTAACTTGTTAACTGACAGGGTAGATCATTTGTCTTTGTTTGCCAAGGCAAATTGCGCCAGTCTTCATCTTTCCCAGGAATTCTGAAACATGTTTCTGGATCAGAGATGCCCATCCCCCCCCAACTTGTTCTTTTCATTAATAACAAGGCATCTCTGCTCTTACTCACTTTGGGATTTTGATACCCTCCTGCCAAGGTATTAGTAGAAAGTTCATTGAACTATAGCTATTGCTGCTGTTCATATTTATCCAGCCAAATGGCATTTGAAGAATAATAGTCATCCTTCTACAAACACACTGAGAAATCCCATGTGCATTCCATGATTTAAAGTCATGTCATGTGTTTTTTCTCCCTCCCATCCCTCTTGATATTTTTGCTGTAATGTATTTTACTTAGCATTTGTGGATTTAGAATGGATGGCTGTGAATTTTGAAATAACTATTTATAAGCCTTTCTATAGGTTTCATCATCATCATCTATTAAAGTACTTTCTAAAGACTGATGAATTTAGCCACAAAACTGCCACATCTAATAACTGCTATTATTTATTTTCATTTTACCAATGGAGCACCGGAGTATTGAATGACTTGCCAAGATCACACACAGCAAATTTGGCGTAGGCACAAGAAAAAAAATCTCACAATTCTAAGTTGTGTTTTCATGTTTGACTTTCAGCGCAGACACTGTGTATACTTCATAGTGATGGAACTACAGACTTAAAGTTGAATATACAAGAACTACTCACTAAAACACAAGCTGATAGCCTCTTTACAATTTCTGTCAGAACTCCACCATCCTGCCAACAGCTCTTTAACTTCCATTTAAGTATTTGGCAATCCAAGACTGGGTATTTCCTCTCTCTGTTGCTGCAAGATGCCATTCAAGCTTACTGCTGAGTAGAGCTGTGATCAGTTAGAGTAATTAAGGAATCTGCTTTGCTTCCATGGGAATACTAATATATGCTTTACAAAAAAACCAAAACAACAACAACAAAAAAAACAACAAAAGCAAACCAACAGCCAAAAAACCCAACAGCAACAAAAAAACCCACAACACCCCCAAAAAACCCCATCAAACAACATAATCCCCCCCAAACAGAAAGAAAAAAAAACCCAAACCACCTCTGCGTGAAATTCTTAATTTAGTTACAGATTGTATTCCTTTGTCATTCTAGATTTTTGAAAACTTTCCTACAATTTCAAAATTTCCTACTATTCTGCTCTCATCTTTCTCATCTTTATGGTTTAGAATTTTTCCTTCAGTGCTGTCCCGTCCCACTCGGTGGGTGTAAGGGAGAGGTAATTTTTAATTCTCTCTGCGGTAATCAGGAGTAATGACAATTACTCTAGAGGTTTAAACAAACTACAAATTTACTTAAAACTAACAGAACTACTAAAGACAGAGGCTTGGCAAAAGTTATAACAACACTTAAAACTCAGTGGAATCACGAGAGACAACGGTTTAGCAAAACTTGTGACAAGATTACCTTAGTGTGCCGAAAATGAAGTTAGAGACAAAGAGAGAGAAAAGGAAAGAAAGAGAAAGAAAGATAAGAGATATTACCAGTCCTGGGTCCAGCGGCGGTCTCTGCTTATAGTGTGGTCCTCAGGTGGCGGGTGCGCACCAAAAGCTTGTGTTTCCCCTTTTTATAACCCAAAGTGCCTGGCCCATAGGCGGGGGTTTGTCATTGCTGCGCAGTTGCAGTACGAGCTCAGGAATGTTCCAGAAATGAGTCAGTGGGTTATGGAGGTCTCAGGGGGTCTTACTGTCTCCCCCCACATTGGGGCTGAATGAGTTACGGCCCCTCACAAGCATGCATGCACACGAGGTAGATAGGCTTTATCACGGCGTTTCAGGGAGAGGAGAAGGGGCTCACAAGATGGTATCCTGCCTCCTGCAGGCTCTATCCTTGGTCAAGACAGTTGTTTGCCACATTCTCTCATTATCAGTCCATCCCTGCTTGTGTCAAGACAAATGTTTGGGACATTCATTTGCTATCGGAGCCTCACAAGTGCTATGATCGAGAAGTAGAAGTGGAAGTTATGTGAGGCCAAAGGAGCAGGCAGAGTCCTGGAGCAAAGACTTCTCAGAGAAGTGGAGGCCTAGAAGGGTCTAGGCTTACTTTCAGCATATCTTGTGTCTATGTGCAGGAGATAATGATGGCCCTAGAAAACTCCTTAGAAGAGTACAAATCTGGCAAAATGCCATAGGTCAAGGATAATTAGATTACTAAGACATTTTTCTAAATGCTCCCTTCAGATGCATATCACCAAGAGCAAGAGTTTCTCTGCCTCGGTATGCAAGAGGAAAGTATGTGACTCCCTAAGATTTCTTCTGGCCTACACATCATGTGTATTTGGTCTTTCGCTAAATTATACTACATATTCACAGGTAGCAAAAAGCTGACAGTGTTGTGATTGAGCTCGACTTTGGGACCTACCAGCAGAAGAGATACTCCAAGATTTAAGCTCTGGTGCTAGAAAATACCTATATTCTTCTGGATGTGAAGCCCAGCACAACAACTTTTTTCCTTGATCTGAAGATCATATAGTGTGTAGCCTAGAAATAAATATATAAATCATGTATCAGCTAATTGTACTTTGTAAAAGGTATTCCAAGTTGCTGAAGAGTTGTTCTAAAAAAAAAAGATGACCAAGAAAAGGCAGCCAAATGTGAACTGTTAATTTTCTTGTGCAATATATGCAACTGAGCATTTAATCTAATTTATAGGCCTTTTGCAATATAAAATTAATGACCTGTACGATTTATTTTAAGGTCTGCTATAAATTAAATGCATCAGCTGGATGTTTTCCTTTTCTCTAAAGAACAATTATCTGGCTTGGAAATTTAATCAAGTCATCAAGGAAAATTATTGTCTCTATTCTGAAAGATATACAATTGTCTGAATATTTAGAGCAGAATTATAGGAGAAAATATATTAAAAGTTTTCTAATCCTCTGCTTAATAACTTCCATGAAACATGTGCTCCATTTAGCTTGGAATGTGTGGCTTTACAATGACCACAACACATTTATAGCCCTCTCAGCAAAACTGAAAACAAGAGTATTTAGTTAATAAGATGAAATTAACTTGGAGTTATACCATGCAGTTCTGTGACTGTTACTGTACAGTTTCCTAAGTACTTCATATTGAGCCTTTAGCACTGGCATCAGTGGGAGTTAAATGCCCAAAATCTCTTTAAGCACTTCTAGATGTGCAGTATACAAGTTATATTTTGCATTTAGTTTGGGCGACTTTTTCTATTCACTTTTAGTAACACGAGGTAATGTGAAGGTTTTACAGCTTAGTCAGCCTTTCACTTGGGAGCAAATTGAATTCCAGCCATTTAGTCCTTGAAATCAAAATAGATAGAAAAGACAATAGTCAGTCTTGGGACACAGTGACTTCTGATCAGTAGTCCCATGTACTCACAGGGCATTTGGATATGTGTTTTTTGAAGAGCGTTTCCCATCGATTCCTGGAGAGCTCAGCTCTGCAGCTCTCCCTGCCTGAGGGAAGCTGCTGGTATGGGAAGCACTAAGCTTTATGCTGCCAGGTCTTATGATCCTGCTTGTCTTTGTTTCCTGTTGCTAAATATTATTTAAGAAAATGTAAAATGTCACAACTGTGTTGGAAGGATGCAAAATAATTGAGAAATATTTAGAAGGAGCTGTGGGACATTGTGGATTTATGTGTTGATAATATTTATGAACTCATTTTAACTGGTGCCCAATTGCAAGTCATTTTATTATCAGTGTGTAACCTGTTATATAAATGTACAGATAGGAGGAGGCTGTGTGTAGGTACGTGTATTTACGCTTGTGCGTATATATAGACATATTTAAAGACAACACCCCAGAGCAGTTATACAGTAAATTTCCTTTGTCTTCATTCTTTATTTGCATATTTATCCCTTGGTTTTCTCGTTCTCTGTAAGAAGGATGTTATTTTGAACACTTGGTGTGTTAACTTCCCAGAGGTACCATTACTTTTACTGTTCCAAGAGGGTATTCCACTCCAAGTTTTGCTTTCATTTATTGATACAATGTGGTTTATTCAGAAAAGCACAATTCTGTTTATCCTAGCTTAATTACTGTTTTCAGTTTTTTATCATCATTTTTATTCTCAGTACAAATCAATGTCATAAGTCAATAGAAGACTGCAAAAAGCACCTAATAATTACCTTTTTGTGAAGCTTACTTGTACTTTTCAACTTTTCACTTCTATTAGTAACTTATACTGTTTCTAATAGTTCCTCACAGTGCACCCAAATAAAGTCACGACATAAGTATATCAAGGTTCTTCTGATTCCTTTTTTTTTTTTTTGCTAGTCTTTATACAAGCAGCTTCGCATGTTGATGATCACTGCACACTGCTATACTTACAGATGTTAGTCTAAATTCACTTTCCTTGCTCTGGCAAAAACCCCAGTGGCTCCAGTAACAATTTGCCTGTTAAGGTTTGTAGCTGTCCCTGATGGAGCAGCCCGGGTCCAGCTGCTCACTGTGGCTGGCTGGAACCCAAGGAAGAAGGTGCGTGAGGCTCAGGGAGCTCTCCAGCCAAGGAGGAAGAAGGGTCCACAGTGTGGTCCCATCAACTCATGTGTGACACAGCTCTTGGGAGGTGGGTGATGACTTCACCCTTTTTCTTATGGCTGTGGCATACTAACACAGGGCCTTCAAAGGCTGTTAGCATCGGCGGCTAAAACTCATGTTGAAACAAAAGCCGAATCATGTGGTATCAATACTGCAGTAGGTATTTACTGCTTCAGAACTCACCATGGGCTGCAGGATCAAGTTTCAAGGGAGAAAATCCCCTACTTAACTTATACATCTAATTGGTTTCTCTGTAGCAGGTGAATACTTTTTTGTGTTTGGCAGGAGTTATATGCTTAGCATATAAAAGCAAATAGCAAGAATAAGCTTAAATTAAAACAAGATGATTTGAGTTTACTGCTCTTAAAATACTGTTCTCTTGTTTGGGAAAGCAGGAACTGAAGAGACTCAGAGCGTCTAATGACTTTTCATAAATAGACCGCATTGGCAGATATGCCTATGTAATTTCCTGCTCTTGAGAGTTTTATGACCTCTTCAGTCCTGAGTCTCTGTCTTTTACTGCAGCCCTCCATCTGCTGAAGAGAATGAATCTTGTGAGAAATAGTTGTAAGTAGTGAAGCAGCTTTGTTTCTCTCCCTCAGCAAACTATTACCAGCTTCCTCAGGATCCTTCATTAGGACACCTGAAGTGATGCATTTTTGAAGAGGGTTTAATTATAGGTCTAGTGAAATGTGAATAAAGAAAGAACTCAGCAGGCCCACAGATGTTAAAGCAAATTAGACAAAGTGCTTTGTTGCAAGAGGAGCCTTTTTAAACTTAGATACTCAAAAGATCTCTCATAAGTTTATCGAAGTTTCAGTAAAGAATTTCCCTACCCTCTCTATCCCACAATGATAATACAAATCAAAAACATTCTCAACTGAGTATCAGTTCAGGCTCAATCTGTATTTTAATAGGGAGGGATTGTGGAGTTTTTGGCAGATGGTTTTGTAAGAAATATGGTTTTTCTCTTTTTTTTTTTTTTGAAGACTTGACTAAATTGTGCAAATGTAGTCATTCCTGGGGGGGGGGAAAGAAGCTTTCACCTTTTCACCCTTTGATTTGCAGCATTTCTCTAGGAAAAAAGAATCTGGTTTTTGTTTTGGTAATACATGACATTTTGTCATGTATCTCATTTTTCAGAATGAGAAAAACAGTGATGTAGGCAATAACACTCTTAGGCTTTAGAACGTATTTTGAAACAATAATTTTAAAATTTCAATTATAAAGTGATGTCATTTACCATTGTGGTACTTTTAAGATCTAGGTGATGAAATTTTTGAGAAAGGAAAGATTATTTTACACTTTAGTGAAAGGGGTTTGTGGAAGGTCTTATTTTACTCTTCTTCCCAAGGCATTTGGTCTGCTATCACATGGAAGTCGTTAGTTCAGCTGGGGAAAATGGTTACTAACAGAAGAATTGTAATGGATATAGCAAGTCTCTGTGAAAGAGAAAGCAGGAGTAACTTCCCTCCAAGCAAACAAATTCTCATAAATTAGCTTTGAGACTGGTCTTTTTTTAGTATTTCCATAATAAATTTGTCATAAAAAGTGGGAGTATGCCAGTAAATTCTGCTGTTGTACTGCTGATTCCTTTTAATTTGTGTCAGAGGAGGACTAGGAAATAATGTGAAAAATATTTAAGGGATGGTGGAATATGAAAAAAGCATGAAATAATACAGAGTTAAAATTCACACATCTGGTGATTGATAGCCAACGTTTCTGCTTCTGAGCTAGAAAAAACCCTATTATCTGCCTTCTTACTGCAGAAGTCCTGGACCTTAAAATTGTGTGACGTGGAAAAAGCAAACGTGCTGCTACGGGTAGGAGAACCAGCTTTTTCAGCAGAGAGAAGGGTGTACACTGGTATAACTGAGCGTAAAATATTGCATACAGTTCTGCTCATTCATTTGCAATAACAATTCATTCAAATTGCAACAGGTGCAGATGAAGCCTATTTGGGATGAAAGGAACAATTTGTTCTTTGTGAGGTAAGGTACATTTCTTTAGTCTCACAAAATAAAGTTTGGAAGAAGGTGTAACAACTTTCTATAGATATATTTAGGGAGAAAAAAACCAGAGAAAATGAGATAATTGAGGTAAAGAACACACAGTTATACATTGGTCATGAGTAAATTTATGTTGTAAATACAAAGGTCAGTAACCAATAAAGCAGTGAGGTTCTGAACATGCTTGTCTTTCAAAGTCAGAGAGCTCTCTTAATAGTGCATACCAATAATTTATGAAACATTTTATAATGGATGCACGTGGCTGTAGGGTGCTGGAGTCCTAACGCCAGTATAACTGTTGCATAAATTAAACTACTTCTTTCAGGTCCTGTTGTGTAATGCTTGTGGAGAAAACTGTTTTGTCCATCGTGGGAGGTGATTAATGAGCCCTTCAACACTGCTCAGTGAATATTCCGCAGACACACACCTGCAGGAGCAGTGTGAGGGAAGGGTGTTGCCCAAACTCTGTGGTTGGAGATGTAAGAGAAGTAGACGTGTTCACAGCAGTCCACTTTTTTGGCATGTTTTAGCCTTGCAATTACCTTTCTGCCGTGATCTGAAAAGACACTTAAATCATGCATGCTAGACTCTAAACTGAATGGCACAGCTTCTGCTGCCTGGAGAGCAACCCCATGGGGCTTTGTCCAGGAGCCTTGGCTTGCAGTGTCACCCACAGTGCTGTCTGTGGGCACAGGTTATATCGTAACTTAGCTGTTTCTGCTTCAGCTCTCCCAGTGAGAGCAGTTTCTTAGCATCAGAGTTGTGCCTAACCTGCTGGCTTCTGCACATGGCTGTTTAACCGTGAATTTCACTACAGGTTTTTCTGTAATGATACTGTGATAGGTACTTACACGGCCCCGCTATACTCCTTTGCAGTCTGTCCAAACCTTGCAGCACAGTTTTGTATGTTGAGGAGATACCTAGTCATTGGTTTTTTAAAACCACTGTGGCCCCTTTGTAATGGAGAATGAAAATGAAGCATCATACCACTGTGTTTGAGCCCTTCCAGCATCCCCCTGAAGGGATACAGGCATGTCACGCACATGAGACAACCCATTCCCTAATCCTGTAATTAAGTTATGCTCAAGTACCGTGTTTAGATCGTGTTGACTCCTGAAGGTGAAGTAATTTCAGTTATGTGACTAATGCATGTGTCATTACAAAGTTGGTGTGATAATTAGCAAAATTTTATCATTATGTATTAGGCCTTTAACTAGCAAAAGCAGTTTAAAGTTAAGGCAGAAATATAATGTAATTAAGAAAAATCTAAAGATATTTTAAAAAAAGAGATGAAGAGGAGGTGTGTGTGTCCCAGCACCCGCTGACAGGAGAAGAGAAAGCAACCTTTGACAGGACAAATGAGCAGAGGTCTGGCATTTGAAGTTGGGAAGCATAGTGAGAGGATCCCAGCTCCTTACTCTGTGCCCTTCCTCCCTTTTCTGAAATGTCATTTAGGCAAAAGAAACCAGAAAGGCTCAATATAAGGTTCAGGAGCAGAGAGAATCTTGAAAAAGTGGTAGAACTGGTGGCCGGAAGAGCTGTCTCAGAGAGACCAAGCATATGTAGCTCCAAAGGCTTGCTGGTGTGCTAAGCTTGAGAAGCTAGCTGGTCAGCCTAACAAAGTAACTGTACTGCTCAAAGTGCTGAGAGTATTCTCAGCACCACTCTTCAGTTGTCTCCTGCCTCAGCGTCTGTCTTCAGTGTATCCAAGGGATTGCAGGGCTGTACAGGCTAGTTAAATAAAATGGGAGAGAGATTTAGGAGTATCTGTGTGAAAGGAGCATTGACCCACCATCAAACTAACCTAAAAAACTCTATGGTAGGCAACTATCAGAGTGTCAGTTCTTAGGGTTTTCCAGGAGCTTGCAATTTTGATATTGTATTGTTAAGGCCTAGTATACGTGTATTTTAAAAGAAATCTGACTTAAAGACTTCAAAGAGTGAAGACTGCAACATACAGTTTCATCCTACAGTTATAGGATAGTCACCAGAGCAACGTTCAGAAGATACAGTTCCAGTCTTAGTTCTTTCAAGTATTGTCTCTGTGAAAGGACGTAACTGAAAATCAGTTTCCATGCCTGGTCTCTAGCAGTTCTGAGAACAGTGTTTCCTTCTTTCTGCCTTTTGTCTTTGGAAGTGGTGACAATTTTTAATACATCTGGATAATTTCTATAGCTAAGAAGCCTCCACCTGGTTCAAAAAACAGGAGGAGTGAAACCACCACTCTGTTGTTTGGACCCAGGATTCAAGCCAGCTGGTGGTATTTACGTTGCCTGTGTCTCTTCACACACAAAGACTAATGTCCAAAGACTTTATTGAGAAGGGGAGGGATGACAAAGGGAGCTTTGTATCCTGCCCCATCGGAACCAGTTGCACACATTGTAGCATCATGTGCTCAAGCTCTAGAAGGTAAGCTAACTCTACCCTCAGAGCTTCCAGGAAAGGCATGTGTTGCAGCAACTGAAAAAGAGTTGTGATTTAGGAATTGATTTTTGTTAGTACCTCATTTAATATACATAGCATTTTTTACTGCATATCAGAAACATACAATGTGATGGGAACGCCTGAGAACCCAAACTTCCATTCCGTGTTCATTTGATATTGAATTTTCTCTTTTGCTTCTGATTCTGATTTTTTCTTTGGTTTGCTGAAGCACTCATTAGATGTACGGTATCATATCCCATGTCATTATTGGCACCCAAGCACTGATTATAGGGCAGCAGATATTAGAAAAACATTATAGTAATAAGAACATGAATGTTACAGCCAAATAGTGCTCTGGCTGGAAACCTCCTTCTTATGAGGAGCAAGTGCTGCAGTGTTTTGCCTGACACTAATTTAATATATTCTTCAAAGTGATTGTTATCAGTCTAATTGGATAAAATAGAAATGTGGAATTTTATATTTTCTTTGGTGATGTTAGAATACTTCCTACTCCAGTGTACAGACTGAACAAACAATCGATTCATGCTTGTACAGTGTTCAGGCTTTTTTAATACTGGTGATGACAGACTTGTACCCCTGCCTTCATGAATCAAGCTTTACCATGCACCTGTATATTGCAGTGATGTCTTCAGCTCTACTAACTCCAAAATTAATATGCCATGAGTCTCAAGAAACCATGGGATTTGTTAAGAAATAGTTTATTTGCAATTTTTGTTTGTTTCTCATATAATTCCTGAGGTGACCAGACTAATTTTTTTTTCCCCTCTAGAAGCTGAAGGATAAAAGCTGCACTCTTTATTCAGTGGCAGGACTTTTGTAACTGGTCTTTTAGAAAATGAAGTATGTGTCAGCTAATGGCACTTATCTATGAGAACTCTGTAGTACATTAAGTCTATTTAATCTTTTGCTATTATTGGCCACCTTTGCCCACTGGGTCTTAGATATCCTGAGTAGTATTGCCTCCCTGTTTGAAAGTCTCTCCACACACTTGTTAACCCATAAATTAGACTGAGCCAGCTTGCATTGCCATACCCTAGGCTGATAATCCTTTCTCTAAGCCTTCCTTGCTCGTGTTGCACCTTGCTGCAGAGAGAGGTGATTTTGCATCCCTGTATGATGTATGGTGTGCTTTCTGTCTAGCCTGAGACTGAAAAATGGTTAAATTCTTCATTTAGGAAAAAAAAATTGCATCACCCTCCATGGTTGCATGACTTGGCCAATGGATTTTTCACATGGTAGGCGTTAACTTTAATGAGTGCACTGGTTTTATATAGCAATAAATGGCAAATGCTGCAAACAGATCTGTCCCTGCTGTCCTCTGACCCTAACTTTAGAGCAATCATTTGGTGGTGACGGAACTTTGAAGGCAAACAGTAAGGTTAGTAAGCCATTATCTGCTAACATCTGGAATAGGAACACAAAGTGGGGTCTGCTCCTCATATGAGGAATATGAGGCTCTTTTAATATCATTATTTTAGCACTGAATGTCCTTAAGAGCTGGCTGGGTGACTGAGAAGACCACAAATTTAATTTCAGTACTGATCCTGAAAAAAAAGTTTCTTAGTTTTCTTTGCTCTCCAATCCTATGGCATCTTAGGATTTATGAACTGAATTTTTAATTCAATAATACTGGTTTCCTCCCCACCCACCCCCACCCCCAACTTCCATAAAAGTATTTCTTGCTGCTAGTGAGGCAGTAGTAATGTGTGAATTGTCAGACTGTGATGTGCTTTGTGAGCCTGGCTTCCATTTAAATCTCCATCAGTTTGAAGCCAGGGATTGTGGCTATTCACATGGCTATTCACTGCTGTGACATCTGGGGCATTTATACGCGTCATGTTCCCTTTATGCAGTGTTTCCTTTAGAAAACCTGCTTGAGTATGATCTTGAAAACTGTGGTTAAGTTCTGAAAACTGCAGATACCCCAAGGCTCTTAGAACACTGCTGAGGTATGTAAAGATTCCGAACAGCCCTTTCAAAGGGCAGTTAGGATTTCTTAAAATATGAGCTTTTTTTCAGGTATATGTTTTATATAATAAAGATTTACATGCATACATGTGCAAGTACTCAAGCATAGTTTTCCCAATAGATTTTTTATCCATTTTATTGTTTTCTGCTTTCTTTATTTGCATCTCACGCGCTGTAGCCTTTATGCCACTGCATCGTACCTTCTTGTCTGATGGATTTTATTTTGGGTAACCTGGGGATGAGTGTTCAAGAAGATCACCACTGTGATTCTAAGGCTTCAATTATCTCCCGGGGCTCTGCTTTCAGAAACATGCTTTCACAGTTTCTGACTTCATGAGAAGATTCTGATTAATAGCCTTGAAATCAATTAGAAAGCATGTGTTTTTTCTGAGCAAAATATGGAGAAGGTGGTTATTTTCCCACAAGCAACCTGCTTAATTTTCTTGCAGTCTGTCTCCACTGCACGTGCTGCTCCTGTTGTCATGCATTAATTTTCCTTTTGAGATGCTTGTTCAGTCATTATTTTCTGCAAAGTCCTGAAGAATATATTTATATAGGGATTTTTTTTTCAACTTCTTATTCTTTCTGGGAATTAATTACAAATTGAATCATTTGTTATCTGCTTGTCTGTGTTCCAAGCAAATAATAGTTAGATGTGCATTTGATTGCAACAGTTATTATCTGATGTATTTCAATTTCTGGAGTAATCGTAGTTTGACAAGTGCTGTCCATTCTTCTGTGTCTCAAAGACTGCACAGTCAGAGAAGGGAAGTTACAGAGAAAACATGGACCACAGCTGAATATGCTGGGTGACTATCCATTTAAGGACCAGTATGCCTTCTTTCCTTTAGCATCCAGCTACAACAGTTCTAGTGAGTCTTTATAAATACAGTAGCTGTTTCCCTGATACAGATTAGGGAAATGGGTCTGTATCACTCAGTGTAATGTATTGGTTGGTTTGTAACTGTGATTAAACTATGGCTGCTTCTGTAGTGCTGGTGTAGATTTGGAAGTGTTTTCTTTTTTGTTTTGAAGAATCTTTAGTGCTGATGGATGACAGTGAAATGAGAGAAGCAGAAACTTGTGTGGTTATGACAGTCAGGTATGATACAGTGAACCATGATGGCTCTCGCTAGCACCTTGGGTTGCCACGTGGGATTTGCCTGTCTGCATGCTCATTCTGTCACTGGCCTCTGCAGTAAGGCTCCCAACAGACAGAGTAATTGAAAGTGTAGAGGGTGGTTTTGGCTCATGTCTTCAGAGATAATTAAGCATGTCACAACACTGTGATTTTGGTATCTAAATACTTTTCGGGATCTAGGTCTTTCTCATGTTTTTTGCAATACACGGGCATACAGAGAAGTTCATCAAGAGAGACTTAGTGCTGAGCACTTTGGTCTCTGTCCAACATAACCTTCAAACTCATACTCAATTGTCACTCTCTTGGATAATCCTATTGAAATACCTGTGCGAGTCCTTGGCTGGAACAGAGTAGACTTGGCATCCTTTAGCCTGGCACTGTACAGAACTACTTGTCTAGCCAGAAATTGCTCATCACAAGTCCAGAAAAAGGACTGTGATTGCCAACTCTTCTTGTGTCCTTTGGGTCACTGAATAGTTACTGGCCAGTTATGATATTTTATATCCGATGACCCAGAAGTTAAAGGTTGTATCACCATTACTAAACCACATCTCTAGTGGGGAAGCATTGAGTGCTCACTGGTTTGTGCTGATTATCTTTCTGGGTCAGTGGCTGGTAAGGCCTTTCAGATTCATTGAAATGTTGGCAGTTCAGGCTCTTTTATATAAAACAGCGTTGTGCCCCTCCTAAAAATGAACAAATGGGAAGCTATTGATTTCACAGCCTGTTTGCTTTACTGAGCCTGACGGTGGATGAACAGAAGGAATGCACTAGGTATACTTAATCCAAGGTCTCAGTAAGCATTTGACATAAACTAGTGAACAGCGGATATCATGTTCTGTCCAGTCTGGAGATCGTACATTGTCTGTTTACGTGTTGTAGGTGCTAAAGCTTTGACATCTTGTCACTCTTGTACAGATTACATTACTTGTAAAGCTGAGTTATAGGTTATTATGTTTTAATTATCTTGCACCATGCTGCTGGGATTGCTCTCTTCTCAGTCTTGAGTCACAGAATAGCAGTGGAAACAGAACTCTGTTTTTAGGTATGGCTGCTGCTGCCTGGAAAAGGGTCTTGACGGTTGTTGTACACAAATTTGTAAGGGAGGGAACGTTTTGAGTCTCCACATTATCATAGATGTAAAATGGAGATGCTATATTCTGCAGCCAGTATTTTTGACTTGAATGCACTCAGATTCTCTGAAATTTGATGATTACTTAATGTTTTGAATTCACCCTTTTATGGAAAAAAAAAGCATTTCTGATGGTAATGGACTTTTTGCATGGCACCCACAGGAAGCATTGCTTCATAGATGTCTTAAAAGAAGGGATGGATAAGAGAAGATGTTAGCTGAAAGTGTCAGTAAATGTCTGCAAATTGCAGCCCAAATACTGCGATTACAAACACCAAGCCAGGTGTAGCAACATGTGACAACAGGAGGTGCTCTGTGGTTTGGTTTTATAAAGCTTAACAAAGCAATGGCCCCTGTGCTTACCTGGGAAAGTAGCTGGTTAGAAAAATTATACATAATTCTAAATAATTGCAGCTGGGTTGTGTTTGCTTGTTGCTGTTTTTCCTTTTAAATGAGTTTAATTAATGGTTTTATTATTTTCTTTTAGGGTTTGGTCACGCACCATAAAAGTAACTGGGCTTTTTTCCAGTGACTTGAATGTGACCTGCTCTACAATTAGCTTTAAATTAGCAGCTACCATAAGGCAGTGAAACCAGCACTGGATACCAAAGTTGTTGTGCTGTCTCCACGAGAGATATTAAGGAATTCCTAAGAGTTTTTGTTAAGAGATGATTTATACCCTCACAAATCAGCCACCTGACTCTTCCATCTTTCAAAGTGCAGGTGGATGTTGAAATAGATCCAGATTAGTGTGACTTTAAATCAGTCTATTGTAAAATTCTGGGTAACAAAAATTATATTAAGGCAGGATGTTCTGATTAGATATTAAGATTTGTCTTTTTGCCATGAGCATGATCAAATACTGGAATAGGATGCACAGAGAGGTTGTGATGTCTCTGTCCTTGAAGGTGCTTAAGACTCACTGGGACATGGACTTGACCAACCTGATCTAAACAGACCTGCTTTAAGCAGGGCTTGGACTAGACAATCCTGGAAATCCCTTCTGACCTCAATTATTCTGTGATTCCATTTAACATTTTGAAGAAACTCACAGCTAACCATGTTTTCAATGAGAAGGAGTTCTCTCCCTCTCCCCTGTCCCAAAATATGGTGAGATTACAAAGGTTTCTAGTAGAAGCTGGGTTATACAACATACATTTATAAACAGTTACCGTCTCCATAAAATCTGAGAAACTATACCTTTACTGAATTATTAAGGTCATTCAGGGGTTTATCTGAAGCAATGTAAGATGAAGAAAAAAATATTTGTAAGACTTATTGAAATAAAAACTAATTTAAGTAAGACCATCTTTCCTGTAAACGCTGTGCAGTCAATAGAAAGGAGTTATAAGTAGCATTGCATTCATATTGATTCTGTCACTGAGCAACTATTATTCCATGCATTGATTGGACACTCCATTTCTGAAAAGCTTTAAAATTTTGTTTGCAAAATGTGTTTTACAAGGCTGTCATTTTACAGGGAAAGATGGAAGGACTTTTTTTTTTTTTTTTTTTTTGGTGGAGAAATGGGCAACAGAAATAACAGCTGCTGTTACAGCTGGTGAATGCGGTAGGTAGCCATAACATTTTCAAAAATGAGTAAGCAATACAGGACAGCATGGGTCAGGTGCAAGCCAGGTTGGAATGAAATCAACTCAGAGGAGACTCTTCAGCTTCATAAATTAGGTGATTATTTCTGTGATGCATCCTGTTCAAGGATACAGTACCTCCAGATCCAGTTATATTTCCACGGATTAATGGCTGGGTCATGGCAGTGCACTTTGACTCTCTTTGGGAGCAAAGCCAAGGATATTTTATTGAAATGAAACTGCCTTTGCACCTTTTTGGTCTGTCATTGGCCGTATGTATGTCTAAGTCATCTCTCTGTAATGTAGCTGATCAAATACAACAAAACAATTACAGGGTACATTCCCAGGTACAAATTACTTTCTACAGACCAGTTGTGTTAAATTCCTCTGCAAATAGCCCCATTTCTTGGTCTAATTCCAGCTGGCCTGGCTCAGCACTATTCAGTATTCTGGTTTTCACTTGAGTCTCACTTGCAGCATCCTTCAGAAATGAGTAGCAGATGCCCAGTTTGAAGGTGCAGGTCCTCTGATTATTGAGCACGTATACTCTTTTGTCATTCTTTCTCAATAATTGAAAGTACTGTCAGATGAGAAAACAAAACAAAACCCTGCTAAGATCCTAAGAAAAAATTGTTTCTGCCTAATCAGCTGGATGAATTTTCAGTTTACAAGCAGTTCCTCTGCACATTTATCATCTTCTGTCCAAGGAAAGTCTGTCTGTACTGATAGCTCTTGGCTTTGCATCCTGAGTGCCTAAGCCCACTCACCATTTTTTCCTTTGCTGTCATCTGGTATTTCATGCAGTTGGTAACCTAACTTCTTGGTAATGAAGAATTTCCTTCTTCTCTCTTTGCCTTTTTTTGTGACATTCATGATATTCATATGTATGGAAATAGTTATTTTCTGGCCATTTTGTTCTGTACTGTTGAACAGAAAAATGGTATTGGTGGAATAAGAAAGTATTTTGGAGCCCTCTCTGCAAAAAATGATGGTTGGCATCTTTGGCAATTGCCAGCTTTGTATTTCCATATCAAACCCACTGAAATAAAAACTCAGCTTCTCTACTGATGCAAGTTTAGGTTTTTGTTATTTTTTTTTTTTACTTCAGGATAAGGATATATTTCATTTAAGATTACTTCAACTGAATCTTTCAAAAATACAAAATTAAGCCCTTTACCATTTGGATGTGGAAGAAAGGGCCAGGCTCTTCTCAATGATGCCCAGTGACAGGACAAGGGGCAATGGACACAAACTGGAACACAGAAAGTTCCATCTGAACATGAGGAAAAACTTCTTTGCTCTGAGGGTGACGGAGCACTGGGACAGGCTGCCCAGAGAGGTTGTGGAGTCTCCTTCTCTGGAGACATTCAAAACCTGCCTGGATGCGATCCCGTGCAACCTGCTCTAGGTGATCCTGCTCTATCAGGGGGGTTGGACTAGACGATCTCCAGAGGTCCCTTCCAACCCCTACCATTCTGTGATTCTGTGATCTGCTTTCATCATACAGCATGGAAAATTTCTTACAGCATCTGCTAGAGCATACTTCACAGCTGATTTTCAATGGCATGTCACACCAAATTGTTAGAGAAATATCTTGTGGATTGTATCACTCTTAGGCAGCGCAGAGGTCAAAGGAATGCTCTGTACAGAGGTCAATGAAAGAGCATTTTCTGAAGTTATTTAACATGTTAGGAATCGAGACAGCAGTTTCTATTCCTGATTCAGTGACAGGGTGAAACATCGAATAATGAGTGTAAATTTACAAAGGTTTGACTTGGGGAATATGACTCTTCTATCAAAGGGATTTGCAGAAGTTACTACTTAATGAGAAGTGATGGGACTTGAAGTGGTGTTTCAAAGAACTGTGGGAACAAAGAGACACAAACTCCAATTACAGAATTGATAGCAGTTCGGGGGGATGAATTGTGGGAACACGAAAGGTCTGATGTTTGAGGATATGAGAGGAATATTTTCCTGGTAAAGTTAATTAGTTCTGATAGATTAGATAAATCAGATCTTTTAGAGCTTTCTTGAGTCTGAAGAGAGCTCTTATCTACAAGGAATAATGTGTTGTGGAGATGAATATTAGAAATCCTATTTTTACAGTTAACTTCCTTTTCCAAGAAAAGTTAGTTGAACAAAAAGAAGTGGACTGTATGCAGTAGCTCATAACTTTGTTGTTCTGAATTATATATCCTTCTGTGATATATAATTATAATGGATAGGCTTAAGAGCACCCTGTTCCTTTTCGAAGTGCATTCTGATCAATTACAGGTTGGATGAAGGGAAACACTTGTTTTCAGCTTCAAAAACAGTTTTACAGGAAAGGCAAGGATCATATCAGCTTGGATCTGTTCTTATTTCATCTCTACGGATTCAACCATCCTCAGGCTTTTAAGAGATTTATAACTAGACACTTGAGAAATGCTAGTAAAATATGCAGTGAAACAAGAATAATAATTGCCATGAGAGCAACAGTGAAAAGGCTTGTTGCCAGTTCCACAGACATCAACTAATCAGAATAATTTAAGTCTTGGACACATTTCAGAAAGGCCATTTATGTAACGACTCCAAGTGAACTGTCTGTCTTAGGAGCTCTTCTCTCTGTTGCTCATTTATCAGCTCTCATTCTGAGAAAACAGAAGATGCTGCTAGTAGTTTTAAAGAATTCTATAGTAAAGACCAGAGATGAAATGTAGAGATTTTATGAGCCAGAGCTGTGATTTTCTAACTGATGGAGGAATAATTTTTGTTTCTCACCTATCTGTCATACTTCAGTGACAGTAGTAATACCTGTGTTCCACATTCCCCTTTTTCAGAAACTCTTTTCTGCAAAGATCAGTGGATGGCCTCAAATGACGGTGATGGTGTTGATGAAAAACACCCTTTCCACGATCCTGAACCATTCCCTAATTACATCCTTTATTTCACAGAACCTCCCATCTGAAATGTCTTTAGGATCCTTCCACACTTCAATTGAGTATTCACACCGGAGCCAGGATATGTTCATGAAATTAGTGACTATTGACCAGAGGCCATCGTCTGGGGCTTTGCTACAAGAAAGATCAGTTGAAGCAAGGAGGCTTGTTTGTGTAAAGGTTGAGACTGAAATTCAGCGGGCATTCGTGTGACATGACTTCACCATAGGCGCACGAGAAACAGCGAGTTGGGTACTATGTATACTGTGATACTGGGTAGTGCAGCCTAATAGACTAGGGACTTTGTCCAGGAAACATGCATAGCATCGCCCAGAACGTCTGTCATGAATAGCTTTGCACTATACATGTGTTAACTTCAAATCCAAACAAATAATAGGCTTGTTTTGGAATCTGGTGTGTAACTCACATCAACAGCTGCACTGATATCAAGCAGATTATCTGCAAGGAGTGATGGCTTATGTCACACAACATAAGAAATATTTTAGGCTTTTAAAAGTAAATATTAAGTTGCATAATAGATTGTATAACACGATTATAAAGAACAGGAAAATTATTTGGGTGACAGTATGCCTGGGGGTGTGTGTGGAGAAGAGTTCAGTATATAATGGAAGGGAAATAGGTGTATTTTGTAATGTAGGTATGGGTTCTATAACATTGAAAAGACACTAAAGAAATGAGCAATTATTTGCTCTCATGTGAGAACTCGGATGCTATTGCACATGCTAGACATTTACTAATAGGTTGCCAGCGTTGAAAAATCAACTGAGAAATACTAAATTTCCAGATGAAGCAAAGATGAGAGGATTAGAAGTATGTTGGAGGGTTGGATTCAGGATAATCACGACAAATGAGAGCAGCATTCTGAAAGACATAGAAGCCAATTCTATGTGAAAAAAATGCAAGGATCTGTTCCTCGGAGTAGCGTCTGCATCATTACAGGAATGAGAAAAGATGGGTGAGACAGAGGATTCACATTAGAAGTTTCAAAGGCTAAAGTGGATCCTAAGAAGAAGAACGTAAGGCTGTCTGTTCTCTTCTGAACTCATATAGCCTCAACAGAAATGTTGATCCAGGCTTGCCCGTTGCAGTCCGGGAAGGATGCAAGCCAGCTAACTAGACCAAACGAGAGGACAAAGAAATGTAGCATTTTCCTACATGTCTGGAAAGTGTAGAGAAACGTTAAAGGTTAGTAAAACAGGCAGCAGACTGAAGCAGAACTCAAAAATATTTTGCAGGTGCTTAAAAAGTAGTTGCAAAGGAAAGGGCAATATCTTTCTGTCCTTGTCCACTGTGGATAGGATAAACAGTGCTGGGCTTAGATTGTGCCAAGGTAAGTGAGAGTAGGGGGGTTAGGAAAACCCTTGTGAGCAGTTAAGCTGTACAGTAAATTGCCTAATGACATGGAAAATCTCCACTGATAGAGATACTTGAGAATGTATTAGACAAATGTCTGGCAGATACAATTGAGCATGCTTCCATGCAGAGGGATGTAATAAATACAATAGATTCCTTCTTGCTCCATTTTCTATGCTTTCTGTGAAATACATAAAAAGATACTTTGTCTTTCTCCAGAGAGTCGTTTTTTTGTTTCCCAAATCATTTTCGTTTGAGACAATTTGGATTATTCTA
Source organism: Psophia crepitans (assembly GCA_013399095.1). Taxonomy (NCBI): domain Eukaryota; kingdom Metazoa; phylum Chordata; class Aves; order Gruiformes; family Psophiidae; genus Psophia; species Psophia crepitans. The sequence continues at coordinate 104,689 of VWZZ01001625.1, read as the reverse complement.
ATGCTGAATAACTACTGCTGACCAATTATTGACTGTTAGATGGACCCTGTGTCTGAGGCAGAGGAATCCATGTATTCACCTGGAAATCATCTCAACAGACCCAAAACAAAGATCAGTCGGAAAAGTTGCATTTGAGTTGATATCCCAACAGCTAGGAGTGAAGTACGGGCTTTTGCTCGTAGAATCTTTTGAGACAAAACTGAGCAACAGGTTTTTTCTGTTGTAGAAAAAAAACAAAAACCTTTGGGAAGTTTTATTGCTGGTTTATTACGGACAGGCTTGATAAGATCAACATACTAAAATGTTGACAAGATGTCAGTCGTTCTATTGATACTGAATGACAGAAATACAATTCCCACAAACAGAGGAAAGCATAACAGTATTTCCTTCCAGAAGAAATTAGCACACCAACAGTTTAGAAAAACTTGTGGAGATTCATTGCTATTACCCTTCACTTGTCACTGTGTTTGCTTTTCATTCCATTTTAAAATGTCAGCTATGACTGTCTGCATCCATATATGCTGACGGAAGGGCCTTAGAGTAAAGTTTGGGTTCCCCTGAGTCAAGGAACTTTGCCAGTTCCTTGCACGAGGTCAAGAATGTCTCCAGTCTTCTCTTTTTCTCCTCATATAATACTGGGAACTTTCTTCATTTGTATTCTTGCCTTCAGGACAGGAGATAGAAGTCCAGGGACTTTATGAAACCTGAGACTCATGGGAATTTTTCTTAAAGTAAAAAGAAATAAATCGAAACTGGAGCAGTGTTGCGTGAATGGGCTTCTGGGAACTGGCTAGACTAGTGGCAAATGCCTTGTGCTTGTTTGTGATATGATCTGACGCTGGAACTCAGATGTTCAAAGCTGCCCGACATGTTCATGCCTTTTTCCTCAGAATAGTAAATAATGGATATGTTTGTGAGTGTCCTTCAGATGCTCTGAATTCCGGGTTGTGTAATCCCGAGTTTCAAGCTTGAGAATTAAAGCCCATATTGCAATTACTCCTCTGGGATAATTGTTGTCTCGTTGAACAAGAATTTCATTGCTTTTGTTGCTCAGCCAATCCTGAAGTATTAAGCACTTTAAATAACAAATAAAATAATTGAATTCATATTTTATTTAGTGAGTGTGGTGCCTTGTATAATACAACATGGTTTTGGTTGGACTCGCATTCTGTGCTGTATTTTTCAGCACCACCTCTGTCTCTGAATCCAGGCAGCTGCCCTGGCTCCCAACCTTTACCTGGCAAACATCCTCCTTCAGAAAGTCAGTGTTTGCCGGGACTAAGGAACAGGATGGAGCAGCTGCAGATCACTGTATGTGTATGTTTTAGACCCAGTAGTGTTTGATTACTTGAGAATTTAAGAAAACCCTAATCTCCTATTCATTAGTAGACTTAAAATTTGTTTTGTTTTGAGGGGCTGGTGGATTCAGCATTCGGTAGGCCTATCCCAAAGCTGAGAGAGATGAAGCAAACATCTTTACAGATGCATTTAGCTTACTTGCTTAATTACTATTCCTTCCACAAACAGAAAGTTATAGTGCAGATTTTCTTATTTGCACTTTGATGGTACTAAACAGTCTTCAATTAAAGTTTTTCCAAGTCTTTTCTAAATGTGTTGTTTCATTTTTCATCTTTAATCTTTCTTTGAATTCTTTTCATTTTCTATAGTTTATTGAGGCCCTCTCAAGACAAAAGGAACCAAACCAGATACAAAACCCCAAACATTTTCCCTCCTGCAGAGACTGGTGGCTAATTATGTCAGTATGTTCATCATTTGAAAATGAATCAGAATCTGAGTGCTTCTCAAGCAAAACTAAAATCTGGGCAGATTTTTTCTCTATCACTGTTCAAGCCAGCAGGACTAAGGAATATGGCAAAATGTCTGCTCTGTGGTTATATGTCTGGCAACTTAACGCACAGCACCTGTAGCATCCAAGGAGTGTCTTGCTTAGTAGTTAGTGGGACACATAATGAAGATATTAGGTTATTAATTGCCTTTGTCAGGGAACTTGGAGTAAACTCTTTTCAGAAGGAGAGCATGAGAATGCTTGAATAGGACGTGGCTTCTGAGTTAATGAACCCACCTCCAGCATGTCTGGCTGTGCTTCATCCTCACGCTGCAGTATCTTCTTTTCATTACTCTATTCATTAAAATAGTTTCTGCAGACCAGAGAGGGAGCATGTGCTGAGCTGTGTTGCACTGACAGAGATCTTTTTCTTACTTAATAAGCAGTATTATTTGTTTGGTTTATTAAGAGCCCTGCACGAAGGTGCTTAGATCTTTCCAACAAATGGGTGATTTCCACCTAAAGTGTCCAATTCTTTTACTCTTTTTTCTGTCATTCTGGTGGAATGAATCTTTTTCAGAAACTTTGAAATGCATTCTGACTTTTTGGGAACAGTCCTGACAATAATGTGTATCTAGACCATTCTGACCTGGAAGAAGCCTGTTTGCATCTCCTGTTGTATATGGCAGTTTCATGAAAAAGCTACATAACTCTGTGCCATAATTTGCCAGGTCAAACTACTCTATTTTTTTCAGACAGGAAAGCTGGCAATCTGGAAACATGCTTTCAGATTTCACTTTTGCCAGATATATTATGAGGAGGTATGATGCTTCTGGACAGAGAAACATCAGTTTTCTTCCAAAACTGTGTTGAAATGTATTATTTAGATAGCAACTTATACAGTCTGCTGAGAAACACCTTCAGAAGGAAGATTCATACTACTAATAGAAACCACTCTATGCATATATGCATTTTGTCTACTTGGTGCATGAAAAGGGAAGTCTGTCTGTGTGAAAAGCTGATGTCTAAAATTCCCTTCTCTGTGTATCTCCTTCTTCCTATAATATTTAATATTTACTCAGAAATTAAATGTGATAAATTGGAGAAGATATACTTTTTAATGCATACAGAAAAAAAAGGATGTCTTTCACAAATTTGAGTTAGTGAAAGATCTTGAAAACAGGCCAAAAAAAGACTGCAGCTTGTGCTTAGGATTTGGAGATCATTGCTGCTTCGCAGCAGGAATTGCTGCTTGTTCTCTCCTTCGTCTGTTCTGGGTAGAAGCAGAAATCTTCTGTTCTAAAATAATTGAATGGTCTTTAACTCATTAAAGAAAAAAAAATCTCCAGCTAATTCTACCTTCTAAAAGATTTACTGACTTGATTCAAGGCTTTGTTGCAGTTTTCTCTCTATTCCCATAGTTTTTTGGGGTTTGGAGTTCTGTGGGGGGAGGGTGTTTTACTCTTTCATTACCACTTCTGTGCAGTTGATGGATGGTGGGCATTCTTTGCTACTTCCCATGAATTATTACTTCTGCCCACAATAGTGGATATAACACAAGAAAAAGGAAAAATTCGTTTTCTTACTTGTAATTTTGCCTTCCCTTAGTATTGATTTACTACTTAGTAAAGACTTTTCTTATACTAAAATGGTAATATGTCTTACATTTGTTCTGGCATAGAATTCCTGGTTTTTTGGATTTGTCTGAGTGAAGAAAAGTGAGGATCACATGAGATTAACTTTCACGTATTGGTACGCTGCTGTGTCCTTTAATGCTTGGTTCAAAGCTGCTATTTGTGGATAAGTTTTGTGCATCTTTTGCTGTGGAAGTCTGCTTCTAGGAAAGCTCCTGTGGTCAATCAGTGTATTAAAACTAAAACAGCAGGTTTTAAAAAAGAAAGAAGAGTTACATCAGCCTCCACTCATCTAGGTCATTATTGCAGCACTTGAATTTGCAAGTGGCAAACCTGTCATAAGAGAAAACAAGAGATTATAAAAGAGAGAACCTATTTATCTTTTGCAATATGCATATACTGTAAAGAAAATTAGGCATCTCAACGTTAGATATCTGAAGGATTTTGCTAGTACTAATCCCAACCTCATTACATGCCAAAGTTAATACTATTTCAATTTTATTGCTTGAAAGCAAACTTTGTGGGGAAAAAAAAATAAAACTCATAGCAGTGAGATTGTAGAGAATAAAATAAAATAAAATAAAGTAAAATAAAATAAAATAAAATAAAATAAAATAAAATAAAATAAAATAAAATAAAATAAAATAAAATAAAATAAAATAAAATAATGTAGTCAAAACATTGTACATTTTCATCAAAAATCTGCCATTTCTTTTGGATTTTATTTAATCAATGCTTTTTTCAGATTTGGGCTTTGGATATTAACGAAGTTTAGAAACAGGTTGAATAACTGATGTCTGTACCAACTGCTAAGGCTTCCTACTTAACCTGTATTGCTACTTGCTTTTTGTTTATTTGAACCTCTGAAAAGCTTCTGTTTAAGGCATAGCGCCAGCATTTTGGGGTGTGGGCATTCTTCCTTTTGTAAAGGCTAGCAGGAAAAGCTGTGGCTAAAATTGCTTAACCTGATGAGTAGTTCCATATCCGTTATATTAAGTTTTTAAATAACCTCTGAGGAAAAAAATGAAAAAAAAATATAATTAAGGAAGTGTCATTGTTAAAGGAATTGTTGCCTTGGTTGGGGGGGGGGATATATTCTTTTCCCCTCCCTTGGCTTTCCATTCGTTATCCCAGAGGATGCTTTAAATTATTTATTTTGAAGGTTCTTGCTTCATCCCCTGGTAGATGTTTGTGCTAAAGTTGTATTGACATAAACATCTGCATAAATGCCAGTTCAAAAGAATACTTATTTGAGGGAATTGTTACAGAGACAGCTGCCGTTTGACATCCTGTTACGGCCGGGCTGGAGAGGCTGGCATACACCTAACATTTTTCTCTTTTTGCCTGTTGTGTATAAGCAGCTGAGCTGGCCAGAAATTGCCTTTCATGTAGTAAAGAGCAAAAGACTGGGCCAGATATTTGAGACAGCTTGAGTGTTACTGACTTCTCATTAATTATTTAGCACGGTTTTGCTCACTCACTGTGATCCTTCCATCATTCTTCATGCAAAAAAATCAGGAATCTGTACAAATTTTAAAGAAACATAGAAGTACCGTAACATCCCTGTGCATATGTGCAAACAAGGCAGGAAAATAAAGGGAATACAGTGGTTGTCCAATGTTAGAGTAGGTTCTGTCTTGTCAAAGTCTGGCACCAGGCGTAGTCAGAAGCATGCTAATCACTGATATTTCTTTCACTTTCAATTATAAGGGTAAAATTACAGTTTTTTAAAGCAGTAACATTTTATTTTCATAATTGCTTCTTTACTCCTTACTCTTAATTTCAAAAAGTATGTAAGGGAATATCAGAGGGGCCCTAGGTTTTGGGGGGAGAGAAAGAGGAGAGGAGATCTTCTTTTTCTTTTTCCCTTTCAGCTGGAAAAGATTAAGAAACACTGTGCTTGGGTTTTGTGCATGTATTGCAATGCCAGGAGAACATTCTCCAAATCGAAGCGTTCATGGTGATCTTACCTCACTGAATTAAATGTGTGTGTTGGTTATTTTAAAGCAAGGTAATGACCAACAAAATGCTGAGCACTGCCGTCTTTTGACACAGTGAGAGCACTTGCTGGCAAAATTGTTCAGGATCCATTTGAGATTACATTTTACCTGCTCCAGCCCTTTCTCAGAGCTGTCCCCTCACTCTTTTAGGTGTCACTGCTCTTAATGGCTATACTGCCACATGGGTAGTGCCATGCAGAGGTTGGAAGGACTCTTGGCAGCAAAATGACAGCAGTGCTTCAGTGGGGAGAGAAAGAGTTACCCATCACCTAGAGATAAAATACTGTGGCACTAATTGCTATCAACCAAGCAGTCTTTCTCCAAATGCAAACACAACAGAGATTTGCTGTGCTTGAAATTTCTTGAGCTGAGAGATGAGCCGATGCTTTGACGCTCACCTTCCATCAGCCACAATGAATGTAGCAGCCCTGATGTGCACTGCTAGGCACCTTACACAGCATTTCCACAGAGTGGCAGTTCATGATTTTTCCTTAGTTATTTATTTATTCATTCATTTATTGTACAATTTATGTAGAATAGAGTAAAATAGACTAGTTCCAGTTGGAGTTGGAAAGGACCTCCAGTAACCATCTAGTCCAACTGCCTGATCACTTCAAGGCTGACCAAAAGTTAAAGCATATTATTAAGGGTATCACCCAAATGCCTCTCAAACATTGACAGGCTTGAGGCATCAACCACCTCTCTAGGAAGCCTGTTCCAGTGTTTGACTACCCTCTCGGTAAAGAAATGTTCCTAATAACTAGTTTAATTTAAAAACAAATGAAAGCTTTATGCTAGTTGCCTAAAACAAGCAATATTCCAATGCTGATTAGTTGTCAGCAAAGTATTCTCTTTGCCTCCATTATAAGAAAGTATTTAACAACCAAAGCAAAACTAAATCATGCTGTCATTTTCCTTAGAAAATGAGATTGTGAAGTAACGGTATGTTGCAAGTACATACCGTCTGTGCCTATACCGCTGGACAGCTATGTTCCTAATACAGCTAAGGAAAAACTACAGAGGCTAAACAGTATCCCACTGGCCAATAGGATTATAACACCAACCTTTGCGAATAGAGTAAGACAGAATGATGCATCTCACTTCGGTCTGAAATGCAATTGTCAGAAAACAAAAAAATAGTCTCTAAACGTTTTGTGTTCTGCTCCTCCACTTGCAGCAAAATTTCCTAAAGGTTTTATTATGTTCTTTATGGACTTCTAAAAACCTCAGAAAATTAGCAATTGCTCAGAAATTAGCAATAATGGTTGCTTAATGGTATGACTTTATACCCTTTACTTGCCAGTGCTGACAGCAACACATTAAAACAGTTCTGACTCTGCATCCCTCAGCAGTATTTGGTTCTGTATCGCGTCCTTAATCTCCAAGTCTGTACGTTGCAAGCTACAAATGCTAACAACGTGCAATTAATACTGATGAATTCAAAAGTTGGTGAAATCTTGTCAAACCTACATGCTGATCTACTGACTTGCTAATAAGCCCTAATCTTCAAATCTAATCCAGCCAGTTTAAGTAAATCTTATCTAACGAGGCTAAACTAAGACAATATCCTAGAAACTGGTGCCTGTATAAGGCAAACCATTTAGTAACATCAAGGATTCTCTTCCTTCCTCCACAACCTGATACACTAAAAATGGAAGCAAGATACATTGTTCATGATATATGCTTTAAAAGTGGACCAATGGAAAGTTTACCTGTTTAAATCATCTTGACTTCCTTGGGGAAAATGCTAGTGTAATATTATTGAACACCAGTATCGTAAGATGTATTATTCTACTTGTACTGGTCTAGAATTGTGACATTCATTCCCATAAACAGGCAAACTTAAGACGTTGTGTTGTACTTCAGAGTTTGAGGTAAAGCTTCTGGATGAAGCTGGTCAGTGCACTTACCTCTCCTTCACATACAGTGACACGTGTGTGCACACCCACACACACAAACATTCAGCTTAGCTTTGCAAAGAAGACCTCATTTCCCACTTTACACTATTCATATCTTTAGCTGTCCATACCCAGAAAATGTCCTGCAATGATCATGGTAGGTAACGATATTTTGTGTTGCTTTGAACAGCAGCCCCCTTACCTGTCTCCTGTGGCATTTGCAGGCTCTGCCACAGGAAGAGGTAAAGGTAAAGCTGGATTCCTGCAAGACAGTGCACGACGGTCCACTGACAAGCCAGAAGGATGAGATGTTACAGGAATATCTAGTTTAACCTATTAAGGACTTGATCTGTAGTAAGTTAGTCGTCAAACATTTGCTTATGTTATTTGCAATAACAGACTTGTGCATTGTCAAACTCTCTGCTATAGGTGCTATCTGATCACAAAGGAACATCAGGGGATTCCCATTTATTTGTATACATGCAAATATGTTCCTATGAAGTTACTGAAACGTAGGTTTTAGTAGACAAGTTGTAATTTAGATTTTGGTGCTATATAAACAAACTATAAGAGTATATGTTTTCATAAAATAAATTAAATATAATAAGTTATAGGTGAACGTTTTTAGCAGCTCAGAAAAATATTGTAAGGATGGTATAAACACTTAATTTTTCAGAAATGTCAGCTTGGAGCTCTGAGATACTTGTGCTGGAAGGAGTGTTGGAGCAGAAGGCATTACCAAGGGCTAATGGAAGGGAAGGAAAAAAGGAACTGACAGGTAAAGGAAAGGATTCTCCTTGAAGTGTCCCTTGGTTTTCATTAGAAGAAAATAATTAGCAATGAGGGTAGTAGAAATGATAGGAGGAGGTGAGCCAGATAATTACAAGCAGGTAAGGATTTTTTTTTGAGAGCCTTTGCTGACAGAATACCTTCTTTAGTGAATACTGCCTTGGTGAAAACTGGGGAATATAAATTCAGCAACTTTTATTGGTTAAGCAAAAACTCCAAAATACAAGGTATTAGTATTATTTTTGCTCTTAAAAACTTAGACACTTTAATTTAGCAAACAATTGCCAGGATCTTTTTTTTCTTTATGAATAGCCCATCAGTCTTTCTCAGTTTGAGTAACTCACCACAAAGAGACAGGCAGAATTTCCTATTGTCTTTTTTCTTAATGGTAGGTCTTTGGGGTTCTAAAATGCCTTGGCAAGGTTACTTGATCTGTGATGTGATCTGAACAAGAGCAGAGGTTTCTGAGTTATCTGGAGTGTTTATAATAATGAGTTTAACGTTTGTGCAAAGACCATAAGACACTTTTATCTGGAACATGGTACCTCTGTAGATCCAGCTCACGCACAGATTTATCTGGCTGAAAGGTTAGGCATTCAGAATGCAAATCTCTTTTGCATTCTTAAACATTAACTTTTTCTTGAATTCTCTGACGTTAGCAGCAGGGTTTTTCCAGGAAAAAAAGGCAGAATGAAACTGGAAGAAGGCCTTCTGTGCTTGCTTTCTGTTCCTGATAATTTCTTTTTATACTAATAAAGTTGATGTGAGCTGTGGGCAGTGTTTGCCACAGAGAATCTGAAGCTGTGAAGAATGGCTAGTACATTGCTCAACTTAAATTTATTTCTCTTTTCTTGTTGAAGCAGGCGAGAGGGTCATCAATATACATCAGAAAATATACAGCGCAGTACAGTAGTAATCTCTGAAAGGTCAATGCTTTATCTTTTTGCCGTGTTGTCAAGTTCTTCACAAATCAACATAAATGATCATCATAACTGATCATCAAAAAACTCCAAGGGCAGTGAAAAAAATGACTGATCTCATTTAGAAAGTGAGATTTTTTCATGAAAATAAGGAAAATAATGAGAAAGTTCATTCTAATTAAAGTCTGTGAAGTATTAGCTAATGAAAATACAAGTATCTATTATTTTTTTGCCTTTCACTGTGTACGCATTCTGTAAATTTTACCTTACTGAAAAAACTTTTTCAACAGGAAAGTTTTTAGAAGTCACATTTCACATAAGAAATGTCAGTTTCTCCAGCATAGCTTGGAATGCCCTTTGGGGATTTTCCAGCTCAGGCTGGTGGTGCCTCAAGCTTATGGTCAAGCTTATTTTTCAAGAGGATTGATGGCTGGGGACTGTTGGGAAATTGCTTTCTTCTTTCCCAGAGTAGGGTACAGAATCACCTGCCATTCAGAATAATTTCCCGTAGAGTACCTTTGGAAATCTAGATGAATAATGGGCAGGGAAGAAACACGAGGATTTTACACTGTGCACATATCAAGACTTTTTTCATCTTAATAAAATCGTAAGTATATTGGGTCTTTTCCTTAGCATGTGAACTTGAGGCATTACTGCTAGGTCCATTTGTACATTTCGGTCACAGCATTCATACTCTTCAAGGTCTTTATTTGATCATATGTTTCACTTGCAGCAGTAAATACCATTAATAAAAACCCATTGTGATTCCAGAGACCAAATTTTTCTGAAACTTCAAGTATTGTTGCTGTGAGTATAACTACTAAGTTCTGAGAAACAGCTGTGGAGCAATAGTAAAATGGCAGTCTATCGCTTTTCAAGCTTATTCATAATGTTCCTAGCTAATTGCTTATACCTGGGAAACCTGAACAGTGTTACAAATCTAATTAGGACTTTGCTTCTTTGTATTTTTAAGCAATATAACGCCTGCTGGGAGGTCCAGGTATAATTGAAAACTTGGCCCAATTTCCACATTTGCTTTGCGGGAAATTTTCTACCCTCTTTTGTGGGATTCTCTTTGCTCAGGTGCCAGTGGCAGCGGGTGCCTCGAGGCTGCCCGGCTCCCGCTGGCATCTCTCCCTGAGCTCTCAGTGGAGCGGGGCTTGCCTGCCTGCAGTTTAGGTGTCTGCCTTTTAGAAGATGGGCTGTAAGCATACCTTTGGAAACGGTGTTGGCTACGTTTGCGGTTTTAGCTATTGTAGTAGAGCAAGCGAAAACCAAACAAATGTAGGCTGCTGAGAGGCCTTGCTTATTGGGAACATTGTTGATTAATGTAATAGAAGTGAGGCTTAGTTGGTATGTTTAATCATTTGAACATAGCTCAGAAAGCAGGCAGTTTTTTAATCATTAATTGGCTAATAAGGCAAATACATCCCTGTTCTAATTCAGTGGGTATGGATGTATTTAGACTGGGTGGTAAGGGTATTTTGATGGGATGCTTGTGAGGTTTGGCTGTCCTGGCACCAGCGATTTTGGCTTAGATTTATGTAGTTATTGTTAATTAATGTGGAAGTAATTTAAAAGAAGTTTTTCTTCTTTTTGCTGATATGCTCCCAAATACACTGTAGGGCGCACAAAGGCTTTTAATGTTTATGAAAAGAAGTATAAAAAGGTTGTTTAAGAATGTCCTCCAACATGCCATCTTTAAAAGCCAGCAGTTGGCTTAGCTTGCTGAGCCAAAGAAACTCTAGATATGAAAAGGATAAATAATAACTGCTAGCAATTCTTTGCTTTTACAATAAAGGCCAAACTTTATATTTTTATTCTTGCTAGGGAAAAATGACATTATTTGGTAAACATTTTAATGACACTGGTGAGAGATGGACTTGGCAGTAGCCATCTGCACCTTGTTTAAAGTCAGATTTGGCCATCAGCAGCTGATAAATAATTGAATTGTAGAAGGTTTATTCCAGCTGATAAATTGCCAGTTTTGGTAGATCTCTGTTACAGCATTGTAGAAAAAAAAGGCATACACATTGAGAAAGGCATGAATGTGTAGTTCATGCGTTTCCAAGGCAACAAATAATTGTTATTGCTACTTTTGGACTTACAGCTAGTTAAGAAAGCAGGAATTGTAAACACAAGGTGTATCACTGAGCATTGCTGCGATATTTGGTTATTCAGTAGGCCAACAAATCTACGAAGGGGAAGATGAGGCAAAAGATAATTTCTATAGATTTTTTTGCATATGCATTTTTCTCTTCCATAGGCAGCATGCAAAGTGTTACAAAAGGCAGAATTTGTTGCTGTCATTGATTTCTTGATGAACTGTTGCCAACATTGGACAGCAAAGAATGAGTAAGATTTAAAAGATATATTTCGCTTGTTGGCTTCTTCCTGGCAGCGAGGCAGAGATCTCAGCACAAGATTAAAAGTACAAATAATATCTAGATGCTGTGGAAAGGGACAAAAGTGTCAACTGTTGAATCAGATAGATTCCCAATATCTTCATTTTTTAAATTTTCATTTTCACTGAACTCACCTCACCAATAGTTCAAAAAAAGGCTGAAAAAACTCAATTCCTCTGATAAGTCTTCAAACTATATATCCTGCCATATTTATGGGACTGTTGGGATGTTTGGAGGAGAAGATTAATGCTTTTCTATTGCAGAGGGTTTGAGAAAGGAGAGGTACTATGTTGTGCTTGTCCATTGAAGCGTAATTCTGACTAGAATCAGATTCCTAGGTTTTTCAGTTCAGGTGAGACCATGGCCAGTTTGGAGAGATATAGAGAAGAAGGGTAAGTTCCTGGAAACGTGCCTCTGTTTGCAACAGGGTGAACAAGTTGTGAGCATGGAAGAGTCCGAAGGATGTGCTGCCTGAACAGGCTGCTCCATTCCATGGAAAGCTGTGCTGGTTCCCTTGGCCATTTTAGGTTACACAGTGCCAGCAGTATGCACAGGTACTTCTGGTATAATGGCAGTGCATCATTAAACTGGTTAATAACCCTTGTTAACATCTCCCTGCAAGGAGTTCCACTGAGAGCAGTGGCTGGCACCTGAGCCGGTAGTTCAGAGATGGCCCTTACTGCATCATCGGTGACATCACACGAATGTAATAATACTGCTTGCAGTTGCACGCATGCCCAGGTGGGGAGCTGCTCAGACTCTGGTCTGTGCCCTGCTGCATATCAGTCACAGGCTCTCTAAGGAGCTCACAGCAGTTTTAAGAGGAAGGACTTGGAGTAGAGTTAAAAACAAGTAAAGGAAACTGGAAGGAGCAAGCCTGAACCTTCTAAATAGCAAAATGGTTACAAGCCTTCCCTTTTCCTTGCCCGCACATGCTCACAAACACATATATACCTTGTGGGAATGGAAGTTAACTCCGTCATTTCAAAGCTACTACCTCTAAAGTTTTTACACAAAGATACTTATTTTATTAGTTCTACACTTTGTACAGAAAAATCTGAGACTGTACTACAAGGCATCCAAAAATCAGCCCTTCCTTTAGGGAGTACACCTTTATATTCAAGTCTTCCAAAGTATGTAAGTGAATAGTGTCATCCTGCATCTCAAATATAAAAAAGATTTTGGGAGCCACTGAAGTCTATATTGAAAAAAACCTTATTGTCATCCTGGACTGTGTACTTCTTCCTTTGTATCTTCAGTGTGCTGAAGTAGGCTGAATTGGAAAAATATGGAGCTTGAAAGAGTATGAAGAGATGCAGCCACAGAATTGTGTGGTAGTAGCAGACAGCTGTAAGGATGAGAAACCCAGAAATAACTGCAGATGCACTGGGCAAGCGTACTGTGCTGCAGATGGGAAGAAGGTGGTCGTGTCCCAAGAAAGGGCATTTCTGATACCTTTGGCAACAATGTGGAAAATGCAGTAGAAACCGTGTTAGCGGTTAGTTTTTTAGCAGTTGTAATTTACAATTCAAAGTGTTTGGAGTGGAGACTTCTTGACCAAATTAAATAATGGGAAAGAAATGAGATGAGCACAGTAAAAACAATCAATACATTCCGTAACAGCAGAGACGGGCATGTGTAATGAGTGCACGTCCACCGTGTGCGCTTGACTCGGCACAGACAGCTGAAGCTGACACAAGAGATTTTGGGGAGCAGTCTGGTATCAGGCATCCTGTTAATTCCCTTAGATTAATTCTTTCACCTTACGCACCTTCATTGACCACATCATCTGCTCCATCTGGCAAAGTCTGCACTGCTGATTGTAGAGACTATGTTTGAGCATGCTTTTGTTTTCCTTGTTCCTTTGTACTTCATGCTTTATCTAATGGCTTATTGCCAAGTGCTAAACCTAGAGGCAGATATTAACATGGCATAGACTGTGAAAATAAAAATCCACGTCTGCTGCATGAAATCTACATTAGCATATTCAGAAGAATATAATAAATAATTGATTTTTTTTGTTTACTTTTCTTTGTTCCCATTGATGTTAATAAAAATACTGCCTGTGGATCTGGGGAAGGCTATGTCAGAACTTTACTGACTAAATTATGCAACTGATTATTTTTTTGAAAACTTTTCATTTGAAAGTTAACACTCATCACCCATCTTGAGTTGTAGACCAGGACATACGTGTCCATGAATTGAATTTTAGTGGTAAAATATTTTTACAAAAGTACCGTTTCTCTATCCCAACGTTAGATATGCTTCAAATTGCTTCTGGTCCTATGACACACAAGGGAACCTTTATGTGGCCTCAAGTCTCACAGCACATAATTCAGAAAGGCAAGGGGAGGGGAAATTATGTATGTATCTCAAAGGCAGGGCGCAGTTATATGGCAAGGGTAATACTGCATCGCTGTGTGCTGGGGACTGGGCTGGTTTGGGCATGCAGCTGTGCTTTGTGTAACCCAGCAAGTCCAGTCTCAGCAGCTCCCTCCTGATATTCTCAGTGGCTTTTGTGCCAGATTGCTTCTAATGCCAACCAGATACCAGGAAGGTACCAGCTTCTTGATCAGCACAAGAGAAATGCTTGGTTTGGAAGCCACAAGTTAACTGTCTTTGCTGTGTCTTCTGTTAAAGCACTTGTTGAAATAACAGTGAGTAATAGGACTGAAGCATTGCAGTATGGATTCTCATTTCCAGCATTGCAAAACGCAAAAGGACAGTAGCATTACAACCCCATGACACACCTTATTTTTGTGTCTCATTTCTTGTTGTGTTGTATAAAATGGGACAAAGTGTTTTTTAAAGGTTAAATGTTTTTCAGTGTGAAAAGGAGATAAAAGTAATGCATTTTATTATTGCGTAATTAGCCAGAGTGTTTGGTAGAGATTGCTAAATCTGTCGGGGACCGTTGTCCAACCACAGTTTAGCTAAATCACGGGTATTTCTTGCACAACACAGAATAGAAAGAGATTAACCAAGGAAACACCTGACCTAAAACTAAGGCCCTACTTGCTTGCTGCAAGAACGTGTGTGGCTCTTCTCGAAGACAGAGAATAGGCCAGGCTGCTCTAGATTGTTTTTAGCTTCTCCTTTGTAGAACAGTCTTACCTTGACCTCAGTCCTTGTGAGCATTTTAGTAGATCCTTTGTTTTCAGTAGGCTTTTTAATCCAAATAGCAATTATTTCTATGAATAAGCATTTGTAGCGTTGAGCTCCTAATCAGTATTGCAGTTGCCAAGTGTTAATAACGTACAGTGTGTTCTGCATGAAGTTACACTGACATTTGCCCTCAGCATCCCTGTGAAACTCCTCCACTGCAAGTGGGTGAGACAACATCCTGGCTCCCATGACTTGATTTATCCTTTTTTATCTTTTCAGAATTTTCTAAAGTGATGCTTAATCTTAACAAACATTAGTTGATGCCTTTCCTAAATTGAAAGGATTGCTGCGAGATGTCAGTCAATGAGGAAAAGCAAAACTGGCCTTTGGCTTTCTCCAGCATCAAGCAGGAGTTGTGTTACTGCATCCTTTCTGTTTCCTGTCCATTCTCTGATCGCTTGGGCCGGACGGAAGTTTTGAATGAGTGTAGTCTGTGGACAATAACCATTTGAGATGCAAATTGAAAGTTTCTGGTTTGCACTCATGTCTGGCCTGCTGGCTGCTCAGCTGCTTCTTTCCATATTGCTCTCTGTGGGATTGTGTCACTCACAGTTCATCAGTAAACAAATGGGACGATCGATAGTCTTAGTTGCGGCTTTTATAATTATATGACAACTCATTTTGGAGTAGGGATAGTTCAGATCTCTCAAACAGATGTATTTGGGTTACCAGAATACGTCCCATTCAGTGATACGTTAAAGCCGGTAGGAGAACATTTAATTAAATAATCTAGTAACTCCAGATCTTTCAGAATATAATTAAGAATGTACAGTGTGTGATTGGTCACAGTATGAAATTTTATGGCTCCAGTTGTGATAAGTGTAGGGAAATCTGGCCCATTAATAAATGAAAATGGCTTTATTGCCTTTTTAATTTATTTTTTTTGTTGTCTACACTGGAAGAAGGGAGTCTCTTGTTGTTTTTTCCATTCTCACTCCAGGGTTGTTTATATTCTTATATTATCAGCAGTCTGACTTGGATCTGGCTTACAAAAGAAATTGCTAGAATTTAATGATCTTGCTTTGATTTTACCTCTTCTTTATTTTTACTAACATTGATTTTTACATTTTTTTACTTGAAGAAGAGTCAAGTTCTCAAAAGTACTGAGAGAAAAGGTGAGTAAAAACGCTGCTGTTTGGATGTCTTCAAGTCCTTGCTCAAGATGCCATTCTGCATTGTAGCAAATGCCAAAACTTTGATGGCTTGTCATATTGCACTGTGAGGCAGTGAGGGGGAGATCAGTTTGAGTTCAGAAGCAAGTCAGCAGAGACAGGTAACTTGCTTTTCTCTGCCATACTGAAAGCTTTTTCTCCTTCCTCCATCTACCTGATGCAGTAGACAATTAAAAACCAATAAGGTAGAGATTTTAACACTAAATTTACAGGCTGCTATGTTTTCCTAATGACTGCTGACTGCTTGTACAGCTAATCTTATTTTACTGAAAATGGGTTTGCTTTTGTTAATTACCTATTGAAAATCACTTGGATGGAGTTCATAGAGCTTCAGACCCACAAACCACAAGTTAAAAACAGTGAATTCAGTTAATTAGCTGAACCAGAACTAACATAAATTATTTACATAGAGCTTGGTCCTTAGTACTTTTTCATGAGTGACAGAAGACAACATGGTATAATATTCATAACATAATAGTAAATCTTATCAGATTTTCTCAGGAATAATTTAAGATCACTTAAGGCTGTGGTTTCGTATCCAGTTTACCTCTGTTTGTGTAATTATCTTAGGAGACTAATCAGCATTCTCATATTCTCACAGAGACATTCTTTATTAGCTTGCAAGGTGGGATGATAGAAATCTCGAATATTTTATTACATTGGTTTGGGGCTAAAGAAAATGTGGCTTGTTGACCTGCTAAGACATTAAAATCTGGCTTAAAGTTTTCAACAGGACTGGCTTGAATTTTGCTCTTACCACACTGCTAATCTCTTGTTTTTCTAAAGAGCAGAAGTTTGTATTTTCACTCTGAGCTGCCTTTGTCTCACAGTAAGGCAGTAAGCTGCTTTTGCTCCCAACACACAGGGTGGCATGGGGAGTTCAGCTGTGCTTTGCATCTGGACTTGCCAAGTAGGTACTGCTGGATGCAAAATAGCTTTAAAGCTTAATGTTCCTATTACAGAACAATGTAGTTTTAAACTCAAAAACCTGTATGAAATTTTTACCAGCTATATGCTTCTATGCTCATGTGACAATCTTCATTTATCAAGTAATAGATGTGACTTAGATTAAAATCTCACCTAAATGTTTATCCAGTCCTTTCTTTAAAATAAAAAGAGTGCCATTAGGAAGTAATTGCCAAAGATTGCTAAAGAAATAAACCTAAGTCAGGATGATAACTTCTATAATAGACCAAACAGTAAAATTCCCATGTCCTTTGCATATACGAGGGCAACTTGATTTATAGCAAGTATCACTGCTTGCTTGCAGAGGAGTACATGGCCTGTCTTTTTGCCTAAGATGAGCAAGCAGGATGTGGCATTTCATATTTGGAGTTGGTTGCTTCTCATGCTGGCCCTCTGCTTCTCAGAGTGACGGCAAATTTCAGGGTCTGCCATAGGGCAGCACAAATGGACCTTAGCACTTTAGCTGAAATGTGTATGTGGTAAAATACATACAAAATATCTTATTATGTAATACTAAGAAAGTAGTAGTTTCAAGGGATAAAATGGTGAACATCATTCCATGCTAATGAGAGAAAACCTGAGCAGCTTGTTACAGCAGCACTTGCTCTGGGCATGGACAACGCCAGGGCACCTAAGTACCGGGGCATCCAAACACTGTGACTGTTCTGCTTTGCCTATCCCACAGGCAAGAACGATCTGGTCTGCTGCAACACATGATGAGCAGTGGGAGCAGAAAGCCCAAGTCCCTGCAGTGGTTGTCCTTTCTGTCAGGCATCCCAGCTGAGCCCTTTGACTCCAGCAACAGGTCCTTTGTTCCTGTTGTGGCAAGCTGAGTTTTGCTTTTGCTGACAGGAAGCCTTGGGCTGTCCCTGACACTACTGTGGATCACCTAGAATGGTCAGTCTAAAGCTAGAGTCGGGACAGGGGTGATGGGTCGGGACCATGCAACCAGGAGGAGAGAGAAAAGTCATTCTCTTTGGTGACCGTGACCTGACATCTCTGCTCAGTGAGTCTGGTCAGACTCTGGGCCACAGAAGTATCTGCTCCCTCAGTCTCAACCTGTTACCCAACTCCATAAACAATGGAGGAGAGGTCCTACATGGAATAATGTACCAGCTGTATGCGCTCACTGTAGACAATTTGAGTTGTGAATGACTTGGAAGTTGTGTGAAGAAAATAGTGTAGCTGTGTATTCAAAAAGGCTACCATAAGGCAAGCATACACAGGGATTAAGAAAGTTTGCATTGGCTTTTCCTAACTTTAAAGAACTGTTCTCTGTGAAGGTTTATTGACCCAGAGCATGTTTTGGAAGAAAAAGGAGACCAAGGAAAAGGTGAGGAGATGCTGAGGGGCCTGGGATTGTTCAGCCCTAAGAAAAAAGGGCAAGGGGGTGGGGGGTCTCACTGCTGCCTGCAGCTAAGAATGAGAGGTGTTAGGACAAGTAGCAATGGACACAAGTTGCAACAAAAGAAATCTAGTTAGTTTTTATGAAACAAATTTCTATAGATCAGTCATGATATTGACTTGGGGGGTTGGAGTAGGGGGTTGGACCACATGACCCTCAGAGGTAATTAATCTCTAAATAGTGGTTCTAAGGGGTCTTTGGTATGTTATGTCCTATGCTGATGACCTGTTGCACCTGATAAATCACGCTGGCTCCTTTTTGTTTGCTTTTGAGCCATAGTTCTTTTTAGTCTTTTACATATTCTGCTGACTTTGGTGATTCATATTTGTCTTAAAAAAAAAAAAAGGAAAAAAGGAAAAAAGAAAAAAAAAGAAGTAAAAAAAGAGAAAAGCTTGATTTAGCCTGCAGCACCAACCCTGTAACTATGTCTTCTCACACCATAAATTCATCATGATAATTAGTCACAGCTAAATTCTTCTCTACTGCAAGTCCACCAACTTCAATGTTACATAATATTGATTTGCAAGGATTATTAGATTGCACACATCCGGCTCACTGAGTTATGGCTGTTGATGGAGTTTGTCTGACAGATGTCCTGGCCACTATCCACATTCCTCCTGTTCTGAAAAACAGAGGACATGAGTCTGCAAGTCTGCCGAGCCAAGCCCTTTTGCAATATTTAGATTAATTTATTGTCATGTATTTATTTTGGAAATACATCAGTTTAATGAAGTTTGTGTTGTTGCTGACAGACTTATATATGCCAAAATTAGAATATAAATTATTAAATACTGCCCCCCCCTTTTTTTTATACTCACAGCCTGATTAATTATATAGTTGCAATATGGCTTAGTTCAAAAAATCATTTGGAAAAAATATGACTAAAGTTTTGGAGGAAATAAGTTAAATTGATTTTGAGAGCTCAAATGGGTAAATGACAATTCTCAATTCAAACCTGATAACTCAGCTGTTTTAAATCTTTGATTCAAATGTGATCTTAATTTAAAAAGGAAGAACAGAAAACATGGAAAGAGAAAAACAAATTTTTGGCAAGAACATGACTAAACGGTCACTGGGATAGAAAAAAAAAGAGAGTTCACAATCTCCAAAATATGGCATGATCTCACAAATATCTCTAATTTCTTCACTGTCGTTCTTTTAAAGACGACTGCACAGACGTTAGGAGTGCTGTGGAAGACTCCCCATAGACTAATGAATAAGCTATTTGCAGAAATAAGTGTGTGTGTGTTTTAGAGAAAGGCTAGAAAGGTCTTGTTCAAATCCATGTGTTTTTTGTGACAGTTGTTCTGTTGGGAGCCAGGTTCTGCCTTGGACCTGCACAGATGTTTTTCCTGCTACGCAGAGAGGAGAGAGGCATTGGATACCTCACAAACACTGCTTTTGCTGAACATGAGCGTTCTGTGCTGTCTGAGGGTGGAGGAAAGTCTTATGCTGCCTGGGATCAAGATCAATGCTGAAAACAGGGAGAAGGCCTTGTAAAATAAAATCTGCGGCACTGAATCAGGCCAGTGTTCAATCTCACTGGATTGATCCCTTTGATATTCAGTACCAGCTGCTTCAGACTAAGATGTGAAAACCATTATAATGCACCTTACATACCTGGTTTTTTCTAATTTTAGAAGTTGATAAGGTTTTTTTTGTTTGGGTTTGTTTTTTTTTCCCTAAATCATATCTCAGTAATTACTTTGTAAGTCTTTAATGCGTACTTTTAGTATTATTTTAGTGGCTCAAAATCATATTATCTGTTTGAAAAAAAAAGTGAAAAGGGAAAAAAATAAACCCTACAGATCCAGTATATGTCTTTGTTCTCTTGAAAAGGAAAATGGAAGCATACGTTGCTGGCTAGTAGCTGTTATAAAATCATAATTCTTATAATTTTTACCTTGCTGTTTCTACCAAAAGAAATATGCTTTGGGATACACCATAATATCCTAAAAATAAGTTAATACACATGTGAAAATGTGAAACTAGTGCTTAAAGATTCCCCTATGTTAGGTTAAGTATAGCTATGCTCTTTCCTAAACTCTGTAGGAATTTTTGGGTTTGTTTTTAAACTCTCCTTAGCAAAACATTTGCTATATAATTACAGTTATTTTTTCCTAATCTTTTCCTAACGCTTTCAGCAACTGTCATCTCTATTTTTTGAGAATCAGAATGAGGTCATCCAGTGGTCAGAATGAATATTTACAAGTCCTGATATAAAAACATTGACATGCTGACATGAAACAAGTTCATTCTTAAGGCTTCAACTGAGATCACCAAAACACAGGTTTAAAAGATGAGTATGACATATCCTTATGTTCTAGACCATTTCAAATACTGCTATCACCTACTAAGTCTTATTGTATGTTGTAATATTTCTGTACTGAACTCTACTTTCTTTTACTAAAATGTATTTCCTTATTCACTTTGCTGCTGCATATAGGGTAGACTTCATCACCGAGTCTTTGTGAGACCTGGATTTCTTTTACATACCAAAATTATCAGAAAAACTGTACAAATGAGATATAGCCATAACTGTCCCTTACAGTGTAGATCTCCTTATCTTGTGTGCCTTTATGTCCTTCATCTGAGCTTTCTATTTATATATTTTGCATTCTGATCTGAGAGGTACAGAAAATCTGCATCTTCCAGTAAGGTTTTACAACTACCTGTAGTCCTAATAGTTTTTCATGCTGGCACCCTTTTTAGGTTATACTAAAATTTTCCTGTAGACTAAAGGTTATTTCTCTTAATGATAAGGAAAGCCTGCCTATCTTTGCTCTTCATTTCCTGCCTCTTAGCCATCATCATGCTTACTTGAAGGCAGCTGCTATAAAAGGGTTAAGAGAAATTGAAAGGGCTTAAAAGTGTAAGAACAAAATAATTAAAGAATTGTTTTGTGATAGGAAAAAAAAAAAGAAGTAGTTTTTTATAACCACAGTTAGACAGCTCTGCCAGGGCATATGTCATTTTGAAATAGAGTTAAAGCTGAACCTGCTAAAGGCATAAGACAAACAAGGCATTTGGGATCTAACATTATTTCAGCCCAGCCTATGCTCTTTCACGTTTAATTGCTTAATTACAGTTTACTGTACATTTTAACAGCACAGACTCTGAATCACTCAAGCTAAAGCAATGTATGATGCTGTGGTGCTCACTGCATTTTTCCAGTCTAAGTGGAATTCATTAATGTGCCTAGTCAAGCAAGTGAAATGATCTTTTGTGCCATTTGCTCTTGTTCCTTCCTGGTTTCCTCAACTGACTAGCATTTGGTGGGGGGGAGGAGGTTAACAGCTTTGTAAGTAAAAAAAGGGAAGGAATAACAAGTGAGTAATGGACTATTTTTTTGTGCTATTGAAAATGGCAAAAATATTGGTTGACGATACTGATTCGTCCAGCACTTAGCAGAAAACAGCAGAAACAAATACAGATCCCTGATTTGTTGACTATTGATTTATCTTGGTCACTGAAGCATGCTATAGTCTTAACACGATATTGAACTTCCAGGTAGTCCTTCAGGGCAGTGTTAAAAGCTTGTTGATGTTCAACAAATCATTTGATCATTAATTAAACTGTAATTCAGTAATTCAGTTCCTAACACCTTTTCCTTTGTTTCCTTTTTTTCTCTTTTTTTTCTCTTTCCCTTCCTCTCATTCTTTTTCCCCTCTTTTTTCTCATGAAACAGAACACAAAAGCTACATATTTTGTCTTGAAATTTGCGTGCTTTAGTTTGCAGTGAATCCATGATTTCAATAGAGAGTATTTACTACTACAACCAAACAGCTACATGACTAGTGGGGAAGTACTTCTGTAGTATGTTAATAAACTCACCACGTTGTGCTATTACTTTGAGAAATCATGATGGCTGCATGACATGGTACAAATGAGAGTTAGAATTAAATTTCTTGTTTTCTGGGCTCTTGTGATTTTTTAAGTGCTTTGCTTGAGATCGTCATTGGTAGAGTTCAAATGAAAGCTTGGCTGTAGTCAGAGTGATAAATATTTGATAGATGTTCATTAAAAGTGTCACCAGCTGTTTTGGATGATACACTTCAGAGAGAAACATCACTCATTAGCTATGGAATGAGTAGCTGCTTCTTTCTTCCTCATTAGTCCATCAGGAGTGCCCTCATCAAGGGAGGAAGGGAGCATAAAGGACAACAACATCTTTGAAACCAGGCATGGAAGGTAAAGTGTTTCAAGCAAATCAATAGTAAAACTGTATTTGATGGGGGACCGGTGTGGAACCTGTAGCAAATGCCAATTTTTTTTAATTTTTTTTTTTTTGCAGAGGTGTTGGATGGTTTATTGTAATTGAGCTGGCTCCAGAGCAGCCCATGTTCCTGGCCGTTCACTGAGAACGGCCTAATGGTTGTACAGAGCATTAGACTGTGCTGTCTGCATTGGCTACTTATTCCTCAAAAAAAGTAGCCAGAGGACTGGGACTCTTCTCAAGTCCCAAGGAAAAGTAGAAGGTGGGACCCTGAAGAACAGAGCAGTAGGTGGGGCAGGGCTGGAGTGTGCCACTGTAGTACTCTAGATAATGGACGAGCAATAGAAAAATTCCTGTGTACATCAGGATTTGTACTTGGAGCACAGCTTTTCTGTACACTGTCATCTCTTACCCATTGCTATCCTGTCATATGAAATAGAATATGGTTTTGTATGTGTTCATCCCCTCATCTTCCTCCACAGGGAAAGCGCCCATGTGTCTACAGTGAACTACTGTTTTCATAAGGCTTTTTTGTCATGAAGATTTTGTTGTGATAGCATCTTGCATCTCTACACAGATTGTAGAGCCCTATGTGAAAAAGGACAAAGCCAAAGAAATGTGTCCTGTGCATGCAACAGGTAGAAATGAGGGTTCTGATGGTCATTCATGCTGCCTTGGACCAGGCTCTGAGAAGGTTTCTCCCCTACGGGCTGCATTCACCCTTACGGTAGAGATGCTTTATCTTTGCTGTGTCAGTGTCTGACCTGCAGACTTGTAATACTAAGCCTGGTGCTTGCATGTTTAGTTTAGGAGCAGGGCATGGGTTATTAAACGATACAGAAAATAGAGGTTAAGCTGGTGTCACAGGTGCAAATGACAATCTTTGTCTGTATTACCAAACTGAAATTGATGGTAGAAATGAGTTGGTGTTAGAAAGACCAATTTGTGAAAAGATATTTTCTGCCTTACCTAGGCATCTCTTTATTTTTGCAGCTTGATCACTGCAGGAATGATTTTTCAGTGTCGTCGTTATTTTTCTCCCGGGCCAAATTGTTGAGTGCCAAAATGAACAATTTTTTCACTTTGAAAAATACACAAACTTCTGAAACTGGAGAGTTAAATGGAAGTAAGAACAATACCACCTTGCAGGGATTACTCACTGATGGCAGTTTCAAAATGTAATCTATTTCATATAAAAAATACACCCTTCTCCTTTCCTAAAAGTGAAATTATGGTGGAAGCAGTGAAGAAAGGATAAGACAAAACTCAGCGAACTTCATTAAATGGCCTGTTCTCCTGAATGGAAGACCAAGCAGCAGCTGAGTGGTGTTTTGAGGATATTCTTCATTTGTAGCTATATGAAAAGACGTATTCTGCCCTTCCAATCCTGTGGGCCAGCACAATGCTGAAATACGCAGCAGTCCTGCCATACATACTGTTTTGGAAAATACAATTTTTGCACACCTCAGCATCATGTCTTTTAAGATACACCAGACAGATGGAACAGAAAAATATTTGATTGCGTACAAAAACATATGCACCACCCATCCAAATACCCTTAGGTTTCCCAGCGTATATAATCTTCTTCTAGCTACAGTAGTGTGAACTGTTGCCATAAAGCACCCTAAAGCAAAAAGTTAGTGAGTAGTTAGTTTTTTTCTCTTAGATCAGTTATTGTAGTGGTTTCACCTTGGCTAAATGCCAGGTGCCCACCAAGCCGCTCTATCACTCCCCTCCTCAGCAGGGCAGAGAGGGGAGAGGGAAAAAATGAAATGGAAAAGACAACTCCAAAATCGTGGGTTTAGATAAAGGCAGTTTTAATATAGCGAAAAGCAAGGCCGTGCGCGGAAGCAAGGCAGGGAAAGACAAAAGATTATTCTCTGCTTCCCATCAGCAGGCGATGTCCGGCCACCTCCTGGGAAGCAGGGCTTCAAAATGCATAGTGGTTGCCCCGGAAGACAAAACGTTGCAAAAAACCCGAATGCCTTCCGTTCCTCCCCCTCTCCCTCAGCTTCCCATTGCTGAGCAGACGTCATACGGTATGGAATATCCGTTTGGCCAGTCGGGTCAGCTGTCCTGGCTGTGTCCCCTCCCAGGATCTTGCCCACCCCCAGCCTACTGCTGAGGGGGTGGAAGAAGGGTTGGAGACACAGCCTTGGTGTGTGCCGGCACTGCTCAGCAGTAGCCAAAACCCTGGTGTGGTACCAACACCTTGCTGCTACCAATGCACAGCACTGTAAGGGCTGCTACGAGGGAATTAACTCCAGCTCAGCCAGACCCAGTACAGTTATATTCTGACGTATATTATATTCTGATGTAATTGCTAAGGCTCGATTCCACGAACACAAAGAGTAGTTTTTCTTACTGAGCCTTTTCTGATCAAGTGAAGCAGTTAAGTAACCAGATACGTTTGAGCTTTCTTATGCTATATGTCTACACGCACATTTTCACAAACACGCTACAAACTGTTTCTCAAATATAAATAAAAATACTGTGATTTCTGGCCTGTGGATGCCTCTGAAGGCTCTGTTAGCTCACGAACTTTGAAATGCACTTCTGAAGGGGAGCAGCAGGTGCTGCCTGTCTACATCCTGTACCCGCAGCAGAAAACACCCCATCAGAGAGCCTGATCCTGTCCCCCCTCGCTTCACCCATGATGCCTGCCTGCTGCCAGGGAAATGGGTGCTGCTGCTCCCTGCCACCACCTCGCATCATCGGTGTCACTGTCTGTGCCGGAGGCTCCTGCGTTCCCTTGTTCCTGATGTGTTCCCAGCTCTGGTCTAGAGGTGTGCCTGCGCACGCCTCTCCATTTTCTGCGAACAGAGATTCCTCTTATATAAAGTGATGTCAGGACTTGCCTTTTATATTTAAACTGTCAGGCACTCACATTAGGAAAAAGTGAAACAGGATAATCATTCTTAATTTCCATTTTTAGGTAGAGTGATCATGTACCTTGCAGCTCCGTGGAACGGAATAGGATTTCTGGCATACAGTACAAATCAAATTTAAAAGCATAACTCCCATTAGTGCAACCAGTGTGGCTGGTTTTCTCCGTGCTGAAAATACATCTATTGCATTCATCTCGGATCCACTTAATTGCTGCTTACCATTGAATTTTTCTCGTTGATCAAAGTTCAGTTCTGTCTACTGCAGTGTAAAGCTGGCTGTTACCAGACATAGCAAGAGCAGGATTTCTTTAAAATTAAGGTTCAGTTCCCGGAAAGCCAAGCCTGTGCTCAGTTGTATTGCGGCAATTTTATTGGCAGCTGTAAAATGCTGTGGCTTTAAATCCTGGCATTAAATTCTCTGCTGTTAAAATCATTCAATAAATGAATGTGTAGTCTCTTTATATGTTCTCTGTGTAGCTTTGAATTTACACATGCTCAGTTTTTGTCAATCTTGAAACACTTCTCTTAGCAGCTAAGAGGAACTAATGGTATTGCAAGTTTCTATTTCTTAATGCCAGTGTGGCCAAAGTGCCCCATGGCTTCCTCTGCGTCTCGTGAGTCAGGATTGTTCTGTGCAGAAGTTTTGAAGACCCCAGTCTGGTTTATCTTCTGTCCTAAGGGACTGGTCCTGACCTTCTTCACTATGAAAAGCAATAATCCTGACTTTTGGTGTTACTGACAAATGTTACCATATCCTACTAGTCACGCTTATATAGGCTTTTGGGGGGTTGGTAGAGAGGGTTGATTTAGCACAGTGTCCATGGAAGCTTTTTTTTGCAATGAGGATAGATTTTTGCAGGAGCCCAGGCGTTCGTGTCACTTAAAATTACAGATGGCTTCCTACTTGTCCTAATCCTTATACTGTTCTATGTACAGGAGGACTATGTGCTCTTTCAAGGGTGGGGACACACTAAAAGAAAGTACCTGGTGTTGCTTAGACCTACTGCAGCTAGTTTGTAAATGGAAATCAAAACAACCGTTGCGGCTCTGCTGCCAAAGCTTAGCTAACTGTTCAAGGCATTACGGTAGTGGTGAACTGGAACCGCTTTTTTAGGGAAAGGTTTTTTTGGCCAAAGAGAACCTATATGACAGCAAGTAATATCGCAGCCTGTGTGATTTGCTTCTCCTGTGTGACTTTGTTTTGCATTTCACTGTCTTTATTGACTTATTTGGATAGCAATTATACCATGTGCCAGAACGGTATTGTGGACATAGGAATCACTCTCAAATACGATTCAAAGGCCACAGACTTGTTCCAAAGATTTGAGCACATTACTGAACGCATTAACACAAATTGCAAAATGCATTAACAAATCTATAGCCTCTTTTAAATTTAAACCCTCTAGGACTGTGGAGATCTGTAACAGTGAAATCAGTTGTGACAGCATTACTGCCCATGTGTTAGCAAAGTCTCAGTAATAGCATAACCCAAAAGAAGCAGTGCTTACACTAATGTACCGCAACTATTAAAAAGAGAAAGGGAAAACTAAGAATAATTGAGAGGCCAGAGAGAGAGAATACATTAGCCAGAGCAGAATAAATGTTCAACTAATGTCAGTCTGCCAGGATGGGAAGAGCTCTAAACCTAAATCCACATAATTCTCTCAGATCTCTTCTCTACAAATTCACATTAGTCATGAATACCAAATACACTGATTAAAAAAGTACATCTGTAAGCTAAGTAGGCTAGAACAGAAAAAAATCACTGGTAAGTCCATCCACTGGTATTTGTGATGACATAGTTTCCAGACCAAGCAAACAAAACAAAACAGAAAAAAAAAAGAAAAAGTGAAGTCTGCAGAAATCGTGTCTTGCGCACAACCTCTTAATTGCTAGCAGGCAATGTTTTCCCGTGGTTCTTTAGAGAACAGATGGTGTCCCTGTTATTTGTAAATTGGTTGCAGTACTGCAGAAATGAATGTAATGCTGCAAGTTATTACATTTTAAGTCGTACTCTTCCATTGCACCAGGATTGTGCATTGTAACATCCACAGCCAGCCTTTTTCTGATTATTTTTAACATTTTCTTAATTTTTTTTTTCTGTCTGAAGTGGGAAATGCTTGTTCAAAGGATCAGTGCCCTGCCATGACTGCTGATGTATAATGAAAGTGAGCTTCAGCTTAACGTTCATTTTTCTGAAGTTTTTTACAGAGATAGTTAAGTCAGAAATTTGACATCATGTTTATGATGAAAACAAATGGAAATATTTGTAACATGTTAAAAAAAATTACATGGCCAAAGTGAAAGACTGCATTATATTATTTCAAAGGAGGGATAATGTTCGAATACATGCTGGTGCATATGGGCAAACTATAATGGTATTTCCTAGCAATTCAGAAAGGTATTTTTTCCCGTATTCAAATAGAGCTTTATTTCTTTTCTTTTTTTTTCCATACACAGACTTGTTTTTTTCCTCAGTATCCTCACCTTCAACACTGAATACACAGAAGAAAAAAACATGACATTATGATGGATTTCAGTCTGAAATATATACACTTTAAAAAAAAACACGAAAAACAACAGCACCCAATGCCACCAAAAACACGGTTACACAGAAGTAAGCTTTCTAGAAAATGAGGTGTTTTCAAAAGCAGTCTCTCTTGGTTGGTTGAAGAGCTTTGGTGGTGATGAGTGGACATGACTTCCAGTGTTGTGAGGGGACTTGGAGACCAAACACCATTTGCAGATGCATGTACCAGCCAAAAGGGACTAGAAATAATGTCCATCATTAAAGGCCACCACTTTGTCCCTTCAGAAATAATACTGATAAACTTGAAAAGATTGACTAAGGTGATGTTACTCCCAGTGAGAAGCTTGACCTCTTCAGCTTATCGACAAGAAAGCAAAAGGGTGACATTTCATGTTCCAGAGGAATCCTGGTGAAAGCATTTATTCCAGTAGAGAGCCACCTGATTTAGCAGAAAGGCATAAAGTATTCTAATGACTGAAGGCTTCAATCTAATATATTAAGACTTGAAATGAGACGTCATTTTAAAATGATTGGAATAATTAACCCCAAGAACAGCTTGCACAAGTATTTGGCAGAATCTCCTTCACACAAAATCTTTAAATAGAGTGGTTTGCATGTCTTTTTGAAAGCTGTGTTGTAGCTAACAGGAGGTTACAGACTTGATCCAGAGATAGAGATGTAGCTTGAAATCTTAGGGATAATTTAGGGTCATGAAAAATCAAGGCCTCCCAGATAAAGTTCTCTGACGCAAGGACAGGGTGATGACAGATTATGCTGAAACTCAGTGATGGACCCACTGAGAAGTGGTCTAGAGTAGTTTTTTAACTTGAGTGAGCACTTCTGGATCTATTTCAGTGTGAATCTGAGCGGGTTATGTTCAGCCAGCAAAAGTGGAGGGAGAGCACCTGCAATGGTGGGTGATACCTGAGAGGTGACTTAAGCAGACAGTGATTCTCACCTGTTGGTGGCAGCCTTCCAGAACAAGGAAACCTCAGGCCCAGCCTGCCCGTGGGGAGCACTCAGAGTACATTGGCTCCTTGTTAAAACCAGAGAGCACGATGCACAGTCCCGTTTCATGCAGTGCACCGCCAGGGCTGTGCAGTTGTATGTCCCAGGGCCGGACAGGAACTGCCATCGCAGGTGAACAGTGGCTGAGGCTGCCCTGCCATGCAGCTCTCATAACCTGAATGGGGCAGGAGACCCCTGGTCACACAACACCTGAGCAAGTATTCGCTTGTGCAAACCCCTCCTTTCCATTTTGTTCTTTTGCCAGTCCACATCACAGCTGTATCGTGCCCCGAGAAGATGATTTCTAGCACTTTTTATTCTCTTTGCTATCAGCAAATACTGTAAAGGATTATGTTATTAATTGTTAGAGTATCAGTGAATGAATGAATGAAGCACAGTGCTGTTTTCACTTTAATTGCATTCTGCTCAAGGCAGCATCTAATGCTGTTTTCATTCTTGTTCATTCGTAAAGGGTATTCTGCTGTTGTGCGTACATGGCACTCGATTGCAAGCATTGCTGTAGAAACCTGCATGAAGCGTGGAGAGAGGGCTGGCTGTGGAGGAGAGAAAGCTTCGAAATGTGTACACAAGGCTTGGGAGCACGCTGTGGGTGCAGCTCTTAGGGTGAATTGCTGCCTTAAATAAGGAGCTACCTTTTTTTCCCTGTGGTAGAGTGTTTCCTTGTACCTTTTTAGCATCTAGTGCAGGAAACATTCACCCTTCTGGAATGACCAGAAGCGATGTCAAAAATTACTCTGGTCTAAAACTTCTTGAAGTAACAGCAGGTTATTTTGAGTTGTATATTTTTTTCCTGTGGCACTGAAAGAAGTGGTGGGATAACTTCACCTAAGTATTACCAAACACTGAAAATACCAAGAAGTGCTGAAAATTAATGAAATGTAAAGTTATCCCGGTATAATTTCATCTTATGCTTCACCGAAGTTGGTAGCAACTGTGATGGTCCTGGATAGTTGTCGTTGTAAAAGAAAGTGCTATAAATTATATATATATATATATATATTATATATATTATTTAAATCACAACCAGCACACTCACTGGCTGTCACAGCAACATGCGTCCAAATTGCCGTTAAAATTATGTTCATACCTGGGCTGGGAGGACCTCTGCAAATTAGTTTTCTCCTGTCCATCTTCTCCCCACTCAATGAACTGGGAGTGAATGCCATTCTCTGCAGCTGCTAATTCCATACTAGCCATAACACAGAAATGTTTTTGGTTTAAAAGGTAGTGTCTAGGTCAAACTTTTAATTCCGGGGGCGGGGTAGAAATGGTGGGGGAGGAACGTCTCAAAGAATTCAGTAACTGAATTAATAAAAGTATAATAAGAGGAAAGTAGGCTGCATCTTGGTTCTGATTGACTTTCAACACGTCCCTTTCAGGCACAGAAAAATTTAACATTCAGCTGTGTTCTGCAAATATTTTCAAGATCATTATTTACCCCTTTTAACTTATTATAAGGCATTCATGCAATGGATTTTTAATTAAAAAATAAAGGCGAGGCTCAGCCTTTTTTATCTGGACCACTCAGTTTGCATTTCAATCATTTTTTTATGGATTCCTCATTGAGTCCTTAGTCGCTTGTCATTTACAGCCTCTGCATCTCTCCTTTGAGAGAGTGGAGCTGTGTCATTCAAATTCGACAGGCTTTTCCATCTCAAAGTTCCCACACACCTTTTTCGGCATCCAGTTATACAGGAGCAGAGAAATAGCGCTAGCAACAACAGAGGCAGCATTCGTGAAAAAAATGAAACTAGGTGCTGATTGCAGGAGGTGGAGCCCACAACAAGCCACTTCAAGTTATATGGTTCTCACTGATTTAATTCCTGAAGGAGGAAAGAACTCACAAGTGAACTGCATGGAAATTGGAGGATCTTCAAGACTCTCTATGTCGTATGTGGTCTCAGAGTTATGTAGCAACACTCACCTCCCTGCAGTTTAGCTGTATGTACATGGCTAGTTTGTTGCTTATTTTATTTTTCCTTACTTTTTTTTTTTTTTTTCCCTTTCCTTTCCTTTCCCCAACATGATTCCCCAGGATGTTATTTCTGGTAGCGGGATGCAGGGTTTGGATGAATGACTCCACAGGGGTTCTCCTGCTCAGTATTCTGCGGGGGTTCTCCTGAAAACCCTTTAAAGCCTGCTGGTGGCAAGCAGACACCGCTGACGTGTGACCCCGCGACAGCTTTCCTCTGGCGCTCCACAACACCCTCTGGAATATTGTTACTAATTCTATTTGTTGAACTCCGACGCTGTGGCAGACACATACCAAGCCCATTCTGGTTTGAGAGCCATAGTCCAGAGAGACGTAGAAGGATAAAATGTACGGGGAGACGCAAGAGGCAGAAGAAATTTATACGTAGGTGTGATGTGTATGTTTAATGCATAAGCATGCTGCCGGAGTCCCCTGACCACACAATCACCCTTCCAAACAGATTTATAGCAGGAGACTTGCAGCTGGTTTAGCAGCAGTGCGGCTGTACCTGAATAAAGATGTTAATAATCAAGAGGAAAGATGCTGGATTGGAAGGAGCTTAGCAGGAACAAGACTGCACTTTGATGAGCTGGCAAGTGCTCACTTAATAAGTCCAAATCAACTGACTACAACAGCGCAGTTTTCATCTTCTTTAAATGGAGGTGACCTTCCTGTGACTGCTGAGGCTACTTTCATTTACCTGACACCAAAAGCTGATGTCTTGGGTTTTTATAAATCTCTCATTCGAATTTTAATACCCTGCATTACCTTATCTCCTTTCAGAAATGACTATGAACTCTGTTTATCAGTTCTGTAAAATATATTTATCACTTTCTATACTAACTATTCTCAGGTACCTATTTAATGAGCACTATTAGTCCTTTATAAATATAGGAGTGTTTGCCACATTTCCTTTCAAATAATTTATCCTCTCCGTTTGTCTGTTTGCTCCACATCTGCTGTGTTTATATTCTTACTACTCCCTTTATCAGGGAGTTTCTCACTGCCTCACAGAAACATGCTAAGCAGCTTGACTAATGTTTGTCATATGTAGTGCATTCTTCTTCTCTTTTTCCAGGTGGGACGTTGTTTATACAACACTGCTTCACTTTTCAAGGGGGTTTTGAATTTATGTGTACACCATGTATTTTTGCTATAAAATACTGTGTTCTCAAAATCAAAGGAGTGCCTATTGCATTTGGGGAAAAAAACCCCAAAAACAACATGGTGAGGTTTTCAGCTCCCACGGAAACTTGTTCTGGTCTGAAAATAGTCTTCGGCACAGCTGAACTTTATTCCGTTGAGATAAACTCTTTTTCTGTCTGTAGTTATAGGAGTCTTGCTATAGAAGGAGATCATTAGATTTCTAGGCTGTAAGAAACAGCACGTGGAAGTTGAGATGACATTTTAAAGTTTCTCATTGTAGAAGCGAAGATCACCACCATGTTTGGCTGAGAGTTTCTTGCCAGTTGATTGCTCGGGTTGCTCTGTTTAGACCAGCTGGTAATAAACAAAGTTGGGTCATCTTTTGGGAAAAAAACAAAGCACAAATGTATGATTTTTTTAATTTATCCCAAATCATGGGATATGCCTAAACATGGTCCATTCCATTATCCATTGTTTTCAAAGTGTCATGTGCGTAGGGTATTATTTGCATGACTATCACTTCCATTTTCCTAAAACTAAGAATATTTGTTTCACATCTGTATGATTTGCACTTTTCTATTCATTCTTCATGGGACATAGGCAAAATCTTTAGCAAAGCTACAAAATTCCAATTCTATAGTATCAAAATTCCTGTAATCTTTTTCATTCTCCTGGTACGTTATAGTGAGATGGTTTTTTTTTCCTGCCATAGGAAGCATTGATTTTAACCATCAGTGAATCTTTTTTTCACAGAGGTACATCATGAAGACTTGGGGGAGGGGGGCAGGGGGTGGAGTGGAATTAAAAGAAAGAAGGCGGGAGGCGGGGGAGGACAAAAAAAAAAAGTCTAATACCATGAAAAAGTAAGTTTACATTTAGCAAGCAGAAGAGAATTTACATTAAGTCATTTCTACATTGGATTTTTTTCAGTAATTTTTACATTTGTTTGAGATTTTACCTTTTGATCTGTAGGGCAGGGACGACACTAAATCTGTTACGCCTGATGCCAGTAATTCATGCAGAATGAATGGACTGTGATGGATTGCTTTTGTTTCAACAATTGAAGTAAACAGATGAATTTTTTTACCTTGAGACTTAATAAGAGATGATGAATGAAAATGTCTGTAGAACAAGAAGTAAAGTGTACTTTCCTAGGTCATGCTATAATGCTGAACAATCTCTGGGGTTATGATGAAAAGCAGGCAAGCAGCTCCATGGAAATACAAACTTTTCCAAACAGAGAAAGTGAGGCACTCAATGGAGCAGGACTTTGTATGAATTGGCCTCCAAAATGACAATAGCTGGACTAAATGAAACCTCTTCTTCTGCCTTGTTCCCTTTTGCTCTATTTGTAAGACTGCAATAGAGCAGCTCTTCTAAATTTCATAGGTAATTTAGATGGAACCAAAAAGATGTTGGCATTGTTCTGTTACAGGCTTCCTCCCTTCTGTGAGGAAATTATTATCTAAAATGCAGTTTCAGACACTGAATTCCTGCTAGTTCCAAGCTGTGACACCATGACATTTTAATTTTAGGCTCTGGTAACCAATATCTTGCAGTTCTCAAGTCCATTGAATGTTTTGATAGATTCGGGGCCTGGCCTAGCTTCAAGAAATTGTTTCCAATTATACTCTCGCTACAGCAAAACACGAAGACCAGCATTGTCAGATTTGCTCCTTGCTAAAGGCATCTGACCATCTTTTTTGCTTATTAGAACTGAGTCCTGTATCCCTGAGCTGGAAGCCTATTGATAGAAGTTACAAGAATTTGCACATGTTCAGTACTCCCCCTACAAGTGCTATTAAATTAAACAAACACTTGTTAATGAGAGCTAAATGTACAACACGCAGAAGTATACCAAATTGCTTGGAGTGATATAAAAAGATTAGTGCATCCCTAAAATATTCCAGTATAGATGGAATTTACTCAGTTAAATCAATAGCCTGCAGCCTATGTTTACAAACTGGCAATCTCCATTTAATGAATCAAATTGTCTTTGTTTTATTCATCAACAGTCAGACACGCTGTGCACAATGAAATTACTTCTTCAGAGGCATCTCTGTCTTTTTTCCTTCCGTCTACCCCCACCACCTCTACGTTCTTTCCCTGTACATTTGGGGAAAGGAATTTGCCTCCTCCTTGCAGCATGTGCTCAGTAGGAACGATGAGGCGCTCAGTCCCCCTTGGAAAAGCAGGCTGCAGACTGGAAACCAGAACTTGCACGTCTCCCCTTGGTAGTGTTTGATTGCCAGTGCTTTGCCCTGAAACAGTAAAACCCCACTGCTGACAGGTAGACTGCATTCATTTGCACATATGACATTTATAACAGCATTTTCAGTAGAAGATGTATTCAGCATGATGCTCCCTTAATTAATGTATCTGAAATGGCCAGCTTTACTGCAGCATTCAGAAACGTGTATTCATTAAAAAATTTAACAACTTGATGATACAGCTTTAACTTCATGAGTGGTTTGAACACGCAGACACGTCTGCGGCCTGAAAGTGAAACCTGGGACACTTCCCGGTGTTCATAGTCATCTCTCCTGCTCCTTTTTGCTGTATTGTTAAATGCAAGGCTGCTCTATTTTTCTAAGTCAGCACAGTAGTATGTTAGTGATTTTAAAACCAAGCTTAAGCCTGTGGAGTTCATGAAAATGAGCTGTCTCTGAAGTACTTTGGCGAATAAGAAGAGCTGGAAGGGAGCGGTGGGCAGGAGGAAGAAAAAGGGGTGCCATTTAGTGCCGTCCGTACTGCGTACCAGGGTGCGCACCTGGCTGTCCCAGTCCTGTGCTGCATCCCTAGCAAGACAGCTTTTTGTGTAACTTCAACAAAAGTAGCGCTGGATCTTGTGCTAAGTGAGTTGACAGAAACTTAATTTATGTGACGTGCAGGTTAAGAGGGTAGGTAATAACAAATAAACTCTCTTTCTGAATGTCTCTACATACCTCCGAAGTATGTTCCAATCCTGCATTTACTTGTATGCTGGCTATAGATGTATGTCCCATTTTTACTACATGAACAAAACCTGATATCAGGTTTTAAAAGCGGTTTTAATAATACTAAGAAAAAAAAAAAACAAACCCAAAAACTGAGGTTAATCTTCCTGAGCAGAGCCAATTTGTTATCTCACTATTGTGAAACTCAACAGTTCCACTTTGATAGTCACGTAAGCCCCACTCATACTGAGTAAATGCCTTGTAGTCCTGTGGAAATAAGAAGGCGTCCTCATACGCCTGATTTAAAAATGTGTGCAACTCCAAGAGGCACGATGAATGACTGAGTAAAATATTAAACAAGGCCTTGGCATAACTGTGAGATTTGCTGTGTTGCTTTTTCCCTGTATGATGTGTACCAGATTACTTTGGTAGAGACCAGCAAGTCCATACGACCTGGGTGCATAAATTTATGGCTTTGGTCTTGGAAATTGTGTCACGTGACTGTAGCTGCCTACGGAGCTGGGTTAGCTTGAGTCTAATCAATTAATTATCTAGGATCCCCTTGTAACCAGTGGGGAGAGGTAGGTACCACCAGGTTTGATTCAGCCTAGCCTAAGGTTGGTGTAGGAAATGCTGGGACAAGTGAAGCTCTGGATGTGCTGGTGTGTTGTCTTTCAATGTTGTAGGAGCTGAAGCATCTAATTCACACTAAATACAACTAGTAACTTTTAGTTGCTGTAATTAAGTGAAATTAATCTCCAGGTCTATTTGCTCACCTCTACGGTCAAGAAACTAGGTAGATACTGTGAAGATAAAAACACTAGAAGCTGTGAAGGGCTTATATCAGTGACTGAGATTTGCTACTGTTTTCTGCTGTCCCACTACTGTAAAGCCTGAGCACCTATATGTCTAAGCTTTAGACATGCACAAATAGTCACAGAGAGTTAAGACGGTGGAGAAAATAGGATTTCTTGGGGGATGGTT
Organism: Psophia crepitans; assembly: GCA_013399095.1. Lineage (NCBI taxonomy): Eukaryota > Metazoa > Chordata > Aves > Gruiformes > Psophiidae > Psophia > Psophia crepitans. The sequence goes on along the minus strand of VWZZ01001625.1, from coordinate 68,848 downwards.
CAGCTTTACAATGCATGTAATTCCATATGACTGATTTTTCCAAACCTTGATGCAGTTATAAAAACGATTCTCGTTACGAATTCTTGTCTTAGGTAATTCTAAGTAGAATATCCCATAGGGAAATGCTGGATTAGTGCCTCAGGCTGTATGTCATTCTCGGAGACCAGAGAATATTTTGGGAGGCCAAATAACAAAAAATCCAGTACATTTAAGAAAAATTTTTCAAAATTTCAGTGTTGTTTTTTTTTTTAAACATACTCGGTGATTTATCTCTTTGGCTTTGAGAAGAGTATTACAGCATACAAAAAAATTTCATTAATGATTGCCTGCCACTCTGTTATGACATGTATTTTTCTTAAATTTGAGGAACTCTTTTAAGCTGTCTTCAGATTTTTGTGCTGTTCTAGAGGCTGGCAGAATAGGTCAGCTGTACAAGAGTGATGTTTTCAATACATATAGTATTTACTGTCTGATACATGATTTAAAAGAATGTTGGCAATTCTGGTTTTAGGATGTAGAAAATATTCCTGACACAATTACATTACATTACGCCTAGATTGTAACATTTTCCTTCACTCATGTTTAAACTGTGGCTTTATTTTCTTTTTGCTTCTATTTATCTCTTGAGATAGTTGAATCCAGTAAAATGTTGCCTCTCTTAAGCCAACTGAAGCTAGCTGTGATTGTTGATGCTCCGAGTGTGACTGATGATACTTAGACCGAGCAGAATCGGCTCCCCCACGTGTGCTGAATCTCCTCATGGGCTGTTTAATCTGCAAACAGAGCTGTTATCTTTCAGCAGGAGTGTTCTCTAGGTTCCATTTCTAAAAGCAACTGTGAAAACAGATAAGGAATGGTATCAGAGACAAATAAGAAATGGAAAAAGAAAGAAATGAGAACAAAAAAATGGGATATGTTATAGAAGATCAGATAAATATTTGAAAGACAACAATTACAAAACATTAAAATTTACATTCTCCTAAATCTTACAATCACAGGAGATTTTATGTATTTCTGTTAATTTAATATATAAATTAATACATACAGGGACTTCAAATGAGCTGAAGATCTTGCTACTTCAGCCAATGTGCAAACATGTGAGATGTAATATTTACCCTGAAGAGCTTGCAAGTTAGACAATGAATCCATCAGAGAAGCTGGCTATTTCAAAAACTGATTTGTTTTGTTTTATTTTAAAGTGGAATGACAACGGACGCTTCTGAGTGTTTGTTTTGGGGTTGGTTTTGTGGGGTTTTTTTAATTGTCAGGCGGTTTGGGGTTTGTTTTTTTTTTCAAGTTGGAGAGATTAGAAACAAGAGGTTTAATACCAGATAACCTGCTATGGGAAGATCAGCACAGGTCTTTCACATCCTCGGCTGGTGCTTTCATGTTCATCTCTTTCCTGCTCAGCCCAGATCAAAAATAAACTTTTGCAAAGTTCCAAAATTTCTGAATCAGGGAATTAAAATACTGGCATATTTGTATGGTTTATGGAGGAGATTTTTAGGTCAGCTTGGCACTCCTGAATTACCCAAGAGTTTTGTTGTTAATTCCCGTGGAATGAGATTGAAGAGTTAAAGAGCAGATATTCCTCCCAAGAAATTGCTATCTAGAAAAGCATTTTTGGACACTGAAATTACACTATATTGATTTACTGATTTATAGATTTACATTTCTTTAGCTCTGGACACTCTTTACTTCCAAAGCAAGATACATGATTTAGAAAGTACTCTACTATACTTAATCCTGTGTAGGAAAGAATAATGCATGCCGCTACAAATAAATTAATAAGGTATAGTCCTTCTTCAGCATCAGATCTGCTCTGTATCATAACAGGTGTATAATGGGGAGGATCAAGGCAGCATCTAAGATTTTTGTTAAGACTTGGGAAATTAATCTAGGGAAGAACAGCAAAGTACAGAAGAAGGGTTTGGAAAAGGAAATTAGTGAAAGTACAAAGGTATTTTTCTGCACTTTTTAAAGACTGCTAAAATGTTTCTAGGATTTGTTGTATGTGAATTTTAGGTTTATAGAGAAGCCTCTCTGTGTTTCCTTCACAACACAGAATAAAATATAAAATTTCACCTGATTTAAAGCATCTTTACTCAGGTAGAGCTCTTATGCTTTGGCGTTTATGAAGCCAAATCTGTTACTTTCCTTTTCCCCAAGTTCAGTGCTGGAGGTGAAGGGATATCTGGTGATGGACACTGTTTTCTGAATGCTAGTCACCCCCAGGTCAATTCTGTTTGCTAGCGTAAGATGATTAAAACCACATTATCTTGCGTGTAGATGCTAGTTAAAGGAAATGTGAACTCCTGATTCAAGCTGTCTTATTTGCTCAGTCTAATGAGGAGCCTGCTGCAAAAGGGGCAACGCCAGAGCTACAGAATTGAACGGTCTGCTCAGAACAACTTTCCTGGCGCTTTCCAGTCTTAGAGAAAAAAATAATTTCTTGTCTCATTGCCACCCTCAGATGTCTGCCATCTCATCCTGAGGTGGAAATGTCACGTGAACATTGTTTACTTCCCTGATGAAAGCTTAATGCTTCATATGATGCAGTCTGAATGCGAGCTTTGTATTCTGTTATCAGAAAAATAATTTGTTGATTGGTTCTCTTTATTCCTTTATTTTTAAAATAAATGGGTTTTTTATATAATTTGTGGTTTTCTGTGCAGTATCAGAGAACATAAGGTGGCTGTAATTTAAGTCTTTTACCTGGCGTGTTTGCTGTTTGCAATATGCTGTAGTTTTAGCTACCAGTTTGCATCGTAAGCAAGAATGTATTCTTCATAAAACAGCAACCTTGTTATTTTGATAGATGATGCGTGGCAGGAGAAGAGGCTAAGCACCTGACCTGCTGGCCATTGCTCCTAGCACATTGTCAACATAGAGTCCCTCATGATGTGCACGTTCTGTTCAAAATCTGTCTTCTGATTTAATAATAAAAGAATTTTGTTAATATGTACTCTGTTCCCTGAGGAAGCGAAGTATGCAATGATTAATAACCTCAAACATCTATAAATATTTCCTCTAAGTATTTTGCACTGTTTTGCAAATAGTAAGTTCCACAACATTTTTCTAGTATACTTTGTGTTAAGGATCTTCTATTTATCTTTTGTATTTGATTCCTTTCTTCTATGTGGCTCACATGGGGCTAAAATGAATTGCCTAACATTGCACATCACCTGAACTCCCTGCCTTAGGCTTTGGACATGTCCACCCAGGTCAGCTCACACGCACCGTTAACCCATACATAGGGTTAAACATTCAGATGCTGATGGTTTTGTATTGTTAATAATTATTATTATATAATATTTTTACAAAACAAAATATTTTCATCCTTAATACAATTTATATAGTAGTTTGAAAGTTTCTAGCCTTTGTGAGGATAGGCCTAGAAATGAAGAAGACGGCATAGAATCTTGAACGAAATATTTTTGAACAACTGTCCAAGTGGAATCAGAGCTTACCCACCAACGTCAAAATTGTGATTCTAGATTTTAAAGTCAAGTTTAATAAAATTTGGACCTTAAAACTGTGGCTCATTTTAGAACCATCTTAATAAAGGCAATTATATTTTTCACATCTTTAAAAATACCCTGGGTCATGCTATTACTTGATAAATCTCAAAGTAATATTCCTGAAAATAGATAAATTTTTTTTATTATTTGTATAGTTTGGATTGCAGTACCCAAATGGAAAAAAGCAGAGCCTGGAAGAAAATAATTGAGAGTGGCACATTTGTGTAAACATTACCTTTGTGTTCTAAAAATGCTGTTTCCATGCTGAGATGTATGCGGCAGACAATCCATTGAGATGTTAACCTTGGCAGCATGTGGGAGTGCTTAAATGGTCTAGATGAATACCTCGGAAACCTTCTCTTGCATTACACTATTTATTTATTTATTTATTAGTATCAAGCACAGAGGATTTATTGTTGCATTTGTGGTTCAAACTGAAGAGTAGAGTGTGTGGCTCCAAGACAGGGAAATGGATATCCTAGCTTTTGATGCTTGGGTCCTGCATATGCCATGAAGATCAGACCTTTAGATGTCCATAGCGCTAGGTCAGGTTGACTGCAAATAGTAAGGTAGGAAGAGGCCTGGCAATGTTCATCATCTTAAGTAATCTTAGAATCATAGAATCGTGTTTGTTTCACTTTGATGCCCAAAAATCTGCAATATTAATGGCTTAAAAACTATTTCCCTTTTATTTTTAAAAATCTGAGCATTTTAATAAAATGTTTATTTGTATTTAGTTCTCTTACTGTCAGTGGAAAATATAATTTCACTGTAGAGAAAATAGGCAAAATACAAAGAGGTGACTTACCAGCCTTGCTGTTGCTAAAAGCAGTGTGCAGTGGATAGGTGCCAGGGAACGTTGGGAAGGTCTCAGAGCTGTTGCCAAGGGAACTTCAAGTTTCACATTGTAAACGTTGGGTTTTTTACTGAAAAGAGAACAAGTGTCTCATGGGCACTTTGGCTGGATCCTTTGGTCGAAGTTGTGGTGAAGTCTTAAGCTGGAGAACTCAAGACCAAGCAGGCTCTCGTGTTGGCCCTGGAGTGAGTGATTCAGCATTTCAGAACTGGGTTTATTTAGATGTCAGGTATTAGCATTTCCAGTTCCCACCACCAAGGGCAGTCTTAGTTTTCTGCCTCTGAATAGAGAGTAGTTATTGTTGATAATTAGAGCTGATTAGAAAACCTGAAAGATGTACTGTTTCCCTCCATGTAGTTTGGGTTTGTTTTGTTCTTTCTGTGCCCAAGTATTATTCATGTTTATAATTCTTATGTAGATCTATTTTTCCTTCTGCTATTTTTTTTAAGTTGCATTTAGGATGTTCCTATTAACTTTCAACAACACAAACATTAATTCATCTTTTGGATTTTTTTTTTTTAAAAAAAATCTGTGTTTCTTCTGTTGGTGGAGACTATTTCTTGAACTACTCTCAGTAAAATGCAAGGTGGTTACTGTGTTTATCTGACCACAGCTTAAGTTTATACTAATGAGGGAGGCTCTGTCTTAAGCTAGTGGGGAGAAAGCAAGGTGTCCCGTACTTCAGATACTTGCATTAGGATGGGGTGAGTCACCAGCGAGTGACAGACAGGCATACCTGGTACTTGGTGAGCTTTCCTGATGGCAGTGTCGCCTTTAGTGTCACCTGAAACCACATCCAAATCTTTGGAAGTACCTGGCGCTAATTGTTCATATACTCTAATTTGGCTGAATTGTCAAAGGTGGCAGTCACTGAGGAGGGAAAACAGTTTGCTGTTTACTCTCTCTAAAAAATAAATTATTTAGGTGAAAAAAAAAAAGGAAGGGAATAGGCATGGGTCTAACAGCAGCAGAGAGGACTTTAGATTTGCATAGGAAAGAAGAAATCTTAGGGAGCCTTGAGTCACTTGTTTGCTAGGGAAAATGACTCCAGTCTGCTGCAGCAATTCCTGCCTGGAAGTGAAAGGGGAAACATTATTTTTAAGAGGCATCTATGCTCTTGATAAGTCAGGGACAGTAGGAATCTAGGTAAGAGACTCTAGCCATGGAGCTGCGCCTCTTTTGCTGTAGCATCGCCCCACAACTTCTCTTCACTGATTTACAGAGGGAGAACTGTGTTTTCTCAGAGCAGTCTGCAGCATGCAGAAAGGCAGTTAGAGCTTACAGGGGTTGCCTATAGGAGATTAGGGAGCAAAGTTGTTCCTCCTCATCTAGTGATTTTCTAGGAACTGCTGTGTCAGTACTGCCTCCTACATGAGGTGTTCTGCAAGTGACATCATCCAGTTTCCATTCTACACAAAGGGTTTTATTTTATTTTCCTGTGGAATGTTTCCTTTAATTGTCATGTGCAGATGCTTAGAAGAGACACGTGGCCATAACATCCATGTCTACCGATTTCCATTTATGAAGTTACTTATTGACTGTTCAGCTCTTATGCATAAACAGGCTTATAGTTGAAACCACTATGAGTACAATGAGTTTAATGGTGTTCTGTTAATTCAAGCGTTTTTTGGACACTGCTGCATGAGCATTAGATGGAGAAACCTCCTTGAAATTAAATAATGTACTTAAAACCCCCTTAGTAACTGCAGTAACTACTCTCAAGTGCAGTTGTACAGCACATATAGTGATATGTCTTTTTGTTACCTTACTGTTAAAAAGATTATGGTATTTGAAAAGGTAAGGAAGATCTTCCACGGCTGGATTTCAGTATTCACATATGTACATAAACCTGACAGTACTGCTAGGGTAAAACTTGAGGTTCATAAGCATTTGAGCATCCCTTCGGAAACCAGGTTTCCTGTAATCTACGAATAGCGGGCCAAGGTTTCTCCCATGGCAAATACAGGTAGTAAACATGAGGCTTTCGTGAATCTGAGCTTGCTTTTTGCTCAAACATTCTGCTCTAAAATTTTAATTTACTGACCATCCCTCCAACAGTAACCTTCAACTAATTAGTGAATTCATGTTGTCTTGGAGCAATTAAACGTTCCTTTGGCTTATTAGTAGTTCTCATATTCTAGATGTGAGACTATATATGTAGGTCATTTTACACAGCTTTGTGTATAAAATATGGTTTCCATGTATAATGAATAGAGGGACTGAGGTACCTCCAGAAGCAATGTACCCCATTCTAAAACAGCTGGGATAAATTTTGTGGAGAGTGTCCCCTGCTACACACATAGTGATTTCAGCAGAAGTATGGATGACTAACTTATGCCTAGAATTTTAACTCTGACATGTTTATGGTCAGGTCAAATGATGCCTATCCATGCTATAGTGATTAATTCACAAGCATTTCCCATTGGACTTCTTTAAAAGATCGGTGCATTAGTTTCTGGTAGACACTGTTTTGCTTCAGTTAATTTTCGAAAGCAATTAGTAAATCAAATCTAAATTATAACTTTCCTCATGCACACCAAGAGCAACAGGTGCACAAGAGTGCCTGCAGAGCCAGTGGAGTTGGAATAGAGGAAGAGATATAGAGAAGACAGTAACAGAAAAGCTGATTGAAGCCTTTGTGTTGATGTTCACAGTAAAAAAAGAAGCTGTAGAGATTTTCATCTTGTGACTGAAGAAGAATTAAATCTTTGGGTTTCTTTGTGGAGGATGTGATGGAGGATCTGTTGAAAGAAGAATCTGTAGAAGATTATGGAACAAATTGACGAAAAGTAGCAAGTCTCAAGGATGAGAGGGTGTTCAGCAAAGAGTTCTCAGAGCTTATGGATGGATACCTAACCACTTGCTTAAAACTGTCTTGGACTCTGAGAACTGGAGGGAAGCAACTGTGGTGTTTTTTCTGACAGGCTCTTGGGTTCATGTAGGGAACTACAAGCTTGATATTTCTGATTGTGCAGAGACAAGATGTAGATGAAATTCAGTACAAAAAAATGTAAGTGATGCTTATGTGGGAAAAAAACCCCAATGCTAATCACAAATAGAATGATGGACTTTGAGCTGCTGACCATTACTGCTGGAGAGCAAGATCTAAGGATTATGGTGAATAGTTCTATGAAAGCTTCAGATAAATGTACAGGAGTGGTTCAAAACCAAATAGAAGTGTAGGGCTTATTGGGAAGTTAATAGAAAACATGTAAACATGACAGCATCACTATGCAGTTGTATCATTACACAGGGCACTTGTACCTCGAATACTGTGTGCTGTCCCCGTCTCCCTGTCCCAAAAAGGAAAAAGTTCAGAAAAAGGCACCAAGGATAATCCAAGGTTGTTATGTTTGTTATTATATTTTCATTTTCTGGTGTTATCACAGTGTCTACAACAAAATAATAGATCAAAATGGACTATCTCGAAGGTAAGACAGAGGATATTTTCTAACTGGTGGTGTGATTAATTTTATGACAGGAATCCTTCTTCATCTGTTGTCTAGATAGAGCTGACAATAAATAACTTCTGCAGTAGCTTTTCAACTGAAGTATTTGCAATTTCAGGTACAGTGCATCAATTTTGCTTTATCCTAAACATGTTATCACAGCCCTCTCCTGCTCAAGTAGGATGCTTCTTTTCATCTTTTTCATGAAGAAAGATCCATTCCTCTTTTATTTTTTATCTATAAGAGGGTCTCTAAGGACCTTGCATATTTCAAGCATAAAGCTTCATTTTATTAATTTTGCTTACAAGAAGAGTTTCCTCTGAGACTGTGAGCTTTTAAATATCTGTGTTTGCACAACTCATTTATAGCAAGAGAGGTCTTGGGCAGGTAGTGGTGGTGGCGGCGTGTGCTTTTAATGAGTCTGGTTTTCCTTTTAGGTGTAAATTTGCTGTGAAAAGAACAAGGATCCAAACAGCACTTTATTGTCTATAGCAGCACATTGTTAGCAGAACACCTCAGGGCAGGGGAGATGTGATTTTCTACTTAATAGAAGCACCAGCAGGCAGAATTCTCAATCTGGTTTTGGTTTGTTTGTTTTGTTGTGTTTTTTTTCTCCTATAGTGTTTTCATCAGGCATAGAAAATGTAATAAGCAATTACTAACAAACACTGCTTTAATTGTTCGTTTTAAAGTTCTGAGATAGGTGAAAAACATGCTTTAGTTTTTTTCTTTCTTTGGATAGTCTACAAGAAATCTACTAATTTTTTGTTGTTGTTTTCATTTGTCTCTAATTCCTTTGTCCCTGAGAAACATGTAAAACGTGAAAAATATGTGTTCTCTAGATGAAACATTATATAGTGAAGGCTGCAAAATGTTTATTTTAACTCTGGCTTACATTCTTATAATGACAAACCATAAAATTATAATGAGCTGATATGCTCCTATGCATGAGTACTTTCTGAACATTTGTTTTGCCTAGAGCCAATTCCCAGCACAAGAAAAAAAAAGAAATAAGAAAAAACAACAAAAACATATTTAAGCATACTGTGTTTGAGGTAGATGTGTTTTAGAAAGGCATCTGAGTGAACCACCGGCAATCATTGGCCAATCACCTGAAACAGAAGTTTGCTGAAGTGCAAAATCAGCTTCTGACAGAAATGTCCTAATGTTCATGGGAAGTGTTTTATTTCAGTTTAATCAGTGAGTTCAATTCAGTGATTTGTTCCCTAAAAGTTAAGAAACAATTTGAAATTAGAAAAGCCTGAAAGTTGGCCTTATTTTTAATTTTCAGTCTATGGTTAAAATACAGTATGAGTGAGGGTCCTGCTTACTACTTCTAAAATTTTGAAGACTGAGCTAACCAAAATCAATATATTTAAATTGGAAAATATATATAGTACATTCTTTGCATTTGAGGTTATTGTATTTAATAGCATAAGTCTTGTTATGCTTTTTTTGACATCTCTAGTACACTTACCTGTTTAGATTAAATAACATGAGTGAGAACCATTCCACCTAGTATTAGCTGTTCAATTACAAGCAAAACATTTAACTTCTCTTTTTAGTCAGTGGGAGAAGATAACCATTCCAGATGGTAAATCATTTCATCATTAGAAAGAGGAATCACTCAACAAAGTTGCCTCTTATCTCCACTGACTGCAAACAGCCTCAGTTACTGGCTGAGACTAGGTGCTTAACTTTTAGATGAATGAGGTTAAGGGAGATTACTACCTGACTAATTTTTTTTCTTTTCTGTTTAGCTTAAAGTGAGATACAATTTTCCATCCATATACATAGACCCAAATAAAGAATAAAATTTAAACATTCACTAGTTAGTAAGAAATACTCCACTCTTTTCATACTTCATAAAAGTAAAGAACTTGAATAAATTTGTACTAAATGACACAGTTATATTGGTCACTGTTTATTGATATACTGTGTCTAATGCTCTTTGCCTGCAAGAAGGGTTGAAAAACTATATCACCCAAAAAGACTCAATTTTTCTTTAAAGAAAAAAAAGCCTTACAAATGAAAAACAAGATTAAACTTAAAGATTTAAGTCAAGCTCTTCTGCTTACTGATTTAACTCCTGATTAAATTTGGTGATTCCAATCATTTTGATTTAGATCTTTACACTCTGACATACAGTGAATTGTCCCATTAATTTTAATGAGTCTATTTTATGTGCAAAGCAAAGCACCTGGGCAAATCTTGGCAGGGAGTAGTCCTTGGAGCATAAGGTTTCTGTTTCAATTATTAGCTACTCTTGGTTTTAGTGTTAGTTCATAGTTTCATATTTTCTTTAAAGAGATAATACATATGTTAACTACTTCATCTACAAGTTATACCTCAAAAGTAGGATTGTTGGAGACTTTTCTAAGTGACTGAAGTGAGTCACAAGAAGATTTTGCTCAGTTCCTTCAACTGTCTGTGAACTAGACAGAATTTGAGGAAAGATGAGAATAAAGAAGTAAACTATTTGTGCTTTTATAAACCTGCTGCTTCTACTTCTAAGCCTGTTAAAAGGGAGCATTTTGTTGTTTGGTGGTGGGGTTTGTGGTTTTTTTTGACATCTGGAATTTTGGTACCCCAAGTGCCAGTACTAATGGCTGTGGAAATTCAAGTTCATGCTAGGTCTGAAAGCCAAATTAATTGACAGGTTATTTGTATTGTGTATCTGATCCAAATAAATTCGGTAATGTAGTGCATTTTGACATATTTTTCCTACTGGATTTCAAAGGTCAAAGGACTAAATTGATGACAGCTGACAGAATTGTGTTTTATCAATATGTTTGCTAGTACTCCTAGCGAACCTGTTCAACTCCTAAGTTGAAATTCGTCTTCTGAAAATGTCAGCTCTTTTAAGAAATCTTCAACAAATGCAGTCACTTGTAGCATTGTCCTGAAATATTTAAGGTTAGCCTTTTACGCTGGCAGTGAGTAATCTAACATGCTAGTTTATTATTCCTCTGAAAACAGGCACATATGCAAGAGCAGGAATGAACAGATCACTTTAGCAGAAGTCCAGACATCCGGTAGGCAAATGTGTAACAGTATTCCCAAAACCTAATGTTTAAAAAGTAGGTCAGGAAAGGAGAAGTAAGAATAGAGAAGAAAAGACATCAGTGTTTTAGTATACATGTAAAAAGTAAATGAAAAGCATCAGGTAAGATTCAGCTAGACAGGCTTCCATTACTGGGCTGGGAAAGGCTGCAGGATGTGTCTATTCAGTATGTCAGCATGACTTTATCAGGAAAAAGAAAAGTGCCTCTAGCACTTAAACTGATACAGACAGGATGGTTTCATTATAGACAAACAGGGTTTTATAAACTTACTGATATCTTGGTGGGGCACCTGGTGTTCTAAATGTTAGGAACAGTAGCTTGAACTGTCAGGACTTAAAAGTAGAATATTTTTTTAAAATGCAAGAAAGGTAATGGAGACATTTTATTTTATTTATTTTATTTTATTTTATTTTTGAAACTGTCATTTTTTATGACACACCATGAGCAACCATTCTGAAAACAGCTCCAGCAGAAGCTGGTAATGTTTCATTCTCAGACCACCCATGTGAATGAATGGGACTTTCTCAGCTCTTGGTTCAAAAGCCAGCAGCAGCTGATGTGAGGAGCTATATTTTTGGCACCCAACTCTGCTTTTTGTGTGCTGCAGGAAGCAGTTATTCCCCTGCCTCACCATCCCTCAGCAAGTTCAGGCCATGCAGCAGTGCTCTGCCCTGCTTATTTTCACCTACTGACAGCACTTCAAGTGATGGAAAGAGGGGAGGGAAATGGTCCTCTTATATATTTTCTTATAAATCCCCCAAACATTCAATAAAGATAGTGTGATATTTAGCGACCATGTGCTGTTGAAGTGTGGGAATATCTTTAATCACCAGCGCTGTGGGATGAACTACAGTTTCCTCCTGCAGCACTCCCGCACGTGAGGAGCAACGTCACTGCTCTCACGCGTCAGTAAAGGTCCCGATTTCCTGAGACAGCTCTGCTCGCATTTATGCCTGCTTCCAACCTTTTAAACCTTGCTAAAGAACGTAAGAATTTCCTGCTAGTTAATCTCCAGCAGTTGTAATCTGAATATGTGTATTTGTGTGCAATGCACTTGAAATGCAAATCTATTCTGTGGTTTTCAGAATCCAGAGGTTATTTTATGTGACCAGCATTTAAACACTGTTATGCTTGAGCCTCACTGGAGTTGGCAGCATTACAGGTGTTATTTTATGTGACCTGCATTTAATCACAGATGATCCGTGAGCCTGTTAAACATGGTAGCATTACAGAAATCTTATTTTCACATTCTCTAATGTAGTAAAAAGAAACCTTTGTGCCAGTGGGACGTATACTTATGTTTCCTGATTTCCTGCATCTAGCTAATTAGTTTATCCTGGAAATTTCAAGGAGAGGGTGCTTCCATTCCCTGTCAAACTCCTCCTGTTTGAAAAATCAGAATGAAAACGTTTTACTTTCGGAGCTGATCTAGATGCAAAGAATCTCTCTCCTTGTCTCTCTCCCCTCCTCCTTTTCTCTCCCTCTCCCCTTATACATGGCTGAAATCTGAAAAATTCTGTTATATAAAATATTTTTTACATCTGACATGTCTAAAAAGAAGCACACATTTCTCTGAACACTTCAGAAAATACAGAAGTATTTTCAACTGTTTACTTTTCGTGTTATATTTTGTTAATTATTTTACAGATATTAATTTTAACCAGGTATTTACTTTAGTTCATGGTGGCAGAAAACCCCCAACATTTTCCCTTGAAAAAAAGCCTTGTTACCTGCTCCTACTTAAATGACCTGAGGACCGCAATAGGAATGTTATGGTATTTATGTATTACACGGTACTGCTGAAGCTGCGGTTGACACCAAGATTCACTGAAGTTTTTTAGGATTATCTGTCACAAGTCAAGCTTGATATTATCTCAATAATTATGATGCTCCAAAGGTTTACACCAAGGTTACACTCCATGAACAAAGTCATTTAACAAGTTCAGCAAATCCTAGGGCCACATTTACACTTGAGAAGAAACCTGAAGTCTTGGTGGCAGATGCCATCTAGGTGTATGGAGTAGGACCTTTCACACCTTGGGGTCCTTAGTAGCTAATTTAACAGTGGGGAGTAGCTGTCAGCAACAAATTTTGATTAAATTAGCCTTTTTCTTAGTTCAGAAAAGCTTGCTGACTTGTTGCTTAACCCACTAGGCAAGAGGTCATTTAAATATACTCACCAAGTGGTTTTAGAATTATTACATTATGTGGATCAACAAGACGTATTGCAAAATCAGAACATGTTGCTTATATGTATTTGATCAGAGAACTTGTATAGCATTTAATCAGATCTGTCCCATGGTTTATACTCCTTGTAAAATGAGATTGGAAAGCCTAATATTTCTGTTCTAAGTATGCAATACAAAAATATCAACTATATATTGCAAAGTTTTTAACATCACTGGTCTGCATTTTTCAGCATAAAGAAAGCATGCTTGAATTTTTTAGAATCATCCACGTTCATACTCGTTCACACATTTTTAAGTCTTATCAGGAGAAAAAAAGAATTGGTTTTAACTGTATGATGATAAGTGCAGCTTTGATCTTTGGTCATGGAGTGATCTTTGCTGGCAGTAATTTTTATTTTTTTTTTCATATTGCTTTCACTGTTAGGGGTGGAGGGAAAAGGGTCCAGAACCTTCTCCAATAATTAATCTTACTTATTTTTTCAATACTTTTCTACATATTCTTTATTTGACTTTACGTACTTTACAGCTAATAAAAGCTTGTTAAATAGTGTTTGACATGCTAAATTAAAGTTTCACCTCAGGTGTATGCAGAGTATTTCATACTTTCTCAAGTAAAAAGAAAGTGCTGTTGAGAGTGAGAGTGTCCATTACCTCTCCACAGGTTGAGGTGGTACTCTGTGTGTGTCTCTGCATGCACGTGAGCATGTTTGCATTAGATCTAATATCTGAGAAGTAAGAGTCATAATGACTTTTCCTAAAATGAGAACAAATTATTGTAGATCTCTTCTTTTAAGCAAATTACTTGCCTCTGTTAAGGTATAAACTGCTTCAGAGTGGATAAGAACTTGGAGATGAAAAGGGGGAATTAAAAAATTGCTTAATCCTATGCAGTCCCCTTCCCTTCCCTTCCCTTCCCTTCCCTTCCCTTTTCCCAAATAACAGTATTAATGAATCCATTGCCTTATTATGTCTTACTTGCCTCAATAATTGTCACTGCTTATACCAGTATTGTCCTTTAGCAGTGGGGTTTTTATTCCAGCTGTACACAAAAAGAGCTGCTGCTTTTTGTGAACAAGCAAGACTGGGACTTGCTTATTTTTACACCAGGAACACTCAGGTTTAGTTCTAAAAAGTTTGCAGTGTGGCTTGTTGAAATCATCAGGAGGACCCCATACCAAGAAGCAGTTTTGTTCCTTATCAGGGAAAAATTAACCAGAAGCATACAAACACTAGAAAAAAAAAAAAAGAGGAGCAATAGGCAAGAAGGGAGGAAACAGAAGCAAGAATAGGCTGAGAAAGAGGGAGGAAGACGGCTGGAGAGAAGGCATGGCAGGAGTTGTCCTATATATGAATGGTTGGCAGGGGCAGCTGTCTATCAGTCCACTGTGGTCAGAGGCTCCGCTGGAGACTGAGACCGGCCGGGCCGTTTACATGTGAGGACGACTGAATTCAAACCACAGCTAAACCGGGTCCTTCTCTGAAAGAGGAAAGGGTGGCTGCTTTTATGCACATCTATGTTTCCACGAATCAATCATATGTAGGTACTGTATCTACATTTTGATGTTAGCAACAAAGTAGTATTATTTTTAATAATTTTTTTAATTAAAATTAATTCCATTTACCAAAATTCAAAAATCTGTTGTATTTATATGTAGCAAGTCAGCAGTGGAATAATCAGGACAGACACATGGACTTTCAGTGAATGAAGTGACAGACAGTGAGATCAACCCCACCAAGAGTTTGAAATAAGTATTTCTATCTTAATTTTGTATAAAAATTGGGAACTCTACTCTTAACATATTCTTCTGTTCTTACATTTGATACACTGCCTTCTTTCTCAGCTGTACTCTCACTTACAGGAGACAGTGTTCACCTTTGCTTTAAGCAATGTGTATTGAATAAAAAAATTACCTTTTTGTTGCTGCTGTTGTATCACTGCTATTCAGTATTACTTTCCCTACTTGATGTTACTCAGCAGGATCAGTTGGAGTTGCAGACAAAGCTGTTAGGAAGAAAACAGGAAAGGCACAGGGCAGTTTCAAAGGCGGGATGTCACCACAAGAAACAGGAGGTCCCATGAGAGTAGTGGGAGTGCTAATAACGGGGAAATGTCAGCCTCGATCCAAGTGGGCTGACAACATCATAGGGCTTAGGATTGAAAGAGAGAGAAAGCTTAGAAGTGCCTCTTAACCCAGGAGAAAAGAGACACAGACGAAACTTCTGGAAATGTTTTTCTGAAAAACTGCTGAATAACCATTGCAGCAGGGTCATGATTCTTTGACTCTTACTTCATCTCAGCTACACTTGCAATGAAAAGACAATATTTAAAGAAGAACTTACAGCCTGAATCATTAAACACACTCCTCATTTCAGTGGGAGTTAGGGATGCTGAACGCTGAGTCCTCTAAATATTTCTGAGGTTCTGAGGTAAGTGGCTTCATAGGCCACTTAGTGTTTTAATCCTCATTGAACAAATAACTAATATATTATTTTGGTGAAACACTTTCAGTATCTTTGAAAATCCTTGTGTTCCAGAGAGAAGGTGTTTTTTTCAAGTACGGTATCTGTGAGGCTTGTCCTGTTCAACATCTTTGTTGATGATTTGGATGAGGGAATTGAGTGCACCCTCAGTAAGTTTGCAGACGACACCAAGTTGGGGGGAAGTGTCGATCTGNTGAGTCCTCTAAATATTTCTGAGGTTCTGAGGTAAGTGGCTTCATAGGCCACTTAGTGTTTTAATCCTCATTGAACAAATAACTAATATATTATTTTGGTGAAACACTTTCAGTATCTTTGAAAATCCTTGTGTTCCAGAGAGAAGGTGTTTTTTTCAAGTACGGTATCTGTGAGGCTTGTCTTATTTTCAGGCCTAGTGAGCAGGAATTTTTCCTGATCTAAGCCAAGAAGAATCAGATCGTAGGAGATCTTACCTCAGAGTGAGGTAGCAGAGTCCAGGCTTACCAACTGAGATGCATGACAGGGAGAGAATGAAGGGATCTAAATTAAAGTTGTGACATAGTGAACAAAGCGTGTTGTGACTTACATGTGAGTAAACTCCAGAAGGACCATGCGGATCACCTCTAGAAGGAGAGGGGCAATATCTCTGGAGCGAGGTCGCATCTTGAGAGGGGCAGGGTGTCACTTACTGGAAGAACCCACCACTTGATCTCTCTTATTTCAGCTGCTCAGCATGTAATGTGTTGAAGAAGCCTGTTCACAAATACTAAAGATCTTTGTCCCAAACGGTTTTTAGCTCACTCTAATAGCTTAAGCACAGTGTTCAGGAATCATCAAAGAATAAAAGCACTGCACTTTGTTTGGGAAATATTAGATAAGACAAACCTTTCGGCACGGCTAGTTTCCTGTATCGGCCCTGCTAATCTAATCGTGCTTTTGAACACTGGAAGTACAATTTCCGTTTTCTTTGCTTTGGCTTAGTTCTAACCATCTGAGAAATGCGGTGCTCTACTCTTTAAAATGTATTAAACTTTTCTTGTGGAGTGAATTATGTTGATAGCTTGTTTTCTTGGAGGAGAAGGCAGCAATAAAAATGATGTGTGACCTTTTTTTTTTTTTTTAAAAGATGGACTTCAGACATCCAAGAAATCAGGACTTGTCCAACATGAGTCCCTTTCACTTGCTTAAGTAGACTGCTATTAACCCTTACCACTGTTTGTTTTTTTGTTTTGTCATACATTGTGCCTTTTTCATGGCTATTCTGAATGTGGTGTTTGAAAAAAAACAAACTGAAAAATATGGTAAGGACATCTGAATCTCTTCATATTCTTATAAGCTGATCTTTGGAACTCGTGTGAAGGAGAAAAAAGATGTTAATATATGTAGAATTAATTCTGATGAATTATTCAACGTGTAGGAATATAGCATATAATCTCTGAATAAACCTTCCATCTTAAAGCCTTCAGTTCTTTTGGGACTGAACAATGCTGGCTGACAGTACTGAGAGCTGTATTACATTCTGATATGTCCTGTCTCGTTCTAGTACAGGTAAATTAAAAGCAAATTTATTTCTAATTAGCCAGATGGATTGCTCAAAGGACTAGGTCTGCTAGGCAGTGTTCAATCTTTTAATTTCTTGTGATCTGAAGTTGGGGTTATATGTCTTTGATTACTTGAAAATCTGGAAAATTGAGAAAGTCTTAAGCAAATGTAATGGACAGTCTGAGAAACGATGGCAGGTTATGTTCAGAGCCACTGTAAGACAGATGTTCACCACAGTCTGTTTTGGCATTTAAACAAAGGTGTGTTTTTTCCTATTTATTCTGAGCAAAAAGTTAGCAAGTGCCAGATTATCAGAGCTTTCAGAGCCTACATATGATGTAAGTTCCTTGAAAAAATCTATTTGGTGTTTTACCCAGCTTGTTTCACCTTTTTTTTTTTTTAATACTTGAAAGCATGGCAATGCCATCTCACTGGGATACGAAGCCCAGTGTGGTTTGTGAGTAAACCAGGCAGCTCAGAACAGAAATGCAGTGTGATATTTTAGGGTTTGGCTTCAGTTAATCTGGTGTGGTTCATGAAGGAAATTTCAGAAGGGTCACAGAAATATGTATGCTCCAATGGCGATGTGATCATTAAGTGTGGTATTTGAGACACTTCTGGTAAATGGAAACTAATTACATTGTGCAGATAACTGGTACGACTTTTTTTCTGCAGTGCTGCACAGGGCTTCGGTCTTCCATCTTCTGGAGGGATTAACTAAAACTGGAATAGGCACTGAAGGGAAAGCAAAATTAAATAGAGAACTGTCGAAAGAGAGAGGACTAGGAGGCCTTGGCTTATTTAGCCTTCTAAAATGAAGGCTGAACTGGTTGCTTCACACATGCTTAGCAGGGTAAGTAACATAGAGAACAACACCTATTTAAGCTAAAGAATAGTACTGGTACATAAATAAATGCATTTATACTACTAATGAGTACATTAAAGACAGAATTTAGGAAAAATATATAAGACATTTTGGGATAGCTTTCTGCTAGGTTAGTAAGACCAAACTACTGATTGACTATCAATATGATCAACTTAGAAAGGAGCCTCTGAATCATGGAGGTATTAGGTTTTTCTGCACTAGTGAACAAGATAAAGAGACAGATATATATACCTTTGGGCGATCTTTATTTTTATTATGCACTCAACTGAATACATTAGGTTGGAGATGTTTTCCATAAGAGTTTGCTGTTCTTTCCAAATTACCACAGATTTACTTTACCTGAGGTCTAAACTCTCTTTTATTCATGCTATGATTCTGCTGTACATTTTAAAGCTGTGTCTTTATTCTGTCTTTATTCCATGCTGCCTCTTGTGGTATCCAAGTGCCTATCAGAAACATGTTGACTAATATGATTATAATGTGTCACACAAATTATTCTTTCTCACAGTCTTCAGGAAGAAGAGCTGTGATGCACACACAGGCACACAAACCCATGGCAGGGGGGTTGGAACTAGGTGATCTTTGAGTTCCCTACTAATCCAAACAATACTATGATTCTGTAATTCTAAAAATATATGGGAAAGCATGCTGATAAAATGGACTTTCTCATAGTATGTGTGGGCAAGATGCTGAGATTAAGCAAACTTTAATCCCATATTCTTGTATTGAAATCTGTGTTCTAGTCAAGTTGTAGGAGAGAAGAATGTGGAGCATCCTGACTGCTTTCCTCAAAGCAGCGCTTGAGGAAAGGTTTTAGATACTCCAGCAATCATTAAGGGTCATGTTTTTAAAGGCAGAAGTGTCAGAGGATGCAAGCTGGCACACTGGGACTTTCAGAAGCATTTTTGTAAACTTTTCATTTCAATCAGCTGGATTTGAGCACTGAAAATCAAGCCGGTGATCTGCCTCATTCGCTATATATCTAACTTTGCAAATTCCTCACTGAGATCCTTGAAGACAAAAACAGCCTGACATGATATTATGTAAGGAATCAGCATCATGAAAGAATTAATGCTTGTAAACTTCTGAATGGATGGGTTTTTTTAAAAAACTTATATGTTTGCATATAACTTAGTTTGATGTTGCCTGTTGTTGTAACACTGCTCTAAAGGAAGGTGCTTGCAGCAACTCATATTGCAGAGAAATGCATTTGTAACAGCTGTAATCTCTTGAGAGTGCATAGTTTCATGTTTCTGTGGGTTTCAGTGCTGTGTAAAGCAGAAATACTAAACGCATGTATTGCTAAGTCCAAAAGGTTATTTGTCAAGATGGAGAGCAGTCTCCTAGGCAGCGTTAGTGGGAGGAGGTGTGGCTCCCAGAAGGGAGTCCAGAAAAACATGGCACATTAAGAATCAGGTGTATGCTCAAATCCCACACTGACTCAACCATTTTTTTTAAAGAATCATGACAGCACTTAAAAACAAACGTCAGAAGAGCAAACTTCTTGTGAGCACACTGTTTCAGACTATCACAACTGACATTGTTGTTCCTGGTTTCAGTACATTTTGGGTATATATTCCACAGCTGTCTGTTGCTTAGGGCAGGAACCTTAGAATTAATTTTCTAAAAAGCAGTTTGAATCAAGCTGATGTAGTAGTAGGAAAAAATCCAGGCCCTCGCCAACTGCAATAACCACCATTATGATAAAGAATTAAAAAGTGCAAGGCTTCGTGGAGGATGCTAACTCCTCTGTAATGTTCAGAGTTAACTAGTACAGCTGGCAGTGGCTTCATCCTGAGCTCAGACATCTGCATGTCTAACTGCAGTGGCATCTGCATATCTTCTGGGAGTATGCAGGGTTAGACTTAGAGAGACAGTAAGTGCTGGTACTTAAAACAGTAATTTGGATAGCACTAGGGAGATATAATACTCATTGAATGAAATTAACTGAGGGGCAGAGTGGAAAAAAAATGCTAACTCTCTTCCTAAAATATGAATCATTCTGTCCAAATCTGACCAGTGACAGCATAAGCTAAAGCGGTATTTTCTTCATTAACTGTCCGTTAATTGGTTTTATATTCAGTGAATGGTGGATATAACTGCAATTGTATCCACTGGGCTTGGCAAAACTTTTACTGTAATTGATACTAATTGTCACACTTTTTTAGCATGTTCTATTAAGCTGCCAAAAATCAAATGGATGTAAATTGAATTATCTTCTATTTCTAAAACTGTGATCTCTAAGTCAAGATATTTTGGCAGGTAAACTTGTCTTTCTGCTGCTCCTCCCTTAAATAAAGGGCACTTTAATTTTTAATGCTGTCAAACTAGAAATGCTCCCTCCACTGGAATTTGGAGAAAATAATTCAAAGTGGTCAAAAAAGTCAAGTGTCAAGAGCTGAAAATCCACTAGATGTGAGGTGAGGTTCCTTCTCATTCTGCAGTTTCTGGTTCCTGTTTTTAAAGAAATCAGGCAGGTTATCACATTTCCTTTTAATGTTAAATTCTGTGAATCTGCTGGATAAAGTGGTATTTGGGCAAGGCTTAGCAATTGTGTGCAAATGTAAGTCAGCTCAGCAAAAACGTGATAATTGAAACGGAAATTGAATCCACCGTTGCTCTGCAGATAGTGTTTAAGCAGCTTGACTCAACACATGAAATAAGTGAAAGTATTCTTTTTTTCTTTAAAAAAAACAAACACAAGAACCCAAAGCAAACTTGTCTTCCATGCAGCTCCGTAGAACATCTTTGAAGCAAGAATTACACTGTTTTCCCAAAGTTGTACAAAAGCAGTCACAAGTCCCCAAAATGTCAATTCACCCTCATGTTTCCAAACACATTTAGTAGGTGATATCTTGGGACAGTCACTCAGTTAATATATTTGCTTCATTAGGTTAGAACCACACAGGGAAGACAAATTAATGTTTTACGAAATTAATTGAAAATTCTCATTAACTTCAAGGAAACCAGTGTATGGCACTTCAGAGTAAATTGTCAGTTGAGCAGCAGTTGCAGATCTGAATTTGTGTCTGTAGATTGCACACAGATTTTTATCTATTTTGTAATTTAAAGAATCCCTGTAAAATCGAAGGGGGTAGATATATCTCCTATAGCGTTCAAACTCTGTAAGGACATTGATGCTGGGTAGCCCATTGCATTAGTCAGGTAATGTTCTGGTTATTGAAGAAGCAGCAGAGCCCCTTACATTCTCATCTTGAAAAGCAACATTGTGTTGCTAAAATACTTCACAGTAAACCAAATCATCTGTGTATAGAATCATTTTATAAATTGTGCTATCTTACTCCCTTTATGCCTATTATACTGCAGTTAATCACCCCAAGAAAATGCCCCACTATTACAAAAAAAAGCCCTCTTCAAACAATTCATCTTTCTTCCACCTCAGCCAGCAGCTATTTTGAGGTTTGAAATAAGCTTTTGTCCTCAGTTGTATGTCCGCTAATGTCAATAACAAAATTACTGCTGACCTCATAGAAAGCAAAACAAAGTCCTTAAGACTTCCCAAATGCTGGATTCTTGTTGTAGCAGTCACAGATGTTATTTTATCGCTGCTTTATTATGTTATATAATTGACAACAGATAAGTGTTAAGGCAGATGTCACTGCGTGGTGCAGTTACAAATGTGCTTCCAAGTTCTTTTCCTTCACGTGCAATGTAGTGCCACGGTCCTGGGAAGTACATGCTGCAGCGCTCCTCTTCTGTTTCGTTAGACTTGGCAGAAATAATGGTACTTAGAAAGTTATATGACAGTACTAGAGCCTGCTGTTGGCATTGGCCCTTCATCAGCGCCTGTTTCAGAAGCAGAATTTCTCCTGGAGAATGGTGTATTTCTATTGAGATGAAAGAAGGGATCATACTGCCTGTCTTTGGTTTCTATCAGATGCATTTAGAATATACTTACAGAGTAGAAGCTCTTCACAGCAGAGTTAATCTGGCAAATTAGTGCCTGGGTTAGACTAGTCTAGATGTGAATTTCCTATATAAAAAGCTGTATTAGAGCCGTTTTATTCAAACAGGCATTCTCTCCTGTGAAACAGTGAGGTGTGTAAGGGAATATATCCCATGGTTCTCAGAGCTGCATTCAACTTCATGCCTTCAATTCAATTACTTCCTAATATAAAGTGGAAAAGATATTCTGCTCTCTTCGTACCCTAGCAGATGTGAGCTTAACCCATCAGTGCAGTCAAGCCATTTCCTTCAGTCAGTAATGCTCTCAATTTCTGTCTGCAGTCTGTCTTCCCACCAGTAAAGTGAGTGTCAGTGTTGACTGCTATTTTGGGAAACATTGTCGATTATCTTCTGCCTCTTACTAATACTATGCGTTGCTCCCTGAAAAGTTGTAATCATATGTATACAAATTACAGTATGATGGCAGAATCATAAACTTCGTGTCTGGAAGCCAAAAGGCCTGTTAGACACCAGCAATTACGTTGCCCTTTCTGGGATTGTCACAGGCTGTGATGATAAAGGACAAAAGCAGGAAAATAAAAAACTTAAATAACCAGAAAGTGCACCTTTGGTGCGTTACTTGGGAATGGTCCAGAAGACCTGAAAATGGGTTGCATACCTGTATCTTTAGCGTGAAGAAACCTGTATTGGGAATGTGGTTGTGACCATGGATATGGAGCACAGCCCTGGTGTGCTGTATGAGTTTGCATTTGGAACAAGCGGTTGTATGTGTTCTTATTTTGAGAATTTATTAAAAGTCTCTTTAATAAAGAGAATTTCTTCATCCTCTCTCAAACACTTCTCCTCTGAGAGACTGAATAGAAAAATACCTTATTAAAAGTCAAAATGACAGGCAGCTCAGCAAACACAAAGCCTGTAGTGCAATGCCCTCGTGTGTGACCTTGCACTGGTGCTGCAGTTACGTACAAGCTGTGGCAAAGTGGGGCTTGAGGGATTGCCCCAGCTGTCTCTCCCTGAACCATGGCTGTCCCAGGGCTGCAAGGATTGCTAGGAGCAAGGGGAGTGATCCTAACACGCTTCCCTATCATCTGCAGTGCTGTGTCTCACTGCCTTCTGGCTGCTGCATGCTAACAGCCGTCTGCAGACCTTACAGCACCGATGACAGTTCTGATCCTGATTCACCCCATCTAGCTCAGGGTAGCCTGTTACTAGCTTTCCCCTGTTAAGCATGGTTTGTGTTGCAGCCCCTGGTGCTTTTAACTTGCAAAGTCCTTCCACTCTTCGAACTGCCTTTACTTTTATGCAAACAGAAGAGATACTTGCGTTCTGTAAATACATTATTCTTTCTGTATGAGAAAAGAAGAGAGGAAGCAAGAGAGAAATACCTTCTCCCTGACTTGCTTGAAAGGAAACTCTGAGTTTTACCCTTGTAGTCATGAATTCCATAACTTTCTCCAGCTCTGCTCCTCTTTCTTTTCAGCATTTTAGTCAGTAAAAATGTACTATGTGATTTATACTAAAGAAAAAACAATACAATAAAGATGGGATAGTAGGTACTGTGATATATAGCCTGAAGAAGTCAAGGTCCTTTATTACTTGTGGTTGTGGTGGCAATAGAAAATAGGAACTTGCTGGGAGATCCTGGAGTAAAGACTGCAGTGGAAGGTCATCTGTCTATGCCATACTGCTCCTCATCTTGTGATGCATGGTTTACCAGGTTAGAGCAGAAGGGGCTCTTGAGCTGCAAGGAGAAAATGGAAAACCTGCTTTGCCTGGAAATTTGGTTGCATGTTCAGAGTTCCTGCTTCATCAGATGATCTCTTGCATCATTACCCAGCAATGAGCAGGTAAGGCCAGGATAAACAGGATGTTAAAATAAAATCCTGCAGCATACCAGCTTTACAGATGTCTGTGCAGCCCACACCCCTCTTCTCTCCAAGCAGTTGGATACAGGATCTTCCGAGCCAAGAGTATTCTGGACGTAAGACTGCCTCAGTGGTCTTAGTGCCTAGTATCTGTATCGCTTCTGGAAATGCTCTAGGCTGATACCAGTGGGAAGAAAAATTTGTTGTCACTTGTGTGTGCCTGAATGGTCCTGGATAGTAGTAGTTCCTCCTCTGCCTGCATGCAGACGTGAGACCAAAATAACACCCTGGTTGCAGTTGTACCTCTGCCCCTGTTTGGATCACAGCCACGTGCAGCAAGGGGAGCAGGAGACGGGCAGGGCCAACGCCAGCCAAAGGGCTTCTAATCGCAGCTGAAGTGGTGCATTAAAAATGTCATCTCGGAGTTTGCAGAATTTCTGGATTATTGTATTGCGAACATATTAAGAGGTGGTTTTAGTAAATGTGTGACATTTTTGTGGCTACAGTAGATTATTATTTCTGCCTAATCCAGGAGCTGCTATTAGCCAAGTTGCTATTTAATGAGCCAATATTATAGGCTCTCACAGTTAGTAACAGACTGCATTTGATTTCAAAGGGCTCCATTACTTTTGAATTAGGATAATTATTTTCTTTTAATTTCTTGAATGACTGGTATTATTTTATTCCATGCACTTCTTTTTAATGTAAAAAAAAGCTAAAATAGATAATTTTAAAGTTTATTTGTTAAAAGATGCCTTCAGGTTGAGCAACAATACAGTCTGTTCCAAGAGGAGAAAATGGTTATGGTCAGGTTGCCTCTTTTGCACATAGGAGATGATCCTAAGATACTGAATGCAAGTAAGACAACTGGGTGGAAAATAAAATATCGACAGTAGCATTGTAAGATTGCATTATTTTGATATTTTCTAGATGAGCCTAGAAAAATATTTAGAAATGCATTAAAATTAATCATAAATCAAACAGGATGACAGGTAGCTTTCCTGATCTTAGAAATACTAAGAGACATTTATATAATTTCCATTTTATATTTTAGAATGATTACCATCCTAAGCAATCTTTTGCAGGACATGATTAATGTGAAGATCTCCACATATTTGAAACTGGAATTGGTTTATATCACTGATCAGTGTGCCCATGGTGAATGATGTACTACATTCACTGAAGTGGTACATAAGGAGGTGTAAAAGGTTTCCTTTTCTATCCCAGCTGGTACAACTCCACTGGCTTTCTTTGAAGTACTTCTCTTGGCGAGAAATTATCAGTAAATCACTCTCTCCATTGGTCCCTATTTTCTTCTTTGATATTTCTTCATGAAACAGCAATTAACGCTGGCAGTGCGACTCAGCAGAGGCCTTCCCATGTTCTTAACATATCCTTTGGGCATGAATGAAAGGCAGCAGCCTACTTGTAAGGCTGCATTCTTCTTTTGAGAGCATAGCACTGTTTCTTTTACAGTGAGAAATTTACTTAATTTTCCCTTGCAGAGATATTTGGAAGAGATAAGGGAGTGTCTGTGTTCTGTAGCCTCGTATCAGTCACACCAGGGATTTACTTGACTCAGAATCTAGTGTATAGAGACACCATTATTTCAGCAATCAGTGGACCTAAGATGCTTTAGAAAATACTGGTGCTATTAAACCATCACTGATAAGTAGTTTGCTAATAACAATTCACTGTATTGGATCTCACAATGTATGTTCGCTCTGCAGTCAGTTGCATTTAGAAATTAAGATTTACAGCACTTTGTGTAGCATTCTGTATAGCTCTTGCCAGCATTGCCAGCTTACCTGTAGGGCTGAACTTCACAGACTGACGTGGTTTTGTATCATCTCACAAAATACTATCTCCAGGTTAAACTGGGAAGAGAGTGTAAGGAAGTTGCCACATGCTCATGAGAACTTTGCAGGTTTTATTTCCTTTTGCAGAATCTCCCCATTTTAGGGGAGGTCAAGGCCAGAATCTTAACTGGGTGGATGAATCTCCCAGTTCATCCACCCATCCAATCTGGCCTTGACCAAGTTTGGCCCTGTTTTTGGACACCTTTTTCATTCTTTTTGTAGCTGTGTAGAATGCAGCACATGTGGGCATGTGTAGAGCTGATAAATTTCCAGAGATCTGCTATGTGTTTTCATTATTCAGACTTGTGGATGAGTCATGGTAGGGTGAAGGTTATGCCCTTGATGATTTGCCTATGTGCATTTTCATATGCTGAAGCACGAGCCTATTTTGAAAGACAGAAAAAGACAAAGTGTAAATAAAATGCTTCCCTTATATTATCTAAAATAATTTTGCTCTTTTTTTTCCCCAACTAAAGTGAGAATTAATTAACGTTCGTGGCAGATGCCATTAGTCTCAGTATCCTCACCTTCATTACAGTACACTCGTGCATGTG
This sequence comes from Psophia crepitans, assembly GCA_013399095.1. NCBI lineage: Eukaryota > Metazoa > Chordata > Aves > Gruiformes > Psophiidae > Psophia > Psophia crepitans. The sequence goes on along the minus strand of VWZZ01001625.1, from coordinate 42,678 downwards.
CTACTGCTGGTTCAAATTCATGCTGTGTGGAAGAAAAAGGAAATACATTGAGTCTTGATACTTTTAGTATCCTTCACCTTTATTTTTTGGGGTATAAAATGCTCCCTAACATTTCCACCAGGCCAAGAGGCCCAAATCTGTACTGGGGGACTGCTTTCCACCCCAAAATTAGACAAGGAAAACACACAGTAACTTGCCCGTCTCTGCACAGTAAATGATTGAGAACAGATAGAAAATTGGTTTAGAGTAATTTTAGGACTATACACAGCTGTCTATTAGAACAATTTCCCTGAATATTGGGAATGGTAACAAAGTGTTTGATGGAGTTCATGGAGTTTAGCTGTCTCTGCTTTTAAAATATCAAAATCTCTGTATTAATTTGTCACTCTTTTTGGTATATTACTCCTAATGGCTTGACTGCATTTTTAATACATTTGAGTTTGAAGACTGTGATGGTAGTTGTCATGTCAAATCTCCTCTTCTGCCTATGGAAATCTAGAGTAAATCTTACGTTGATACCCTGCATGCACTGCGTTTTCCCTCTGCTGTGCCAGATCTTTGTTCCTACGTTGGTATTTTACAACATTAAAGAGCCTAATGTATAAATATAATTATACTTTTTGACACTTGTAGGATTCACAAAATCACTGAAGTCACACTGAAGATTAATAACATAATTACTGGAAAAACTTGCTAAGCTTGCTGAAGAGGTTTTGCATCTTGGAGAATATTGTTCGAAACGTTTTCTAAAACACAGTTGAGCAACTAGGTATTAACCTGAAGATTTTCCCATGCATTCTTGTTCTAATTTAACAGACAGTCAATTTACACTAATCTAGAATAATTGCTTTACCAAAGTAGGGAGGAAATATTTTAAAATAGGCAAAATGTTGCTTGATACAAAATCAGCTAATAGATGTGAATGATGATTAGATTCCATATTCTCAAAATATTTTTAAAAGGCATCCAAACCTCTACCTTTCACTTGGAAGAAAATGTACATAAAAAGCAGTTAAATATAATGAAGAGGACATTTACAAAAAGCTGGGTTTATGTTGCCCTATTATATAACAGTAATATGTTTAAATTTCCTTATATTGAACCAAAATCTAAAAGTCTTATGTTCTTTACGTGTTGCCCTGTCTAGCCACAAACTTTCCATTTAGAGATCTGTACATCACTATGTCCTTATATCCAGGTCTCCTTAGGAAGCTGAAGTTAGATGCTTGGTTTAGTATTTTAAGTTATTTATTTGCTGAAATCTAAAGTTTAAAGAAATCTTATGAGGTTATTACACTGTATAAGTTTTTTCAGGGATGGTTTGTATGTGAAAGGAATTAGCCCTCCAGCTCTCTTTGTACCTTTGCTTTTTTTGAAGCAGAGCACGAACAAAGCTGTTTTGTGAATGCCCTCTGTCACAGTCATTGGTCTTGTCCTGCAGGCCTCCACTGTGGAAATAGCATAAATCTCACTCTGAATTAGGGAAATACAACTGAAATTAGTGACTGTCTTCATGAATTAAATCTTTCACGTTAGACCAGAGTATACTGTTTGCAACGTGGTCACCTTTCTGTTTCACATTCCAATGGACAGCAGTAGAGCTCACAGTTAGACAATTTATGCTTTTAAACTGTGTGTCTATCTCTGTCCAGCTGTGTTTTAAATCTTAACTTGTTTTTTAAAACTCTCTTATTTTTTTCCATTTGACACTACTTGGCCAATGAAAATAAGAAAGTCATCCATGTATCTGTTAGAGCCTTTTTCATTATCTGTGTTTTTCTAACACAGAGCTGCAACATTGAGGTGCAAAACTCTATAAATCCTAACAGACTGATCTAAAAAACCTAATATTTTTAATGTCTACACTAATAGTATGGCTTTCTGAACTCTATCTTAGAAAATTTATCCAACCAGTAGACAAAAGGGGGAACTCTAGATAAAACCACATTAAGGAGCTAGAATACATCAGGAGTAAATCTTTGGAGAAGATCGGTAACATGAAACTCTGCAAGCAATTTTATAATTTAGAACAGGTTTAAAATCCAGATATGGAGCAGGTGATGAGGTACTTACCTGATCTCTTCACCCCCTGCATGTCATTTACCAGTGGGTGCTAGCTGATGTTCTGATGAAACACTTCTTCCTCCATCCTAGTGTCTGACATTACACAATTCACTTTCCACTTTCCACAGATTTGGTGGCTCAGTCCAGCTCCTGAGTTTTCTGATCTTGACCCATGACATTTGTATTCATATTTATTATTACAGGGACAGAGGAAGAGCCCCCCAGTTTATCAGAAACGTATACTTTATAGACTACAGAAGCTTAAAATGGAAATTACTTTCATTCAAGCAGAATATTATGTTCTTGATTTTAAAACAAATAAATAAGTAGGCAGAAACTATGTCCAAAGAGGAAAAATAAACCAGTACAGTTCTAGATGATGCTCTGCATGCAAGTTCTTCCTTAGTTGCTCCAAAGTTTTCCCTGGTTAACAGAGCCAGCAAACTAGTTTCCTTTACCCTGGGCTGCTACACACAAAACTGTAGGTCAAAAGATGGTTTTAAGCACATTGGAATGAATTATGAGTGGGCTGCTTGGTTTGCTTGCTTCTCCTGCAGTAGCTTCACTGCTAGGTTTGGAAGCCTGAACTTGTGAAAGGGAGCTCTGTGAAACAGTAGGTAGGGCTGTTGTTTTAAACTTTTGAACAATAAAGGACATGTCAATTTTTTTTTTTCTAGAAAAATAAATAGGAGGCATGAGATGTCTGCAAAACTTCAGATACACAAAAATGCATTTGTATATCTGCATTTTCACTGTGAATTTTAGCTTTTTTCTCTCCTGGAGAGAAAAAAAAAAAAGAGAGAACAAAAAAAGGAGGGTGGATGATGCTTTCACTTTAACATGTTAACTAAAATGAAAAGTAAAACCAAAATAGTTGGCGTGTAGAACAATACAAAATGTCCATGTGGATGCAATAGTTAGTCTGGTCTGGTGAGAACATTGCTCCCACATTTGAGCATGTTTATGTATTTTTCTAGTTTTGAAGGTGTCTGAAAAGTTAATGCAGAGAATGCAAGACTCTCTCCTTGACTGTGATGCTGGCCGCTGTACACATTTCTAACCCTCCAGTGTACCCCAGTTGGGGCCAATGGGCAAGTCTGAAGTAGGCAGGTGGGGGGGCAGGTGGAGCAAGGCACCCCCACAGCAGGGGCAAACGTGGGCACAGGCAGCCCTCGCGTGACCAACGGCCTCTCCTTGCCCCAGTTTGGTGCTCCAGACTCACAGCTCAGGCTTCTGCTAGTGGACCAAGTGAGGCTCTGTGGCTTCCCTCTGTAAGGGTGGGAGCTTATGGAGAACTTGTAGAGGGATAAGGAGGAGCCCGGTCAAAGTGAGACTTTATTTTCTTCATTGAGGACTGGCCCAGAGCCCACCAAAGTCAGCAGAAGTCCAAATACTGGGTCTGTTCTTGAATCTGTGTGGGTGTCGTCGTCTTGGCTGAAAGTTTAACTGCTATCATATCAGTGTATTTTATTTAGCCAAATCACAGAAACAAAGTAAATGCAAAGATTTGCTTTTCTGGCAGGGCTTTTTTTTGTTTCTGATTAAAATGTTTATTCTTCAGAAACTTCCTTATTTGTGTTCTACAGTTAGACTGCTGAGTAAGAAACAGGGGGTCTTTGCAAAGAACGAAGTGAATTAGTTTTAGCTAACTGCATCTGAATAGCAGAGCACGTGATCTTTTGGCCTTGCTCTGAGAGTAACTCAGCTAGCATTTTGGACAGCAAGCTCTCTGAATATCAGGCCCAGGAAAAAATGTCACAGATTATTAGAAATGGGATGGATGGGAGCAGGCTTTACTGGAAACATTGGCTAGGCCTACGTCGTAATTGCTGTGCTGAAGCAGTAAACAGCTGCTGATCCTGTGATCTTTCTGGTGAAAAACAAGCATTCGTTGTAGTTATTTTTCAGATGTATGTTGTTGTTTGCATGGTATTTCAAGTGTCCTACTTGGTATTTATATTATTAGCTCAGTGTTCTACATTACAATAAATGTGTTTACTTATTACAGAAGTACTGACCCTTAAAACATCTGCTTCTCAGCTGAACATCCATGGCTCAGTGGGTGTGGGTAGCTTCTGTTAGCCATTCCTTCATAATATTTTGCAGTCTTTGGCAAGCAGTTTGAGTCAGATTCTGACCTCAGATGCACTCCTGTACAATGGAAATAGCTGTGCTCCAGCCAACAGCATACTTCTAGTTTTATGTCAGTGTTAACTGAGGTCAGAGGACGTCGCAGCAAGTGGGCCACAATCCTGTCTAATTTTTGCCTGACGGAGTTCTTTAAGCAAAAGGCACAAAAACTCTAGCGGCTTCAGACTGATGCCAAAGCTGCCATCACTCATCTAGAGATGGAGCGAGAGCAAATGATATGGCAGAAGGTTAATCAAATTGTTATGAGGAATAAAGGGTTCTGTGTCTGTCAGCATCAGCTTGAGAGCTGTAACCACAGTCTGGCAGGCCTGGAAGACCAGTGACTGGCTCGAGCATGCCTTTCAGTCTTGAGCTGATTCTTGCCGCTAACAAATACTGGACCTGTGAGGGGAACAGCTCAGAAGCTTCTTTTGGAGAAGAAGAAAGAGCTTCAATTGCCTCATGAACTGGGGGATGGGGACACTAGTCATTTCCTGCAGTGAGGAGAACACTGTATTGAAATCTCTGTGGTTCCTGTTGAAATGGAGAAACAATCATTTGAAGGGCTTTGGTGTCCTATCAAAAAGTCATCATTTTCCTCCTTGCTTGTATTCCCAGCCTTAGGTCAATATTTCTCAGCCCGGTCTCCCCTTTTCCCATCCAAGTGAATTTGGCATGGTCTGCAATCCATGACCGCTCTGCCTTTTGTGCCTAAGGTCATCCCTTCCACCCCTGATATCCCACTCCAAGGCTGTTGAAGGAACACCCATCTCAGACCTCCCCCTTTCCCAGAGCCTTGCTGCTTCCTCTGCCACTGGGCCAGCTGAGGAGAGGGAAGATGCTCAGCAGTTGAGAAAACACTGTATTTGCAGGCAAGATGCCTTCAGTCTTGTACCAGTTGCAGTTAAATCTGATAAAAATGTTATGAGGAATCAGTCATCCTCTGTATACATGCTCTATAGGTTATCTCAGAGCACAGCCTTTAGCACATGCTTAACTCTTTATGCAGCAACAGGAAGGATGGGACAGTCTTTTTCTTTGGTGTCTGCAGGGCATCTACCATCCTGGGTCTTGTCAACAGCAAAGGAACTTAGCAGTTATGATCATACAAGCAAAAAATAATAACATCAACCCACCGCAGGCCATGTGGGTTGATATCAGCTGGAACTTCTGTAGTGGAAAGAGTCCAAAAGTGAAAATACGGTATGAATTTAATATACACAGCATCCCCTAGAGGTTTGTGCGGCAACTTACAGACAGGGTAATTGAACAGTTCTTGTCCGTAACTGGCTCCTCTTACGGATACCATCCAGTAATCACTATCATAAGAATATGTGTTTGTAATTACTTTGTAGATGAGTCATGGCTTAAACAATAATGGTGATACATTTTGGTAAACGCATCTCTCTGAAATAGAAAAAAGTTTTGCAAAACTATTTAGCAACCTATCTTTTGCAGATTGGCAGAAAAATTGAGCTGTTCTGTATTTCTGCTTATTGCCAACAAACTCTGTTTATTTCCCGAGTGTATTTATTGCCCTTTTTAAATATATTAAACTGTTACAGTTTCTAGTACATAGATTTAATGTTGACAACACTGTTTCCGTGAATCGAATGGGCTCTCCTAAAGAACTTCAGGCCATACAACATGTTTATGCTAGATAATGGATATCGAAATAAAAATGCAGTGAACGTTGGTCTGCACAATTAATGGAAACATCTTGGTATAGTTAATTTGACATATAAATAAACCATATCACACCTTGAATGAAACCACTTACTAAAGAAAAGTAATCAGTGTTTCACCTGCAGCTTTTTTTTTTTTAAGTGGAAGACAGTTTTGATATTTCCAGCCTACAGTACTTAGTATGCCTCCTTGTGCATAGGAGGAAAACTCCTGATAAAGCTATTCTGATGTTGTTGATGTCCTGTGGAAACTGGCAATTGAGCACGGAGAATACACCAACAGATGGTATAGCCCTGTACGAGGTCAGTAAGCTGTGGAAATACAAAACTGCCAATCCTGAAATTGAAAACAGGTGGCAAAAATTTCACTTGGAGACTTGGCATCTGTAAGTAATCAGTTACTGTAAGAGCCTTGGTCAGACACAAATTAACTTCATTGCTGATTGCATTTTCAATAAGTAAAGGAGAAAACAGCTGCATTTAGTTAGAATCACAATACAAGGTAGAAATACATAGAGTTTAGAAGCACTTTCTTTTTTTATTTTAGTTGGTTTGAGTATATACAGTTCATTAGGGTTTTTTTCTTTTATTTTTTCTCCCTACTATTTTGGTTGAGAAAAAAAATGTTTTACAACAGTTTTAGCAGTGTTTCTGGGATCAAGGCTTTTTCTCAGAGCTTTCAAACTGTTTCTCACCATTCCTACATCACTTTCTGCTTTTAAAAAATGTAAATAAATAAATAAACACAGGACATCTGGATTTGATTTGAGGACGTTTAATTTCAAATAAAAAAGCTATTTTGACTAGAACTGAACTATGCTAATGGGGAATGTTGTGTTCCTGAACTGTGTCCTTTCTGGCAAGCCCTCCTTCTCCCCACAAATAGTAGTTACCTAACCGAAAATGCCTGACAGTGACCGGATGGTGACTTTCCAAGGAATGATGAGGAATTTCAGAGCAGGCAATGTGTTAGTGGGTGCTACTCTGAGAAAAATTAGGTTATTTGTATGCCTAATGGAACAATGTTTAGAACAATGTCAAAACATCTAAACACAATTTATTATTGTATAGACAGCCAGCCTACCTGAAACATCTTCAATACAGAAGGGGAAAAAATTTTGATGGTGATCAAGTTAGGACAAAAAAGGTTTGGTCCATGGGGGAAAACCAATCCAGTAACACTAGAGCCAGAGCAACCTTCAGAACTACAGTATTCAAGAGGATTTAAAAGTTGACGAGGTGATCTCCTCTACCTGATGGTGTATGAGGCATATACATTTGTGAAAAGGTAGCAATACCTGTTTCCAGAAATTTGAGGGTCTGTTACAGCTGAGTTCAACTCAGTTTTCCACAGCTGGATGTTTCAGAGAGGCTACTGCCTCCAGTCAGATACCATGCTATACTGGAAGCAGCTTGACATCAAAGAGACTCTGAGCATCCACAACTCCACTAAAATCGTTAGATGTTCAGGAGGTTGCACATTTGCATTTACCTATCCCAGACGTTATTATAATTCTAAGTCTTGAACCGTGTGGGGATAGTGCTAATATAAGGAAGAAACTGAGCTTACTAATGAGAAGAACCAGAAGATGAAGAGTTAGTGGATATCTGTGGGGACATGTTTCTGGATGGAATGTGCTAATAGGTCACCCTGCAAAAATTATGCTGCAGTCAGGCACCTGCAAAACGTGAAATGCTCAGTCATGTCAGGCAATTCTGGCCAAAGGGTTTGGTAACACAGAACATTCACAAATTCATGTTTCAACAGAGATGTTGCCTCATGGGCCTACTTCCCAGCCTATTTGCCTTTGCATAGATCATTATCCTCTTTCTGGCAACTGAATAATATTCCTGTGGCAATTACAGCAGTTGCTTACATGGAACAATAAATATCAGATAAATATTTAATAGGAGTTTAACTTTTAAAATGTTGTTTAATAGCTGAATACAGAGGAAGCAGCATGCTGTGACTAATCGGCTCTCTGCAGACTACCAGCAAGTACTCCTAAACTCTAATGCACAATGCATGGCTTCCAGATCACTTTGTGAGATTTAAAGATGTCCATTTCTTGGCTATATGGTGCATCTTGCAGAAGAAAATTACTAGAATTCTGTCCTTTTCCAAGTTTTCTAGCATCTGAGTTTTCTAAAAGAGCCCACTCCATGACTAGCAGTTTTACGGTGTTGCTGTATGACAGATATCATCAGTAAATTACCTTCTTTTTGCTGGAATCTAAACATCCCATTGGACTCAATGTGCACAGCCATTTCATTCCAGTCCCTGTGTGCATGAAAACCACTTCACTACTTTGCCACTGCCTTGACTAAGTGATTTTCTTAGTGATTTCTGTCACATTTATTCATGGTACCATAAGTAACAAGTTATAATATGCATAGAGATTGTTCTGTAAATTAAAGCATGTAAGTTCATTGTCCACAGGTTTGAAGAGTGTGAAATAAGCCCAGTGCTGTTGCTATGCTCTCATAATGTAGCACATTTCTCATACTAAGTTCAGATATAAAAGGTCCTAATTTTAAAATTTTAAAATCAGAAATAAGGGTCCTCTTGTAATATTGAGAAAATATATGACAGCAAAATAGAGTTTGGGCTTGTCACGTTGCTTATCAGAACAGTGATTTTCTGACTCTGTGCAGAGTTCCACTCCTTCTTACTCTCCCCTCTGCTGTTTTACCTTTCTCTGACAGGTTACTGAGGAGGGTAACATCTAATTTCAGACAACAAGGTTGGGAAGAGGTAGCAAGCAAGTGGGGCCAAAGCCCGTGGCTGAGGCTATGAGACAGTCTCTGCATGCACCATCACTTTCTCCTCTCCTCTCTGCTCTGCTCCTCCTCCCTGGCAGCCAGGCTAAACAAAAGGGATGCAACATTGTGCCTCTTCCTGGGAAAGCACAGGCTGCTGTAGAGAAACCAGGCAGCTGGGGGAAAGGGAGGAGCTGGTCTGGGCAGGGCTGCAAAAAGGCTGATTTCCTGATTTGGGGGCAGAAGGAAATACCTAAAAGGAAGATTTCCCTGTATAGGTCTGTAAGTCAGTGGGATGGAGCTGTTAGGGCTGCATGTGGTGGAGCGCCTAATAAAAGCTGGTGTTCAGGATTTGGGGAGGTTAATTTAGATTGGAAGAGACTTTCTTTGGAGTCCAAGGACATTGGAGGGGTCAGTCTGGGTTATTACACTCTGCAGGGGGAAGGGAGGGGATGTCCGGGGCAGGCACGCAGTGAGGAGTAGCGTCATGTGCACATAAAGGGACAGAAAAAACACAAGGAAAGGAGAAAGGAGATTCAGTTCGCAAATATTTGAGTACCAGTGCCTTATAGATGTAAAAAAAAATAATGTTTGTGCTGGTGCTTGTGGAAATCACTTGTAGTTAAAGCTTAAGCTGGAAAACAAGCTATTGAAGACCCTATGTTTCCTGTGGAGAAGCTGTATTAATGACACTGAAAGTTTTCTCCCACAGCTTTCAGTCTCCTTACTTCAGCAAAACTGATGGGAGTAATAAAATAAGTTGTTGCTATTTCCCTTCTTGCGGCATTTATATGAGAGTAGGAGGCTGAATGTGCTTTTATTACTCTTCTCCTCTAGGAGTAAGTATAACGTGATACACGCTTCATCCTTTTTTACAAACACCTGATACTAGACAGATGCTTAGAAACAGCTTAGCTAAATCACGTAAAGGGAAGCACACACTGTGTGGAAAATCTGCAGCGTTTGGCATAACCAGGCAGAAGTGGAGATGAATTTTGGGCACAAGAAGTTGTGAGCTTTTGGTTTACCATTAATGGAAAAGAGGGGAAAAGGCCAGTAAGAGTTATGCAACAGAGTTCAGTTAAATAACAGGCCTTTTAAAGTGTCAGTGGTTTGGGGGGCTCATTTAGAGCCAAAAAAATGTGTCCAAATGCACCAAACTATAAGAAACTTCCACATGACTGACATGAAACCAAAATATTCAGATGTGATATATGGGCTGCAGAAGCAGATTTAGTCTTTGAAGCAAGTGGGAATTTGCTGTCAACACTGATTTGTGTTTAACAAACTGTTCCTCCCAAATTTGTTTACGGTTACAAATGTGATAAAGGACTTGAGCACCTACAAACTCAGTGTTTTCATGACAAATTTGTAGCTTTCTAATTCCCAAGTGGAATTAAAGCCTTGTGATAGTTACTTACTGTTAATACTTAAATTGTAATCCCAAATACCCCTATGTGCATCTGGGAGTTACCTGAAAATGAGAAACAAAAACAAGCAATGCCCATTGTGTGTCTAAAATCCTGCTTATTTCTGGGGATTAGCTGCTCAGTTAAGGGCTGCAAGAAGAGACCCAGTTGCCTCAGGATCCAGCATGTGAAATGCACTTCTCAGAGTGGCACCTGCAGTTGGTCTTTGCAAGAAATGAGAGAAGTTCTCAGTCTGTCTTCTAGACCCAAGTACTGGTTCGTTGTATTCGCATAGTGTCCTAGTGGTTACGCACTCTTCAGGGAAGTGACACCAAGAGTTCAAGGCTCCTTTTACCGTGGAGGAGGTCTTCTATCTCCTAGCAAAGTGTCCTGTGTTTGAAACTGTTCCAAAAAACACTGAAGACTAATTGGAACAAAAGAGAGGGCAGGACAGGCAATTTATAAAAGTCATGAGTACTGTCACTAGCCCTGATTTAAGAAGAAAAGAGTTTACTCTGCATTTGTCACAGCAAGCATATGCTTTCTGAAACTAGAAAGCAGGAGCAAGTGAGCTGCTCAGACAAGGAAGAAAGTTGGCCAAGCCAGTTCATAGTAAGGTGGGGACATGTAGTCTGCCACAGTCCTTTACTGACTGAGCCTGAGTACATCCTTTACTGCTAGATAGCCCAGTCCTTACATTTATCTGAAGAGAAAATACCATAGACCCAGCCTATTAACTGTAGTGGGTTTGGAAGTGATGGGTGTGTGGGACATACTGCACAAAGAGAGCCAGCTGTTACCAGAAAGCGGCAAAATAATTCACTCTCTAAGACTTAATTTTGAAGTTTAGAAAGCGGGCATTCTTTATTACAGCCCTGGGTGCACGGAGGATAGCTCCACCTAACATGCGCACCTGAAGACAAGAACTACTATGTATTTGTACTACGTTAACATACATATTAATGATATTTCCGAGTAATGCCTATCATATTCATGGATTTTCTGGGAACTCATTATCATATGTTAATGACTTTCACGCATGCTTGTTGACGCCTCCAGGTGGTCGTCGGGGGTCTTCAGATGAAGGCTCATACTCTTCTTCACTGTGTGCGTTCACTGACCTCTGCTTCTGCGCAAACTCAGTCTTGCAGTCACGTCTACCACGTCCTTCAAGGCTGGTTTTGTGCTCATCTTGTAATTTTCTTATTTTTATGGTTCCGCCTATCTGCTCTTCCAAGGCCAAACCGTCTAAAATGAAATTATTCCCAACCTTCTTATCTTACAACTATTCTGACTATTTTCTAAGTTATAATAGTTTTCTGTTTGTTTGGTTACATCTATTGGGCAGTGTCTCTAACTGCTTGAATTGATCTGAGCATTTCGATATTCACCGGTATCACAGCCTCTGCAAGCTTAGCAGCCACTAGTCCAGGACACCTAGATGTCCAGGAATTGGTAATTTATCGCTCTATAATTCAGACATGGAATGATGCGTCTGTAGTGACCAAGCTGTTTCTCTGTATGAGTGGATGAGGCATACGTGTTGAGGAAGGCAGTCAGCATTTAGCAAGAAGACTGATTAATTTAAGATTGACTCCTCAGTGAGTGGAACTGACAGGCCTGTGGAAGATGAGTGGGTCTAGGGGCTGTTAAAGTCCCATTTAAACTCACCAGGTTGAGAGTTGCATGAGATGTAAGTGGTTTGACAGTGTGAATATATGTGGTACGGAGGCAGAATTTGTGCCCTGCTTCTCTGCATTGAGCTAAATAGGAACAAAACCAAAATGACTAGGAATGTATTCTTGAGAAATATCAATATGATTTCTAGGGTCATATTCTGTTCAGGAATCAGGTATATTTTCGCACTGCATTCTTACAACACCGAATGAAGTCTAGCTGTTGCTGTTGTTGAACTGATTCCCTGTTGCAAGATGTAAAGAGCTGGTTTCCAAACCTTACTGTGGCTGTTGTGGCTCCAGATGGGCTGTCCGCCAGTCTGTGGGTTAAAACATTGGCAGCAAGATGCATTAACATAGAAATATGACTGCTGTAAAAGACGTCTTTTCGTGCAACTGCCTAGTGCTTTACTGTCATTGAGTCTCAAGGACAGGGTATTGAGGAATCATAGCTGACTCCTGGCACTGTGTTTCATTTGGAAAGGGAAAAAGTATATCAAGACAGCATTAATATGTGCTTGTTAGCAGTAAAATCTGAGAAGAAACAGGTGATTTTTCAAGTATATTTTACAGATAAATCAATCTTTGTCTAACTATTTTGTGGCCTGTTTTTGGCCACATTTCGACTGACTTGTTTTCACAAATTATTCTGTACATGGACTAATCCTGTATATGATTAATAAGCCAGGAGGATATAAACATTCAAATGTCATGATGTCCAAAAGCTTTTAAACCCCACTGTATTTACTCTTCTTTCAGTCATTTTTCCCTCATTCTTCTTTGAATTTGCCTTCTAACCAGTGATAATAAAGAACCTGAGCAACAGCTTGAGCAAGTCACTAAATAGAAGTGTAAATGCTCTGCAGCATAGTGATTACCCAAGAAGAAAACAAACCTTCTTGTGAAGAAGGTCTCTTCCTCATAGAGCCATCCCTTCAGCTTTTTTGGTGCACTGGACAGTGTTTGCATGCATCTAAGTCACTGAGTCTACCAAGTCTGGGCCCCTATAAGCTCAGCTCCATTTATAAAATAAACCCCTCAAAAGCACTTAAGCACACTTGTTTTTGTGGGTTTGGGGTTTTTTTTAAGCAATGTATTGAACTGTCTTGTTCTGTCACCTCTATTCTTTTTTTGCACTCTGAAAAGTAAAATACCATGCTCTTCATGTGATGATCAATGTGTAATGATCTTCACACATTACATAATGTCCTATCTTCCACTTAGAAAAGCACGAGCACAGCAAAGAGTTGTAAATCTGTCCTCTCCTTAAGTGCAGAGTGATGTCATTTGTGTTGGCTCATCCCTGCACAACTTCCAAAACACCACATGCTCTGCAGCGCAGCAGTTTCCATCTCTGCCTCCCCGTTAAGAAAATGCGCAGATGACATGTATGTACATAGCATGCTAGCAAAGCCACCCACAGCTAGTAAAGCTGTTAATGTTTTTGTTCTTGGGAATGTTGTGGTAGAATGAGGAGGTGTGTAATAAAGAGAAAACCAGCTTTTATTCAATCCTTTTCCAGAATGTGTTTATCCAAAAGCTAAGTTCCGTGTAAGTTCTTTGCATTAAAAGTGGATGCCAGCAATGCATTTCCTTCCTTTTATTTAGGCTTGATGGAAATGCATGTAAGCAGTGTCAAATGTAAAATCTATTAAAAATGATACTACTTTAATTTATAAATTTTAAATCCCTTTTATGGGAATTGAGACCTTCCAGTCCAATTGGTTAACTAAAAACTGTGAAAATGTGCCCTTCCTGTACTTTGCTGCCCTTACCTGCACAATCCACAGTACTAGTTTTCCTGTCTTTTGGGAGAAGAGAAAGCCAATGTTCAATACTACATATATTGGGCACTCCAATTAAACATTTGCTAGATAATTTCATTCCTTTGACAAGTTTCAAGATTGATGCAATATTTTCTCTTCTGTTTTCCCAGTATCTTTGCCAGTTTTGAAACAGATTATTTCTTTTCTGCCAAATAAAGAATGTCTTTCTATCATTCATATATCTAACTGGCTTAATTCCTATTTTTATGTTTCTGCTTCTTGATAGGTTTAATACAGCTGTTCTTTGACTCTAAATGCATATCTACAACAATTCCTCCTTAATGTATGATATTTTTTTTCCACATCAAGTCTAGCAATGCAGATTTTGTGCCAGAGCTAAAGAACAGTCTCCACTCTAATTTCCTCACATTAGTGTGCTAGAAACATGTTTTTCTCCAGCAGATCTCCTGATGAAGCAAAAATGAGAATTTTTCCTGAAAACAAGCCGAAGGCATTTAGACCCATTTTAATTTCAGTGACAAATTTAATCTTTGTTTGATAAGACAGAAAATAGTTTGCCCCTGCACAGTAACAGCCTGGATGAGGTGAACAATGGCATTTCAGTAATAAAATAGTACATAGCTATTATCTGGTGCTTGTCAGCAGTAACACAGAATATGTTTATCAGACAAAGCCAGTATCGGTATCTGCATCTTGCAGAGAGCAAAACTGAAGCATCCATTGAACTATTATGCAAAAATAGGTAATAAATTAAGTAACCCAGGCTTTCACAGGACATTTTTGGTTATTTTATAGATTCCATCTCTATACCATATATATTTACTATAGTTACTTAGTTTTTTTCTTGTGGTTCCTGGAAAATTGGGAGGTTCTAACTTCACTATTGGCTGATCTTACAGAGGTTCATATCTACACTGCCTCTCACAGAGGTACTTATCTACACCGAGTATGCTGACTTACTGCATTGGGCCAGATTGGAGCCCTTCATGTTTAAAACCACTGTTAAGTTTTCAGAAGTCCTGAAAATACCTGCACAATGCATATGGATGAAAATGGAAAGCAATAGATCTTCTTTTTTAGTGCTATACTTTTGGAACAAAGGATACAGAAATGAGGGAACTGGGTAAATGTATAGAGAAATTTAAATTGAACAGTAATTGCAGGTTTAGGATGGAGAGACACTGAAACAAGCTTTCAGCTCTTCTTTTAAAAAAATTGTCATTGTCATTTCCTGACCATCTCATCTCTACAGAAAAAAGCCTCAGGAATAAAACACAGTAAGCATAATTCAGTGTATCTGTAAAGCCAAAAAAAATGAGGTCAAAAATATCTTGAGAATTTTGAAGTACTAGCATTTAATGTATTTCTCAATCATTGCTGACCTAAACACGTAACCCTACCACATAAACCCATTGAGACCGTCTTTGTTTTCCTGACCCCTTGGAGCAACTCTGTGTTTGAACATGCCAATTTACTGCTTTAACTTTTTGCAGGATGTTTTATGAAAACCCTGCCTTGACACCATGGTGTAGTGAGTTCTGGCACTAAGCTTTCACTTTTTATCGAATGAATTCATTAATTCCACAGATGATTAATCTATTGGAGCTGGCATAATCTTTCTAAACCCTGAATCACTGTTGGTCTAGGAAAACTTTGTGTGTAGAAAATGAAAGAAGATATAAAATTTCCTTATTTAATCCATAATGAAAATGAAGGGGTTTAAATTTTAAGTTCTGTCTGAATCAGTTTGTGCATTTAGCATGGAGCTGAAAAAAAGCCCAAGTTATGTCTCCACAAACAGCTGTAAATTTTAACTTTCCCATCTTCAAAAACCTCTTTTACCAGCATAGTGGAAGTAAAGCCATGCAGCTTTTTTACTTTAGCTTTTATAATGTCAGATATTATTGCATTCCTCACTACACATTTCTGGGCAATGGCGACTGCTTGTTCGTTTTCCAGTTTTCCAAATCCTGAGCTCTGTGAAACGGCTAACACCACAAACCACTTCCTTCCTACTCCTGTGAGGGGAGCAGGGAACTGAGGACACAGCAGGAGAAATGTGTCATGTTCCAGTTGTGTGATCTGCCTTGTTTGAAGGTGTTCAGCTTGGTTTGAGTTCTGAGCGGTGGCACTCTGTGTAGGCTGTTTTTCTGGCGCACGGCCACAGACTCAGTATGAAATCAGTTAGGAGCGAGTAAGGGACAACAGTGTGTTGGGCACTCCTGACAAGGGAGGAGAGGAAGACCTCGTTCTGTGTGTCTGTCAGTGTTTGTCATACCAGATGAGGTGCTATACTGCCTTTCTTCTCTTACTTCCGCTGTGTGAGGTTGCTCAGATTTTGTCTGTGCCTGAGAGGTGATGTTGTGTATACATGTACATATAGGTAGCTCCATTGTGTTGATATGTGAGCTTTGTTTTCCTGTCTGTATCTCTTTGCCTGAGCCACCAAATCCAGTATGGTTGCCTTTGGTGTGAGTGCTGACATTGATGCCTGTGCCGGACTCGAAGTCAGCCTGACAGGGCTACCCAGGAAGCCAGTAACGCTCTGATGCTGCTCCAGCACCTGTGAGTGACAGGCCTGTGGAGAGCTAACTGATGTTGTCTCGGCCAGAGTAGTGTCCCTGGAATTGCTGCTCTTTGCCTCTGCAAACTATAAAAAGGCTAGTGCTGTCTGTGCTAATCCATTTTTTAAGCTATAAGTTTGCATCTCCCTTGGTCTCTGGCTTTTTCTCAGGCTAAAGCTGAAGATAAAGCCAAAGTTGTGTTTACCACTGTATGCTGAGAAGAGCGTAAATTAGCCAAGCTAATCCAGTTTGGCACATCCAAGATATTTCTTCTTTTCTCCCTCAACAAGTCATGCAAAAGGAGTTCTAAACATATGCTGCAGTTCATAGATTCATAGATTCATAGATTCAAAGAATGGTTTGGGATGGAAGGGACCTTAAAAATCATCTAGTTCCAACCCCCCTGCCATGGGCAGGGACACCCTCCACTAGACCAGGTTGCCCAAAGCCCCATCCAACCTGGCCTTGAACACTTCCAGGGAGGGGGCATCCACAGCTTCTCTGGGCAAGCTGTGCCAGTGCCTCACCATGCTCACAGTGAAGAATTTCTTCCTAATATCTGATCTAAATCTCCCCTCCTCCTCCTAGCTGAATGGATTGCTTGATCATTCTGGTTAAGCCTGGATCTAGCGGAGAAGCTGACCCAGTGTGTGGCTGGCATCCTTGGGTTGTTCTAATACACAGGTTTGATGGATCTTTCAGGAAAAAGAAAGATGCTTTCAAATTGGAACTGTGAGTTTGCCATGTTGGAGATGGCTCTAAATGCTACTGTCCAACATTAGCAATCATACTGTAATCTAGTTATTGAATAGAAAAAAGCCTTTATAAACTTTTATCCAATGTGTTTAAATAAGGTACAGTTGGTATTAGTATTCTCTGGAAAACCTTTGCATCTAGGCTGGAAAAGCAAAAATTTGCATATAAATAGAAGACATCTCAGGTTTTTTAGCAGGATTTTTTTGTTGAAATTTTTATTATGAATATTATGAATATGAATATTTTGAGTTGTGTGACAGGGACATAAAAACATTACAGATATGCTTCATTTTGCTTTATGTGGAAACTTAGTATTTGATAAATATTCATTTATGTACACTTGGGTATCTGCATTGCTAATAATTATTGGAAGTGCTACTGGGAATGTGGATATGAAACCTATCTGTATGGTGTGCAAACATTAAGTGATGTTAACCGTGCTAAATATGGGTAGCTGAAAGTAAACAGCCAGAAGGAAGAATCCCAGAACTGTTCAATGTATCAGGAAGCGCCTCTTTTCTGCTAGTCAGATTAGGAGTGTCAGGCTTCTGTTTTAAAATGCCAGATTGTTTGCTGGAAAGGAGGAGAGAAAGGGGAGAACTGAGAAGTATTACTTTGCATAGGCTAAAGTCTACAACTCTAGTAGACTGTCTAGTAGAAATTTTTAGGTATCTTCAGCAGAAAAAAATGTTGAAGGCCAGTTTTTAAAAAAATGGTCATACATATAGCAAAGATCAAAGCTATGCAAAGAGAAGCTATACTGAAGTTACAGCAGTTGAGACAAGCAACACTTAAGGAGAAAGAAAACTCTTTACTGTCTCATTTTTCAGTTGGAGAAACTATTTCAGTTGTGCATTGTATACTGAATTTAGATAGGCACTAATAGCTTGGTTTTGAATTTTCTCATGTGTTACATGAGATCCAGATCTCTTGACCAGATCCACCTGAAAGCTCTGGAAAATATCACATTAGTAACAACACATCTGTGGAGTTTTGAATTAAAGGAGAAATAGGCAATTCTGGCTTTTCTGGTTTTTTGTTAGTAGGGATGCTGAGTAGTACTCAGAATGAATTTGCCATGGCTGGGTATCTAAGCCTATTAGAGCATCTTCTTCTGTAAGGAAAGGGTAAACCACAATCAATTCCATCTTCATTTTCTGTGGTTTCCTTTCAAAGTGATTTTGCCTCCCTGTCTCAGAAAGTGGAGGGTTGCAATAAAGGCTTATACTCTGCATTGTTAGCATAAACATAGTTCTGTTTTTACTGTTCCAAAAGTAATACAAAATGTCTGCGCTTGTGGAATGCAGATGTGCATGAGACATGTAAGAGCCTCGTAAGTGTGAAATGTTACATGCCTTCCACTTGCGTTATCATCGGCATTCCCTAGACTCATGTCACTGCTTAAACCTCAGTTGTGAAAGCAAGTTCAATCCATGTGGATTGTGTGCAGTATGAAAAAATGAAGCACTACAAATGATAACATATCTTTTTTTTTCTTTTTCCTTTTTAAACTTTCATTGTACTATAATGGCTTCAAACTCTAGATACTGGTTAGGTTTTTGACATTGATCAAAACTCACTCTCTCTTCTCTTATTACCCAGCATCTTCAAGCAAGCCTTCTTTAAGGCATGAGTTGTCTTTTTTTGTTGCTCTGCATGTATTCAGTTAGCAATAAACTTAGGTCCCGCTCCCCGAGTGGGAAGAGTAGCAAAACATATCCATAATACATTGTAAAGCTATAATTAGATTATGTATAAATTTGGTGTATGTGTTAAATTATTGTGGTTTTATGTAGCTGGAGAGTATGAGTGAAGTTGGAATTAGACAATATTCCCTCAGTGTGAATTCCCTTGGGTAACCAAAGTTACAGTGTTGTTACCAGTGGACTGGACTCCTGACTTTACCAATACCATTTTAATTTGTCAGTATGATTATATAAATAATTGCAAAATGAAAGTAAATCATACAATTAAAAAAAACCTCAAACAAATCAATCAAACAAACAAACAACTGCAGCAGTTCTAGTTGTGATGAAGATGAAGTTCTAGAAGTGCAGTAATATGCTCTTTGGGACCACTTTTCGTCCCAAAATAATTATTGAATAGAAAGCGAGAAGCGAGAAGTCTGAATGCATATTGTTGATAGATGTATAAGGAAATTGCCAGTTATGTTATTCCCTGCCACAGCACCTATTATTATTGGTACTAACTCTGTATTAGACACGAGTCTCAGTAGCTATTTATTGTATAATTGCAAGAAAACATGCATCAAGATGATATTATTTTAGACACTATTTGCTGTTCTGAGCATACAGTTCAACAGCAGTACTTTCGGTACTGTTATCTGCCATCATTCACTATTTTAATATTGTTAATCTCTGACTCCCTTTGCAGGCCACACAAATTCTCATGCTCTGCTTGGTGAAAATAGGATCACCCTGAGCATCATTCTCACACATAATGTTACAATTTTTTTAACAGTCTCAACCAACCTTTAATCAGAAGATGTCAGGGGGTGGTCTTTTCTTGTTTTTGAAATCATGATCCAAAGTGACACAGGTTTTTGTGTGTTCATTGTCACTGTGGGATAGATTTTACAAATCATATTATATATGAGTTTGTTAAGAAATTTATCCTATCATTATCGTGGACATATTGAAAGTTGGGCATATCTGTTATTTCTTTCCTAAATTAAGGAAAGATGGAATTGGCCCTAGTCCCATGTATTTCAGGTATCAGGTTCATCAGGAAAAGAAGTCTCTGTAGCGTTGAGCTGATCACAGGCAGAGAAGTCGTTGTATGAGAAGTGTGATTGATTTTGCTGTGATGTTTGGCATTCAATGTATGAGCACTTTACTTGGAAAATCCTTTAAAGAAATGTTTATGCTTTGATGAGTCTATCACTTCATGGGTCTGGTATTCATATCTTCCAACAACATTTGTTGGTTTCTCATCTTTACTAATAAAATGGTCGTAGTAGAAATAAGGATTCATGAGATGGGCTATAGAAAGTTACTTAAGTTGAAGGGGTATGATGGCATTTTCAGTTCCTTGATGAATAAATCTGTGTATTTGATATTTAATTTTGCTGGCATTTGGGCTGTGACAGATTTAGAAAGATGATACTAAATCTCACAAGCTATCCGTTGAATAGAGATTTCAATGTGTGTGTATTTCTGAGCTTTCAAAAAAAAAAAAAAGAAGTCTTGTTGATTATGGTGCATTTATGAAATTAGTCAAATTGCAGAGTTGGCCTAAATATGTGCAATCATAAAATGTAATTAACACATGTTTTTCAGAAATGCAGTTCTGAAATTCTGATGTGCTGAAGCATTCCACAAACCTCTGTTTGACCTCATGGAAAAGGGGAAAAAAAAACAAAACCAGTTGAATGAGTGGTAGATGATTTACATATTTTCCTTTTTTGTTTCAAAAGAGGGTTTCTTTCCCCTAAATTACATTGCTGTCCAGAACATTTTGAATGTTTCTTTTTTCTTGTAAAGTGAGAGCTGTATCTTCATTCTAATAAAGCTTTATGCAGACCAGGCTTCCCTACTAAATCAGAGCTGTCTTACCTGTCAGCTCGGCTGTTTCATTTTGGGTTTATTTACTTGGAATTTTTCCCTTTTTGTTTGAGGGCAGGCTTGACAAAGTAGAGAACCTCTGCCCCCACCGTGGTCAGGCATCTTCTTCCCTTGCAGGAAATCTTTCTTGTATAGCCCAATCCACACTTCCAATCTATAAGAGCTGCTTGCGTAATTCACAATATTGAAGTAGACAAACTTCTCTACATATTCAATTGTTGTCCATTTCAGCATTGATCTATGTTAATGATAAGTGTTAAGCAGCTCTGTGTATTTTGTAGTACAGGACACACATCTTCCTATCCAAAACTCAGACTAGCAGACCCTCCTCAAAAGTCAAGTCCTGATGTTCAAGAAGATACAGGTTTTGGTCATGTGTCCTCCATCAGGTTAGCTTAATACAGTTTAAAAGCTTGTTTAGTACTTGTTAAAATGCAAGCGAAGTATTCAAAAATTATTAATCTGAGTACATGGTGGTTTAGGCAATACATGCCAAAATCTTTTAAAAGTCTTTTTCCTGTGAGCATGTAAACTTGTACAGAAGCTCATCTTAGATGTGAGCGAAAGTGAGTCTGTCCATAATTTTCGTCTGTTCTCCTTCCTTAGTCTCCTCTCTAAATATTCAACGTAGGTCTTTTCAGTTGCTCCTATTCCCTTGCAGCCTTTGGTGCTAATTCCGATCAATCAGAGCGGCTACGAAAGGCTGAACTGGCCAAGTGTGACAAGAGATTCTGTAGTTGCCAATGGTCAGTCATTAACTCCAGATCATCTCAGAGCAGAGAAAGCTTTTTATAGATTTGTTTCCCTTACCCCTACCCCACTGCCTTTCTAGGTTAATTCATCACAGAATTGAAATCTTAAATTTTAACTTAACCCAAGGGGGAAAAGAGCTACAGACATATGATTTTCAATGCTGATTTTATGAAAACTTCAAGGACAAGAGCTGGAGGATCAGACCAAAACGCCATCTTAATTACATATTCGTTTAAAAGTTCCATTTTCTGTTTTTACTACTTCCAAAATATTACAGTAGAACATCAGCTCTACAGACTTTCACACCGAGGGATTTGCATGCCGGTGACAGGACTATGTATAACTGTCTTGTGGTTTGCACATTAAAATATCTGTTGAAAACTGCAGTTCCAATTTTAATAGATTTAAAGGCTTATTGTAGTTCTGAGTCTCTGTTTATAGAAGTTGAACAAGTTACCACTCACCTATGCTTCCCAATATTATGATTTTATTATTAATCAGATATTACAACATTTCCCTGCTTTCCAAATGATTTGAATGACATGGTCTCCTTCAGTGTTAATTAGGTGCAAAGTCTGAGATCTAAAAGATAAGAGTATAATACTTTGGTGCATTTCCCCTAAAATGCCATTTATGTGATTTATTAGCTACACAGAGATTTTAAACAGAAACATGAAATAGTTCTAACGTGTGAAGTATTGGAACTCTAGGTCTCTACATCCTTTGTCTTCATGAGCTGCCTGTGTTTAGAACTTGAAATCTAAGAATTCTAAGAATATCTAAGAATTTATGTAAATTACTTATTTCAATTATATTTACATACATCAAAGTGAAAACACCCTGTTCAGCTCATTTAAAAACAAATCTTGTGTGTCACTTTCTCAGGATTAGCGATATGTCGGGATAAACCAGAGACACCATGCTGGAACAGAGCCGGTCTGGCAAGGCCCATCGCCTCTCTCTCTCCATCCCCAATAGCTTAAGGAAAAGGTTTAAGGAAGGACGAAGCCTACAGTAAATTCTCTTTTTATTCTCTGAAGACATATCCAGATTTTATGTCATATTTTAGCTTCAGTTTTCCCACTCTGCCAGTCCAGAACAGAACTAGTCTAGTGGTAACACTGATAGAAGCTTTCAGGGATAATGGTGAAGAAGACATAAAGACTAACTTTAAACTGAAAATATTATCAGTTCTTGCTTTTAATTCTTTCTACTAGTAAATGTAGAAGGATCTGAATACAGTTAGATGATTATAAAGAGTCTTTATGTCCGTATAGCTTGTACCTGTAAAATAATATTTATGAGTGTAACAGTGCAGTAACAGTACAGTTTAGAACATTTTCTATATTTCAAGAGAAAAAATAATTAATTAAAACAGTTGAAGCAGGATAAAAGTTGTGCACTGACAACATCAAAGATTTCTCTAATGGGGAATGGCCTGTGCCCAGTTTTGCAGATACCATGATGCAATTATACTGTAAAAGAAAATCATGGAGAAAAATGTGCAGAATTTTCAAGCCAGTGGAAATACCTGATCGTGCTTATCTGCTCCTTCTCTCCAGCACGATATTATTATTATTTTTTTTAAAAGCGGTGTATGTTACAACACCTTAAAGCTTTGAAACCATATTCATTTCTATTTAGGATTTGGGAGAACAAAGTATAATTGCTTTTCTTTACAGACAAGGCTCAGCCTGAGGTGAATAGGATTTAAAACCCTTCCATAACTTTCACATTTTCTAATTCAGGTGATTACCTCAACATGTTGATTGTTGGCCATAAGGAATAGGCTGCGGTGGGAGTGCAAAATGAGGGTAAATATGGGTTTTGCCTCTCTGAATGTGGGCTTTGAGCCACCAAAAGCAGCTAGGAAAGATATTTGAGAAGGAGGAAACAGGGTCCTGGAGACAAGTAGCAATTGCACTGTAGCCTGGGACCCCTGTTTCTAATGCTCCCCATGCCTCGCAGAAGGTGCTGACGGTCTTAGGGCTGCAGACCCAACTGCAACAGGAGGGCAAGCGTTGCTGCCACGGATCCAGCCTCAGGCGTTGCGTATGGAAGGCAGAAGGTGCCTATCTGCAATTGTATCTGAGCAGTTCACTGTGCCTGTCAGCTTTCTGATGCCCTTATCCCCATAACAGCTTGGTGAGTGCCTCCGAGCTGAAGCAGGGAGGGAAGCTTTGAATAGATTTTGATAGGGACTGCAGAGGAATAAGTTAGTTCATCTGCTAAGCTGTCTCTCTGTATCTGGCAGCTGATTGCTTGATAAAACAGGGAGCGCAGTGGCAATTTGCTGCAGACAAGTGTTCTAAGGGTTTTAAGAAATGCAAGGAAACAGGTTTCAAAAAGTCACCAATTAAAAGAAAAGAAGTCTGATTACTTGGGGTCTGAGGAAAGTTATGGCCCGAGATTGCTCATTTTGCATCTCCATTAAATTCTGATTTCTCCAGGTGGCAAAGCACCTTCGGCTTTAATTTCAGCATGGTTGAGAGTGATCAAATAGCTTAGGGAATAAGTTGCATAGATTTTTGGGAATTTGGTAGAAAAATGGAATCACACAGAGCCTAAAGCATATTGGAGACTGTTTCTATACTGTAACTCTGGTCTGTCAAGAAAAATGTCTGGCAGATTCTCCTGTATCCATGGCTCCTATACCTGTTCATGCTATGATGCAGGACAATCCTAATACTTACTTAAACCTTTGATAGGTAATTTTTTGTTTTTCCATCTCTTCTGTACCAAGACAACATATGTAATGCTTAGTGAGGACCTTGGGAGTGGTGGCTTCGTTTGCTCAGAAAGTTCTGCCAAATAGAAGCAATGGAAATATTTCTACAAATAATTTATTTACCAAGCTATCCTTTCTCTCAGTACTTATCTTTTACTTTGTCACTTCTCTTGAGAGTTCTTTTGGAATCTACTAGTTTCGGAGGTTTTTTTAACAAGATCCCCTTCTTCCAGGGACATGAAAACCACAGAACATCCCCCTACTTCTCCTTTCAGACCCAAAGACAGTATGAAAAACATATCTGATTTTTAGCACAAAGTATGCAAAATTACCCTGTCTTGATGTTGTTAACTAAATAAGATAACAAAAAATATTTTGATTGGCTTTTGGATTGGGCAAACTGGAAACTACTGAAGAATTTATGGTTTTGCCTTAGTGACAGTTTTACTACCACAAAAACGTTGTGAATGAGCATGAATAAAATCCAAAAGGAATACATAAAACATCACCCAACTGCTCACCCTTTGCATGGTATTTGGTGTGTGTCTGCAGACTTCACACATCATTTGCATTTATCACTTAGACAGTGGGGCAGCTTTATTTTTGCACTGGAACAGATGTTTATGGGAATTTCATGCCTCTCATAATGTTGATTCACCTTTCATCATGGCTTCCAAGCTCTTTCTAAATAAGATCAGTACCAAAGGCTAAGTCCATACCAGTGTTTCTCTGCCTTTTCTACTTTTGTTATGTTAGATGATTAACTGATTTTTTTTTCTTAGATTTATCTTATTTTGGAAAGTGACACCTATGAATAGGCAAGTATCAAAGCTACAAAAGTTACATGAAACCTTTTCCCAGACATGAAATAAACGGGGGGGGAGGGGGGGGAAATTTGGGATGTTTAGAAGAGTTTACAAAATTTAGTCCAAATTCTTTAATTTTGTAGAAGTATAATATGCTATTTGTTCTTTTAACCTCTTATGCTGTTGTAGAGGCTTTATCAGAGACCTAACTGGCTATGCTATATAGTGGTTCAAAACACTTATTAAAAGATTACTATTCCTAGTTTTTCAGTTATGAACCAAAGTTCCACTCATCTTGGTTTGTTTTGTCTTGGTTGTTTTTGTCAAACAGGTGTGTTTTATGAAGTTGTTCAGAGCTTCCCTGGTGTGGAGGAGTATGTGCGAGTGGATTCACATGTAAGCAGCCACAGGTGGAGAAGGCAGTCAGAGTCTTTCAAATCAGTCGACACCAACAGAGCCAGCATGGGGCAGGATTCTTCAGAGCCAGGGGGTTTCACGGATCTGCTGCTTGAAGAGGGACGTGACAACAGCACCCAGGTTGAGGTAGGAATTAATTTATTTTTTTTTAAATTCCATTTGTTATTTTTGACTGGGGGCAAGTAAAAAAATGAAGACATTTGCTTCAGTATACTCAAGCATTAATAAGGGAAGAGAATTTCATGGTCTTTGTGTCTCTGTCAGCACATGGAAACCAGCTTTTTCTCCTCTCTTTGAGGTGGAGCCAGCCCTGTCTGACTTTTGAAGATAGTCTCTTGAGGATGTCTGTGTGTCTGCTGGAAAACGATTAGGGAAAGTCCCATGTTGTAGTAGTTCTTGCTGAAGAATTGGAAAATGAAGTAATGTTTAAAAAAAATAAAAGTAGTTATTTCTTAAAAGTTTGGGTAAACACCTTGATTTGTGAGATTTTGCCTGGCCTTTATGGAGAAGGGTATCCAAGCATAAAGGGGAAAAGGCCCTAAAGAAATAAGAAATTGGAAAAAACAATCAAAGAATTTGGCAATGGTATTATATTTGACTATGTCTTCCAAAGAAGAATAACATGGACCAAATCCATCTAAATGAAATGTTGGGACTTTCTCCCTGTTTTACAGTTTCATTCAACCTCTGATTGCATTGTTAAAAATAGTTGCCAGATTGCCCTCGTATGGATGGAATGTAAATCCAAATGAGCACCAGTTCTGTCTTTAAAGCTGGTCTCGGTTTTGAGTAGTGTTGGAAGGGCAGAATTTGACCATAATGTTATGTTGTGATTGACTGGTGCAAAATGTCTCTGTCTATGATGATTTGTGGGAATTCTGCTATCTTGTTTTAGTAGTTGTACAGAAACACACTGGCTGAACTGATTTTTTGTCTTTCTACACAGATAGTGAGTGTTAATATTATAATTATTGCATTTTTATTGTTTTGGGGGGAGTGTTTAAGTATTAGTTTTGGGGGTTTCTTATTAATGAAATCTACATCCTGCTTTTCAATAAAAGACAGCTTAGAATAACCTAAGCTTAACATTATCAGTCTTCATATTCTGCTTCCAAAACAAGTGCTATTTATTTTTCAGTTGTGAGGAGCTCACTCTCAGACAAACAAAACAGCTTTCAGATTTTTGTGTTATTTTACACAATAACAAAAGCAAAGCAATAAAAAAAATCTATAGAGACAATGGTGTCTACAGCGTGAGTCAAAAAATAATAATGCTTTCCGAGAGGTGTGTTTTGTGCTTGTTTTGTAAGCTTCCCAGTTTGCACGTACTAATTATCTTTCCTCTTGTATAAATGTGGAAGGTGCTAGATGGCAAACTATTTTTTTGAATTGCATGTTGATTTTACAATTAGTTTTTTGTTCCCTGTAATCCCCATCTGGCCATATTTGTAACGATTCACTCAGGCATGACACAGATCAATAATTTTTCTAATTATTTTAGCAGGTGAAGTGGAAGATGTCTCAAATACAGGAAGGTTCATGTAGCTATTCTTTCCCTGGCTCACCAGTAGATCCCCATGCAGTGTCTCCATTCAGTTGAGTTTCAAGCTCTTATCAAGTAAAATGGGTCAGAGCTCTACCTCTTAACAGTCGTATGTGACAACATTCAGAAAAAAAATAATGCTTGCAAATGGACATACATAGAATGGTATTTTTCCAGGGCCATCTTTCCCGACAGATTAATGGCATTATAGTGTCTTAACCTCAAGAGTACGTCACCCTTACTGAGTTTATTGAATTCAGGTTTTGTGTTCTGTTGCAGCCATATCTTTTTCTAAAGTCTTCCCAGCACAATAAGATAACTGAGATGTGGTTTTACGCATTATCGGATTCCATTGTAAATCCCTACTACAACACGCAGGCATTTTACAAAAAAAAACCTTGATGCCCAGCTTTGTAGGGGAGGTAGAGTACAACAGAGATTCACAGTGGAAGAATCCATATGTTGTAAAGTCTTCTGCAGCTTGGGAGCTTATCGGTAGTGCTGGAGAGCATATTGATTTTTGAAACCCTTCTTCTGTGTGTGTTGCGGTTCTTGCTGAAAAAAATCCAGAGAATGAGTACTACCTGCCATTCATATTTAATGACACTACAGAAATCCAACATTCCTTCATCACACACACTGTTTCTCTCAAAGGATTTTCTGGGCTTGACATGCAAATGTGGAAGATCTGTTCATCACTGTTAACCTTCCAGTACAACATATCTTTAATTTTCACTTGCTACTGTGAAAATACCATTCTTCTTTATAATGATGAGTTTACTTTTTATCCAGCTTTAAAAAAACAAACAAGACAAACACTCTGTACCCCCCAAAAAAACCCACCACAAACCAAAAGGACAAATAACTTAAAAATAATTCTAAAGGTTTCCTGTGTTATCAAATCTGCACAGCTATAGAATGGTTTGGATTGGAAGGGACCTCAAAGATCATCTGGTTCCAACCCCCCTGCCATGGGCAGGGACACCATCCACTGGATCAGGCTGCCCAAAGCCCCATCCAGCCTGACCATGAACAGTTCCAGGGATATGAGCTCCACAACTTCTCTGGGCAACCTGTGCCAGTGCCTCACCACCCTCACAGTAAAGAATTTCTTCCTAATATCTAAATCTCCTCTTCTTCAGCTTCAATCCACTACCTCTTGCCCTATCACTCCCTGCCCTTGTAACCAGCCCCTCTCCAGCTTCTCTGTAGGCCCCTTTATTTACTCGAAGGCCATAATTAGGTTTCCCTGGAGCCTTTTCTTCTCCAGGCTGAACAAGCCCAACTCTCTCAGCCTGACTTCA